>JAJHJA010000157.1:0-385804 GCA_021202915.1 Heliconius himera | reverse complement strand
TCGGCAGAAAGTGGGAACGGAGTATGTTAACACTAGGTTCCCTCTGCCTACCCTGCTGTGTGCGGGATACAGCGTGACGCTGATTTGAATATTCACATAAATAAGTAAGTAATTAGTTTTTGTAGCATCGAATTATTAAAAAAAATACAAAAGAACCATATTGTGTGTGCGAGGATTTCACAGCGCAGCGGCCAATTGTGTACGAATGAATGAATTTTATTAATATTTTAGGCTACTATTGTTTGAAAGTAAGAGACCGACACTAACTATTATCGCGATGGCTGCGTGTTTGAGTCTCACTTCGGGGGATGATTATATTTAAATTATTTCCTTTTTTCCTGTTCGGATATATAATCGCAACGTTTAGATGCTCTCTTAATACGTAATGTCTCGAACCGAGTGGGGAACGAAGTGTCTTAACAAGGTTCCCTCTTGATTTATGCAAAAAAATAAAATCAAATAGAAATTATTTTATTTTTCTATTCATAAAAATTGTTCCCTCATATTCAATTAGCTTCCTACTTGATTAGTATTAATTCTATTCATTGTGACATATATTTTGTTAATAAGGTACTCATCACTTTTTACGATAATAAATTATTGTCTTTAAATTAAATAATTAAATTTTATAAATATTTTTTTTTTTAGCTATATGCTGTATCTCGCATATTGCAGGGTGGCTGTAGTTGACAGAGAATACATGGGAAACTAGTGTTATTACTAGATATTCCGTTCCCATTATGACACTTCCGTTTCCCAATATCTTCCGAATTCTCTTTCGAGGAAATGAAGATATTTAATACTTCATTCCCCCGAATGGGAATCAAATTCACAGCCATTGCATTTACAATCCTGGTGCCCCCGAGCCACGATGGCCTCTAATCTTAATCTAATATATTTTAGAAGCCCCCGTGGCCCAGCGTCTGCGTCAGCATCATTTAACACGCAATGCCTCAACAATTGAGGCGGTGCAAGGAAAACGGAGTGTCTTAACACTAGCTTTCCCCTGCCCACCCTGCTATAAGATTAATACTGAGTGCACCTAAATAATAACAAATAACATACTTTTAAGAGAACAAATTAACAAACCTAATTATAAATAAGTATATTATATTTCATATACACTCCACATCTCAACGTCGCCCTAGATTTAGTAGGTATTTCACTAAACGCAACTTTTAAGTTGAAAAGTCACAAGTAGAAGTGGATTAAATAAGAAAATACGATCCACTATGGCGTGTATTCAGCGAGTGCACTTCAAACCAATCTGAGGGTCACTCGACCCAATTTTTGGGTAATGAGAAATCATTCATTAAAAAAAACCATGCTGGTAAGCATGAGCTATATATATATACAGTACAATGTTTATATTATATAAGAAGTACTTTGTTACTTTTATATGTTATTTATGTTGTCGCTATTGTGAATAGGGAAGTATCTCACTGTAAACATTTATTGTGGATTCGATTCCGATTCCCATTTAGAGGAATATTTAATTAATCATCTTAATCTCATGAGCATCATTGATCCCAGTCGCAGCGGCACGAAGTGTGACTGTAAATCCGACTGGTTGTGGGTTCGATCCCCACTCAAGGAGATGAAATATTTACTTAAATTTATATTTCTATTTCTTCGCTTTGGTGTCGAGGCTACGCGCGGCGTTGAGTTCTGCCACTCAACACGCAATGCCTCCAGAATTCTGCAGAAAGAGGGGAACGGAGTGTCTTAACACTAGGTTCCCTCTGCCTACCTTGCTGTGTGCGGGATCCAGCGTGAAGCTGATTTATTTTTATTTTTTGTTTATGTTAATCTCATGTGAACCCGTTGTGGCGCAGGGGCATAAACATTAGCGTATCTAGAGATATTTTTTGGGAGAGATCTGGATTTTCCCTTTGAACAGGAATATTCGTGTAAACGTTGTTTTTTTTTTTTTATTTTTCGGAGCAATTTTTATGTTAGTAAAATTTCTGAGGTGTGCACCATACTATTCTGGGGTGGACACGGACCACCCTCCTCCCTCTTCCTATGCCCATAGGCACAAACATGTGACTGTAAACGCGACGAGCTCTAAACTCTTTAAAATAAACAACAGGGAATAAAAGTGAGAACTCTTTGCTTACGTTAAAGGTATAAAAATAAAAATATTTATCACCCACCACTGCCAGTAGCTTAGATATTTTTTATACATATAAATACAAGCAAAAATAAGTTTTGTTTCCTCGCCCTGATAGATAAAGCGCTGCGTTGGGTTGCGTAACTCATTACGCAGTCTCAAAAATAAAAAATATATATCTTCTACCTATAGTTCTGATATGCGAGAGAAAGGTTGAAGATATTACTACTTATAACTATTATATAATATAGATTATCATCATCAAGTATAGAAATTTTATTTGAATTAAGTCTAATTAAGATCAAAACTTTTGTATAACGAAAGCCTAGCAAGCTTTCTTTATTTCAGAGTAAGTGTGCCAAGATGTAAAAATGTTTAAATTACATTTTTTTTATGTAAACCAGGTGACGAGACTGTGACGGTCTCTTAACTTCCTAAAGATTAAGCCTGTTTATAATTAATTTAGTTATTTTCTGTGCAGCACACATTAAACTTTACTTTACTACGTCATTTCATGATGTAAGCTAGGTAGTAAGTATCAGGTTTAAAACTAGTGGCACAGAATTTGACGTGACGGTTGTAGGTTCTATTCCCCTGGAGGAAATGAATTATATTATATCTTTATTTCATATTATTAACATTTTTAAAGTGTTATTCCACACTTAGAAAAGAAAAATACTTATTTAGAAAACGTATAAAAATTTGAACGTAGCGAGACTCGAACCCGCGCCTCCTGGAAACCGACCAGGTTCAAATTTTTAAACGATTTCTAAATAAGTATCTTTATTTCCTCTCTCTGGTAACAAGACAAAGCGCGGCGCGCTATGAAGGGAAACGGAGTGTCTTAACACTAAGTTACCTCTGCCTACCCTGGCTATATGCAGGATGAAGCGTGAAACGCCTAGTGTTAAATGCGAGATACAGCATGAAATTAATTATTTTTTTCGAAATGTTTTACGTTCATTGTACACACACATAAACTTTAGTATACTACGTACATATATGTAGATTACTGCTCCAACGTCACCACCGTAACGCCTCATAGCGCTTTGGGAATGTGACGGTTATGGCCTCAAATCCCCATCGTGGGAATGTTTATACTATGTACCTATATAGGCTTCTTCTCTTTATTGATATTATTATGGGAGTGATAATGAAGAGTTGTATCACTAACTTTTCTCTGCTTCTCAATCGTTAACATAATACTCTACAAAATGTTATTACGATCCCGGTGCTAATATATTTACATACGTTACGACAAATAATGTATTTCCAAGTATAAAAGTATAAATGAGTAACGTTGCTTTTTATCGTTTTGGGTAAAAAAATAATATAATTTTAGTCAAAGTCTATGAAGATTTTTTTGTTATAATTTTAATTATAATTAAATTTAACATTGTTCTACACATTGTTGCCACTGGATCGATATTACAATGTATACATTACGGAGTCCGTTCGCAAATACGAAACACAAAAGCTCGCTGCCTTTAAACTTAAATAAAAGCTGAAATCGTACATATATTTTTTATTTAGGAAAAAATGTGCTGAGAAAAAATGTGTTGAGGCCAAACGGGGCGCTAGGGTAAAAGCGTGTGACTGTGAACGCCCACAGGTTGTGAATTCGATTCCCAATCGAGGAAATAAAATATTTAATATTTTCATTTCTTCGATCTGGTAACGATACAAACATCGAAAAATCAACAAAAATTAGGTAATGGAGTGTCTTAACACTAAGCTCCCTTAACCCTACGCTGCTATGCGGGATACAGCGTGAAACTGGAAAAAAAACATAACATATACAGGCCTATTCGGAAGGTGTATTCGGTAACCGTGAAATACGCTTCTCAAATCTCTATAAGCCTGCTCTCGAATGAACGTATACTTTGCTGCCCGCGGCATGCAGTTGCTGGGAGCACGTATCGGTGCAGATTTTCATATTTTGTTATTTCCGGAAGTCTGTCACCGGCGCAGCCCGCCGTATGATAAGTATATTTGCATACGATTCAACTATAAACACAAGAAAATTTTGTTTGTGCTTTTGTTTGTTTTTATTTTTGTATGGGTGTTGGAAGGAAATCGGTTTTGTGTTTTGTGTGTGTGTGTGTTTTTTCAGTTTTTATAGTGTAGAGGTTTTAAAGGAAATTTATTAAAGATTGCAGCTTTACGATGTATCCCGCATATAGCAAGGTAGGCAGAGGGAATCTAGTTGTAAGACACACCGTTCCCCACTTTCCACCGAGTGCTGGAGGCACTGCATGTCGAGTGGCGGAACTCAAAGCCGCGCTTTGCCTCGACACCAGAGTGTAGAAATGAAAATGTAAATGTTAGTAAATATTTCATTTTCTCGAGTGGGGATCAAACCCACAACCAGTCGATTTTACAGTCGCACTTTATGCCCCTGCGCCACGACTGCCCTTTTTTTATTAAAGATTTTTATAGAAGAAAAACTATCATAATTTTATGTAAATAAGTTTAAATGAATTTTATTTGAACGTGGTACTGTAAACAATAATGCAAAGACGCATAAAATGCAGATCCACCGCATTAGTCTCAAGAGAAATAAAAATTAAACTTAGAATTTAAGAATTCATGTAGAGTACAGTAAATGAAGCTAGCTTCTGGTTAACCGCTTTGGTCTTCCGTATGTGAATTTGACAGTCTGAAAAATATGAGAGTAAGCGCGACAGGTTGTGGGTTCGATTCCCGCTCGAGGAAATGAAATATTTCATATTTTAATTTCTTCGTTTCGAGGCAAATTCGCTTCCAGGTGTTGAGTTCCACCATTCAACACATAATGCCACCAGAATTCAACGGTAAGTGGGGAGCGGAGTGTCTTAACACTAGAATCCCTCAACGTCGCGTTTTATCTCATGATTTAAGTCTTAATAATAATCTCCTTTAAAACATTTAAAAATTCCAATTTTAATGAACATTTCATGAAAAGTTTCCGTCGGTGAATTAAATAATAGTTACAAATAATTAGGTAAAATGAATAAGCCGATAACTCTACTCCACAGCGCCGACTGCCGATAACAACGCGCGCAATTGACATCGTTTGTAGTGCCATCAAGAAATTCTGTGTATTTTTAATATTTTCAATATCAATGTCTCTATGGTACAAATACTTGTCACTAATTAGGAACTTTTTTTTTCAGCAAACGGAAAGAAGGAGTCTAGTGATAAGACACTCCGTTCCCTATTATCCGCCAAATTCTAGAGGCATAGTGTGTTAAGTGGAAGTCAACGCCGCGCTTAGCTTCAACAGTAGAGCAAATCACAGGCAAGTGACAGCAGAGGAAACACACACTACCGTACCCCACTTTCGGCTGAATTCTGGAGGAATTGCGTTTTAAGTGGCGGAACTCAACGCCGCGCAATGCCTCATTATCAAATTGAGTTGCAATTGGACTCACAACCTATCGTTTACACACTTGTTGTGCCCCTGCGCTGCGACTGGCCTCAAGGAGCTTACTATATAATTTAAATAGTTAAATATTTTGCTCCAAATAAGTTAACTTTGAAAGTTTATATGAAAAATATTGTTCTTTTACATTATAATGAACTATATAAAATAAAAGTAATAGAATAGGAAGGTGTATGCCCCTATAAAGTTCGAAAAAGCGAGCCTTTACAAGGAATGACGCTTAGAATGTAAATAAAAGAGCAAAATCAATTCTACAATACGAACTGTCGTCCGTCTCGTTGATATTTTTTTATTAATTTTATGAGAATTTTTATAACAGAAAGAAAGAATTTTTTAAATTAAATTTTGACCATATTCGTATTTGGAATTTTGTAATTTGGCGGAATTTGTAGGCAAATGAATAACGACAATCGTAATAAGCTTTCTTTAACTTTTCATAGTTAAAAAAAGCTTGTTGTTCTTACAAATGGACTACGCAATCGGTATTTTTTTATTGTTTATCTGGCTTCACGCTGTATCCCGCATGTGGCAGAGTACCCAGAGAGAGCCTAGTGTAAAGACACTTCGCTCCTCACATTACGAGTTGAGTGGCAGAACTCAACGCCACGCTTTTGCCTCCAAAACTAGAGCGAACAAATAAAATATTAAATATTTCATTTCTTGGAGTAAGAATCAAACCCACAACCTGCCACGTTTACAGTCACACGCCTGTGTCCCTGTGCTACGACTGGTCTCAATTTTCCTTTATGTGTTTACGTACTTGGTTCCAGACATTTCGAAGTTCGAGACATAAAGCCGATACTAGGTTTTTTTGTCACTAGTTTTTATTTTTCGAAGATTTTTATTTTCTCTCTTTATTATGAACGATGGAAACTAACGCTAAATTTAAAATCTTCATATGCGGAGGGGACCACGACGGTGTCGCATTTATTTTATAGGTACTATGTAGGTATACATATGAGGCCAGTCGTGGCGCCGGGGCACAAAGCGTGACTGTAATACCGACTGGTTATGGGTTCGATCCCCACTCGAGGAGATGAAATATTTACTTAAAATTTATATTTCCATTTCTTCGCTCTGGTCTCGGGGCAAAGCGCGGCGTTGAGTTCTGCCACTCAATACGCAATGCCTCCATAATTCGGCAGAAAGTGGGGAACGGTGTGTCTCAAAACTAGGTTCCCTCTGCCTCTGCCCTACTGTGTGCGGAATACACCGTGAAGCTGATTTGTATACATATATATATTTAATTTAATGTAATCACAAGATTGTACATTACATTAGCATAGCGAACAAAAGGTATGTAAAATAAAGGTATGAAAAAGAGAAACTTAGATATGCATGTCACGTTCTCGATTTTAGAGATGATAAAAAGTCACGACGTTGTATTAGGGTTTCAACATAAAAAGGTTAAGGTTAGTTGGTTGCTTGCCTAATAATAGAAGTAACTTAGGCCTATTTGTTTATTTAAATAAAAATATTGAATGAAATCAAGTTTTAGTCACTTAAATATATAGATCGTGGCGCGGTGCGAGAAAATATCAAATATTTCTCGCTCTGGTATCGAGGGAAAACACGGCGTTGAGTTCCGCCACTAAGCACGCAATGACTTCAGTATTCGGCGGAAACTAGGAAACTTGTATTAGCACTAGGGTCCCAGCTTCTCTCTGCTACGACGTGTCTGGGATACAGCAAAATTTTAAAAAATAAAAATGACATTGATATGTTTTTAATATGTAATTTTGTTTTCACATTATAGAAACGAGAGATGATACTGGGGTAATGGCACAAGTAAAAGACACATTAAGCAAGTACCATATTTTCATTACATTAAAAAAATATAAGGCTAAATACTAATAACGAGTACAAAAAATTAATCAGCTTCACGCTGTATCCCGCACACAGAATGACACAAACGCGTGGCAGAACTCAACGCCGCGCTTGGACTCGACACTAGAGCGAAGAAATAGAAATATAAATTTAAGTAAATATTTCATCTCCTCGAGTGGGGATCGAACCCACAACCAGTCGGTTTTAAAGTCACACTTCGTGCCGCTGCGCCACGACTGGCCTCGAAAGAAAATTAATAAATATAAAATTACAAAATATAATAACTTGGTAACCTGTAAACAGTACGAAATCAATTCCTGTCCTGTTTCGTTGAAATTACAAGCGAAATCCATTTCCGGCATACTCTAAGCAAATTAAAGCAGTTATATATTTACACTATAATATATAATCGATCCATGAAGCACTGAATGACTTCAGGCTCCGCCGAGAGAATACTGTCTCTAGTGTATGTCTCACGTACATATATGATCACACATCTACATATCTACACAGATGTGTTATCATATTTGTGCATAATTAAAGAAAAGCCAGTATTGAGGCCAGTCATGGCGCAGGGGCACAAGGGTGTGACTGCAAACGAGACTGGTTGTGGGTTCGATTCCCACTCGAACAAATTAAATATTTTCATTCCTTGGCTCCGGAATATAGTCAAAGCGCGGATTTGAGTTTCGCTACTCTACACGTAATGCCTTCAGAACTCGGCGGAAAATGGGAAACACAGTGTCTTAACACCAGATTCTCCCTGCCGACCCTGCGGGATACATGAAACTGATTTATTTATTTATTTTAAGTAAATAAAACACAGCTTTATTACGACACTCATTTATTATTTTATTTATTTATAAAGGGCAGTGTATCGTATAAGGCATAATACTATTGCAAATTGCGAAACCAATGCAATTTTCACAATTGTAAAAAATGGTAACTTCAAAATTCTCGAAATATTTACAAAGATGGACAAACTATAGGATATCTTTAGATTTCAGTCGATGTACCTGTCCTGTCTCTAGTTAAGGAAAATAAACACAGAATAGTTTTAACTTGCCTGTAACTTATAACCAAGACTAAAATATATTCTATAATGCTGTTTTACTAGTAAAGTATGGTGCAAAAATAGACTTCATTATTGTTGATTTTTTAAGTTTTCTATTATAGTAAAGTAACGATAAAGTGGTATAATACGGACAATTTTAATTTCTCAGTTTTTGCTTGTGATTTCGCATAAATTACCTTATGATAAACCTAATGGTAACATGTCATTTAGAAAATTAAAACACTTTCCTATAAGACACAATGGCGCATTTATTTTAAAATAAACATACACAAATTTAATAAAGATAGTTGTGCAAGCTCCTGGGAACGTAACCGGAGATATTTGTTTTTCACGCTAGATTTCGCGGAAGACTCCGCGTTGCATTCCCAGCTTTATGGAATAAAAATAAAAAAGAGTCGGAGTTAACATATCACTCTGTTAACACGCATTTAGAATATTTTAGTTTTAAAATATTTTTAGTTTAAAAGTATTATTTTAATTAAATTTTTAAAATAAAGTACTTCAATTATAATTAAATAGTTTTTATTATAAAATAAGGCTCCCAAACTTGACTGGCGCAGCCGGTAGGATATTCCAACATAAAATATATATAAAGGAATATCCTAGAACCAAATAAAGAAATAAGTCAAATCAGTGGAGTGGTTCGAGATGCGAGTGGCTGGCTGGTGAGTACCACTTTTCACCTCCCTTTCATCGTCCTTCGCGTGTTATAATAATAATTAATTTTAATTATATTGGAATTGGTCGTTTTTCGATATAATGTTATCTGAATTTACATTAAATTTTGTAAATCAGTAAAGTAGTTAAGTTAATAGAATAAATACTTAATATTATTTAATTAAAATAGAATTGAATATAAAATTATGTTCATTCTTATATTTAAGGTATTATTTTTTAATGTGTTTTAGATTTTAACAATAAAAGTTAAGTGGAATTTAAATATAATATCATATAATGAATTTTAGTTGAAATATTTTATTTCAGTGTTAAATAAAAAGAAATTAAAATTATAAATATAAAATTATAAAAAATTATACATATTAAAATAAATAATTTTGGAATTATTATTTTTCTTTTTTTTATAAAAATACATATGCATATATATATTTAATATCTCATTGTAATATATTTTACTATAATATATTTAACTATAATAAATAGCATTGGATAAAAAAAAAAGTATTAAATTGAAATTTATCTATCTGTTTTTTTTTTTTTTTTTTTTGTAGCGTTATAGAATATTTAACGTTAAATCATATTGAGTGTATAATAAACGTGTTAAATTGGTAATTAAATACTGCAATTTTATATTTTAATTTTACGTCACTAGTTATAAAGCAATTATTATTTTTTTTTCCTAGTGTTATTTGTCTAATTAAAAAAAAAAAATGTCTACTTCCGAATCAATGTCTAGAGCTACGACACAAGTTATATTAGTTCCGAGCGAAATGATTAAATTAGTTCCCTTGTTTGACGGGGACAAAAGACATTTAAATTTATATATTCGAAAATGTGAATATATCATTTCGAGGTACGCGGGCAATCAATCGCAAAATATATACCTTATGCATACTTTAACAAGTAGATTAATCGGTGACGCAGCTGCTTTGCTTAGTGAACGAAATGATATAGATACATGGGCCGAATTAAAACAACTATTAATGAGACATTTTGGAGATCCGCGTAATGAACAGTGCATAGCGATAGAATTAGAGTCATTGCAAATCAAGCAAAACGAATCATTTTTAGATTTTTGTCATCGAATACAGTCCATTAGGTCTGTACTTATATCTAAAGTAAACGAAATAGAGGATGCACAAATTAAGGCTAGTAAAGTTATTATATATAATAACACAGCTCTAAATGTATTCTTGTATAATTTGCCTGAACATCTTGTTCGATCTGTTATAACGCGAATTTGTTTCGTGTTTTTAAAAAAAAAGATTTATTTTAATTACACTTTATTTATTAAAATGAAATAGTAGAGAAATAGTATTTTATAGAAATAGTATATAAACACTTGAAATAGAAATTATAAATCTTAGGCAACCTTTCTCTAAGACAATGGGATGGAGACTGAAAGTAATAAGTAATTATAATATTAAAGCATACGGCAATATTGCTGACGCGGCAGCGTCAGTCTAGGGATCCGCAAATATACTTGCAGGGTCCGGGTATAACACCTCCCCCTTTAAAGAAATAAACTTCTACTTTTAGAAGTTTATGTACAATAAAAGATTTAAATTTAAATTATTATGATATTTTTTTAGATTTTAAACATTGATTCTAAGTTTAGCAGGTGAAACTATTTCAGAAGTCTTGTCAGTCTGTCTTTCAGCTTCATTTACTTCTAAAAGAACTGTAGGCGACTTGGAAGATTTTGACTCTGGGGATTTGAAAGAGTTTGAATGGGAAAGGCTGCTGTTAGATTTGTACAACTTAGAATATAATCTTAATATAATAAAACAAATAATAGTAATTATAATTAAAATAGTTAAAACAGAGTAATGAGCTCCATATTTTATTATATGTGGTTCATTTATTATTTTATCAAGGTTCTTTTCAAAAGATTTAATGATTTCATTGTAGTTAACATCGATATTTTTTGTATCTAAATCCTGTAAAGTAACATGTGGCACATTACTTATACTTTCTTTAAATGTGTTTACATTGCAACAAGGATCATTTATTAAATTAAAATTAGAAAAACTTGATAAAGGTGCAGTAATGTTTACAAAATTATTATTAGCATACAATTTTGTATTTTTACAATAGGCTACACAATATTTGGGTAAAGTAAGTACACCAATACCATGAATATTTTCTTCCACTAACTCAGAGTTAATACAATCTATAGATAATTTAACAGAATGAGATTGTACGAAAATCCACTTATTATTCATTAAATTTTTCCAAATATCTAAATCACCTTTAAGAAATTCCGTTTTACATTGCACTGGTAGATTTTTTATCACTTTTGATAGTAGTTCACTTTCACAAGATGGATTTGCGTTTACCGACAAAACGTTCATGACGTAGCATATATAGTTCTGGGAGTTTACACTTTTACACACTTCGAGAGAGTCAATATTAGTGTACTGGATCTTGTCCTTGGTTATAGCTGTATATTTACTGCCGGGTATTACTAAAGTGAATGAGTCTGGCTTACTAACGTTATGAGGTACGGGCAATGGAATATTATGGTACAAATAAAATTTCTGAGAAGTAACTAAAGGTATTTGTAACACAAATACTACCTTATAATTTAAATAATAACAAATTAACTTAGATATATTCATAATAGAATGCATTGAACTTAAATCTAAACTTACACCTAATTCAAGACCATTTGGTAAATATCTATGGTTGTCGGCAAGCTCTTGAAATAACTGACTTGGAGTTATTATGAAAGGATGAAGTATATTCATACTACAAAATAGACAAGCATTAACAAGATCCTCTAATTGAAAGGATAAAGCAAGAATTGAAGATTCTAAATTATTTAATATAGAATTTATTTCCGAAATTTGAATTAATTTATTTGAAATAACGGTAACGTTTTTCATAGATACAGAGAGCTTGTCAACAGCTTCATTTAAACTATCTTCATTAATCTTTAGCTTATGTAAAGAATGATTATAAGACGAGATTACTGATGCTGTTACTAGAATATTTTGTTTAATTAATGAAGCTAGTTCTTTATTATTATTTTGCACAACAGTTATAGCATTATCGTATTTAATAGCATCGTCTTCGTCTAAAGTGCCAAAAATATGTTTAAATACAGTTCCTACACCTCCAATCCATGCACCACGTTTTGTTCTAGTTTCAAGTAAATGGGAAATAGAAGAATATTGCTGACTTATTTCTCGATATCGAGTAGTTAAGGGCTCTAACATGTTATGACATTCCGTATTAATTATTTCTGAGGATTTGCAAAGATATCTAACTGTTCCCAGAACAGAATTAATATTATCAATATGTAATCTAATGTTTGCGATATTCATCGGTATTACGACATTGAGATGACCATTAATAATTTTTAATTTTCCCAAATAGTCAAAATATATCCCTGAACTCGAAGAAATTGGTTGAACGAAACTTGAAGTTGCTATCACCTTGTAACGACTGCACAATGCGTGACTGCAAAGAAATAAAACAATAGCAATAAAACTAAAAATAATAACTAATTACTGATTACTAAATATAATACTAGCTTAGTTAAGATTTTAGGAACTCGCATGGTTATCGACATCACTTGCCGGCTTAACCTCATCATAATGATGTTTTATATGTCTCCTATTAATTAGTAATGACAAGGTGTTGTTTCCGTGAATCTTTACTATCTTAAAAGGACCCTTCCATATAGGAGATAGGGCTTTTCGGAGCCTTAAATGATTTTTCAAGTACACGTATTGACCCACTTTGTATTGAACCTTCCTGGATCGTTGATCATAATATGTTTTTGAAGTCTCCTTGGACTTACATATATATTCGAGAGCTTTTTGACGCGAGAACTTAAGTCTATGTTGTAACATTTTTACGTAATCAGGATAAGTGACATACGGTACTTCATCGTAAATTGAATCAGGTATAAAAGCTTTATGGCCAAAAATCAACTCATATGGAGTATAATGTGTTGTGCAATGTACTGCGGTATTGTAGGCTAACATTGCAGTGAATACATAACGAGGCCAGTTGTCTTGATTTTCATTAACATAAGATTTTAGGTACTCTTTAAGGGTGGAATGAGACCTTTCCAGAGCACCTTGAGTTTGCGGATGATACGGTGTCGACCAAAGTTGTTTAATTTTTAAAAATTCACATGCCTTTTTAAAAAGTTCTGCAGTAAAGTTAGTACCTTGATCAGTTAAAATCATTTTTGGAATACCGAACATAGAAATGAAATGCAAAAGACAATCGCTTGTCTCTTCTGCTGAAACACCACGGAGTGGGTAAGCAGCACAAAATTTTGTGAGGTCGTCTTGAAGTGTCATTATGTATTTTAATTTAGCAGTGCCCGATTCTGGTAAAGGACCCACAATATCTAAAGCTACCCTTTGAAAAGGGGCATTGGATGTCGTAGTTATTTGCATTGGCGCCCTATTAGTTTTCCGAAGAGCTTTATTTTCTTGACAGAGAGAACAAGTTTTAACATAATTTTCCACATCATGTCTCATACCCTTCCAATAATACTTCTCCTGAATGCGTTTAAGCATCCTAACCGAGCCTAAATGTCCAGCAATTGGTAAGTCATGATTTTCTCGTAGAATTTTCTTTATTTCACTAACAGCGGGATATATTATATTATCATGGTATATGTTTATGGTAATATTAGTATTGTGAAATAAATAAGTGAGGATATTATATATTTTGATAAATGAATTATTTTCAAATGGATTTTTGAAATCTGAAATAGCAATTTCAGTTATATTAGTATAATTCTGTAATAAATAAGATTTTATAATTTTTAGAGTATGGAAGATTTCCGGGTATGTGCATTCATCGAAATGATGAACTTTCGTATAAATTAAATAAATATCCTTATTGTTTAACCACACTTTATTAAAAGAGTGTAGTTGTTTTTCGCAATACATAATTTCATTAAAATTTTCTATATTATTCATTATTTCTTGAATATAAGCGTTAGATTCATCTAAATCTATAGAACTTGGAATTAAAACAATTTTACAGTTACTTTTAAGAAGAGATTCATTTCTTTCAATAATTTTAGTATCATATTGTATAGATTTAGAAGCAATTTCCTTAAGGAATTTTGAATATTCGACATTATGTTTTACAGTATCAGTGGAAATATTATTTCCAGAGTTATTTAATATAGAAGAAGGATTTTGTATTATTTCATTATCATTATTAGATACAGAAGGATTTACATGTTCTGTAGAAATAGTAGGAATTAAAGATTCAAGATTAATGTCATCAGGTTTGTTTTGATTTTCTGGATTTGGAAGATCAATAATTTCAATAGAAGGATTGAAAATAGCAGGATTAGAGACTGAAGGTTGTTCAGCCAATAGAGGAGTACCACCCTGAATAGAAGTATCAATTGGAGGAATTAATAATGGATCAACCTCAGGAGAGGGTTGTAAGGATGGGATTTCAAGATCATTAAAATCAAGATTAAGGTCATTACTTTGTGGACTTAAATTTATGTTCCCGAAATCAGTGATTGAGTCAAGAGAATTAGAATGATCGTCAGTACTAGGTTTTTCAGGATATATTGGATTGACAGGATAACGAGAGAGCGCGTCTGCAACAGAGTTCAGTTTTCCTTTACGATATATAATTTCATACTCAAACTCTTCAAGTTTTAATCGCCATCTTTGAAGCTTACTACTTGGATCTTTATGATTAAATAACCACTTTAGAGGTCTGTGATCGGTAACGATTTGGAATTTTCGGCCGTATAGATATGGACGAAATGTTTTACAACCAAAAATAATAGCTAGTAACTCCTTTTCCGTTGTACTGTAATTACTTTCACTTTTATTTAAAGTGCGCGAAGCAAAAGCAATAGGTTTATCTTTACCGATTAAACCTTGAGATAGAACTGCAGCAATAGAATAATTTGACGCGTCGCATGTCAGAATAAAGGGTTTTGTAAAGTCTGGATAGCAGAGTATTGGAGCTGTAGTTAATTTACGTTTTAAGGTATCAAAAGCGAGTTGTTGTTGATTCTCCCATTTAAATACAGTATCTTTACGAAGCAAAGAAGTCAAGGGTTTGGCAATTTTAGAAAAATCTGGAATAAAACGCCGATAATATGAGACGAGGCCTAAAAATGATTTAATATCTTTAGGTGAGGATGGTGTCGAGAACTGAGTTACTGCTTTTATCTTATCCGGGTTAGGTTTTACTCCTTCCTCAGTAATTACGTGTCCTAAATATCCTACCTCTCTTCTTAAGAACTCGCACTTGTCTGGTTGTAGCTTAAGATTGAATTCCCGTAATTTTTGGAAAACTAATTTTAAATTTTCTATTTGAGTTTGTAAATTGTGGGAATAAATAACAATGTCGTCTAAGTAAACGAAACATCTGATACCTTGAAGTCCGGAAAGAGCAGTGTTCATTAAACGTTGGAATGTGGCTGGGGCATTCTTAAGCCCAAACGGCATACGAGTAAATTCATAATGACCTTGGGGAATATTAAAAGCTGTTTTGGCTGCGTCAGCTGGGTCAAGAGGAATTTGATGGAAACCTGAAGCTAAGTCCAGGGTAGAAAAATACTTACTGTTCCCAAGCTGATCTAATATTTCGCTAATCTGAGGGATTGGATAAGTGTCACCTATGGTTACGTCGTTTAGTTTTCGATAATCTATTACTACTCGCCACTTTTGTTGACCAGAAGCATCTAGTTTTTTTGGCACTATCCAAATAGGTGATGACCACGGAGAATTAGAAGGCTGAATTATACCCTGTTCTGACATTATATTAGTTTGTTTTCTTACTTCTTCTTTATGTACTTCAGGGAATCGATAAGATTTGGTATGAATTGGAACATCTGAATTCGTTTTTATTTCATGTTTAATGGCGGTAGTATAAGTTAATAATTCTCCGGGTAAATGGAATATATCAGAATATTCGGAGCATATTTCAAAGAGAGCATCCTTTTCTTCAGAGTTAAGATGAGATATTCGAAGTTGATCTAGTATAGATTTAGTTCTATAATATGTATCATATTCTTTTGAGCAATTAGTATAATTAATAGAATGAGCATCTTTCGGAACAAGTGAATTTGACTTAGAAATAATTACTAAATTGAGATTTGAATTGAGAGTAACAGAAGATTCTGACGTATTAATGATGGAAATATTAATTCTATTATTATCTTTTACTCTAACAAAACAGTTCGCCACTAGTAACGTATCAGAAATATTCTGATCTAAGATGAAACCTTCGTTAATTTCGGGATTTTTTACAGAGCATTCAATTATCATTTCAGATCTAGGAGGAATGATGTAGGTAGGTACACGAAATTGAAGTTTAATATCTTTATCATCTATTTTTAAAACATCCTTATTATAATCTATGGTGCATTTAAAACTGTCTAACATATCAGAACCAATTATTCCGTCATAAGGTAAGTTAATATTTTTTATTAAATGAAATTTATGAGTTATAAATTTTCGCGGAGAATTAGATAAATAAAGTTTAAGATTAAAGTGTCCCATTGTTTGAGTGCACTCTTCTGTGGGGTCAATGCCTTTCAAATTTATAATTTCAGTTCTGAGTTTCGGCGTATTTTGGATACAGTTAAATTTGATTAGACTTATTGAGGAACCAGAGTCAATTAATAATGATAATGGCGTGTTAGATACAGACGTTTGAACTTGAATATGCGGTAATAGTATTTTAGTTGGATCAGAAGTAATTTCAAAAATTTCCATTTCAGACTTAGAAACAGATATAGACTCAGTGGATACAGTGGTTTGAATCGGTTTAACAGATTCATTGATTTTGGAAGATATCGAAGCCAAATGAGGCTCAATTACGCTTGCATTTCCAGAAACAGTGGACTTCACTAACTGCGCAGACTCAGTGGATACAGAGGATTCAGCGGATATAGCGGATACAGCGGATACAGCGGATTCAGCGGATACAGCGGATACAGCGGATACAGCGGATACAGCGGATACAGCGGATACAGCGGATACAGCGGATTCAGCGGATACAGCGGATACAGCGGATTCAGTGGATTCAGTGGATTCAGTGGGCTTAAAAGATACAGTGGATTTAGTAAGGTTATACGAAGAGTTGGTGCCAGTTTTATTTCTTTGGTGTCTCACACGACACCGATGTGAGACATCACCTAGTTTTTTACGTCATCGACTTCGTCGCGACCATTATCCGACATAGCTTGAGAATAATTTACACTTTGTTGTGGTCTAGAAAAGGACGATTTGCCATAGCGTCGATTGTTATACTCTCGTTTTCTACAGTTTTCTATTGTATGACCAATGTTTTTGCAATAATTACAGACTTTCGAAGTAGATTGATATGGAATTCTAGAAGTCGCTCGAGAAGGTTCAAAGGATTTTTGCATGGAATTATTTAAGTTAACAACTTGTCGTCGGGGTTGTAATGGTTTACTAAACGTAGTCACCATATCATTTCTTTTAAAAAGATTTTGATGCACACGCTCTTCGGAAATAGCTATATTTATTGCTTCATTTAAGTTTTTAGGTGTCCTACACCTAACAAAGTTGGAAATTCTAGGGTGTAGGCCCATTGTGAAATGATGGAGGGCGAGATCCTCCATTGCCGCTACTCGGCCTGGGATTTCTTTTACTTTTGTCGAATTTAATGATATTTCTGTCAGTAATTGTGATAAGCAAGTTTCGATTCGTAGAGAAAATTGACTAACATTTTCATTAGGCTCTTGTTTACATTCTTGCAGTTCAGTGAGTAAGTGTGTGTAATGTTTTCTTTGGCTAAATTGTGTTTTTAGAAATTCTTTAAGTTGTTCCCAAGACAAAAAGTCTTTTATGGAACAAATTGCTTCAGCTTTTCCCGATAATTGACTTAAAATGAACTTGAACAAAATTGGCTTTTGCCAGTCGGAAGCTAAGTCGAAAGCATTATTACAATTTATAATAAATGAATTTAACGTCTCCCTACATCCATCATATGATTTTATAAATTTTAATAGAATATTTAAATCCATCTCTGGTATTGAAGGAGTTTTCTTTCCTTTTTGTTTCTTTTGTTCTAAAGAATTTAATGGTCTATCATCCTCCGATTCAGACGGCAAATCTATAGGATGTGGAACTTGTAACGAATCGCTCTTAATAATTTTGGGCACTTTAGATTCCGCCATATTTATGAACAAATATTACAAAAAAAAATAAAATTAACTTATAAAATTAAATTACGTTGCGGCTAATACGTATACACATGAAATAAGAAACTTATTTAACACATAACAATAACTGATAAAAACATATTTATATATTCATTACACAAAATAAAAAAAATAAAAATTATTGAAATTAAATTTAAATCGATTTTAATGCCCTTTTAAAATATTTATAATGGAATTTGTATCTAAAGCCAGACTCACATAACGCAGAACGCCACGGTGGTCCAGATAAGCGCCATATCAGGTTACTGCAGGTGTGATGCGACTTGGGAAACAAAACGGCCCACGATTCTCGTAACAAATTTTCACAAATAGTTTATTAATTACACTTTTCACTTTTTATAAATGTTCACAAAGACGTTCCAGGGATTTGTATTTTCGTAAATCCCTTTCCGCTGCCACCAAAATGTTATAACGCGAATTTGTTTCGTGTTTTTAAAAAAAAAGATTTATTTTAATTACACTTTATTTATTAAAATGAAATAGTAGAGAAATAGTATTTTATAGAAATAGTATATAAACACTTGAAATAGAAATTATAAATCTTAGGCAACCTTTCTCTAAGACAATGGGATGGAGACTGAAAGTAATAAGTAATTATAATATTAAAGCATACGGCAATATTGCTGACGCGGCAGCGTCAGTCTAGGGATCCGCAAATATACTTGCAGGGTCCGGGTATAACAGATCGGTACGGTTACACTCCCCTACTACACTAGAAGATGCTCTCGCAATAGTAATGGAGGAAGTGAATTTTAATACACAATATTCAATGCGAAGTAAATTAATGTCTTTTCATAATAATCGTTCGAATAGCTTACAAAACTTTAAGTCGCCGACTATTAACTCAGTGCCTTATGCGCAAACGTCTGCTCCTAAGCCCATAACGTTTGTACCAAAACCGATGCCAGCGATAAATTCAAAACCTAGCTTTGGCTTTAATCCTCCTACATTTGGTTACCGCCCTCAGTTTAATAACCCTCAATTTGGTTATAACCCACGATTAAATGCACAACAATTTGGTTATCGCCCTCAAACAAATAGTCAATCATTTGGTTATAACCCACGATTAAATGCACAACAATTTGGTTATCGCCCTCAAACAAATAGTCAATCATTTGGTTATAATCCACGATTAAATGCACAACAATTTGGCTATCGGCCTCAAATAAATAATCAACCATTTGGTTATCGCCCACAGTTAGGACAGCAACAACCGTCGTTAAACATGAGACCACCACAGCGTGTTAATAATAACCTAGATACCGATGTAAGCATGAGGACTGCACTTCCTGCTAAAGTACAACAGGGTTTTAAGCTTAACGAACTGTATAATGACACTGACATGTATGAACAGAATAACGATTTTAATATTGAAACAGATTATACATCGTTCCATTCTCCCTATGATTTTTGCTACGAACCATACTATAACGATTTTGAAATGACACACAACGAATACGAAAACGCAGACTATAGCGAACCGACTACCAGTCCTGAAAAGGAATTAGAACAGACTGAAAACTTGACTGGACAAGGACAGACTAACGAAAATTTTTATATAAAAGCCTCAACCAAACCAAAAGAAGTAATAAAAATAAATTGTAATTTGAATTTAAAATTGCCTTACATATATTTACCAGAGATCGATTGCAAATTCATGATTGATACAGGTAGCACCAAATCCTTTATACACCCTAAAATAGCTCATGAATTTTTTTGGTCATTTATTAAGTACGAACCATTTCAAGTTATTAGTACACACGCTTCCAGTATACATAATGAGGTCATTGAGATTCCATTACCGCCCACTTTTAGATGTCCTTATATGCATAAATTTTATTTATATAACGTAGACTCACAATACGAAGGTTTAATAGGGAATGACCTATTAAAACAATTAGAAGCAGTCATAGATTTAGGAAAATGCGAATTAAAAACCGCTTTCACAAATCTTCCAATAGTTTATAACCAATTACAATACGAATTAAAATTGAAACCTCGTTCAGAACAGCGTGTATTATTACCTACTAACGTCCATTCTGGAGTTGGAATATTAAATTATACGGAATTTGTTCAAGGCGTAAGAATGCCATCTGCTTTAGTTACATGCGAAAAAGGTTATGCAATGTCAGTAATACAAAATACTTTAGATGACGAAATGATTTTGACTATAAATAAACCTTTTGAAGTAATTCCTTATACTAAAACAGAGTGTGTGGTGAATAGTATGCAAGATGAGGTAGAAGTTGATAAATTGCTTGAAGAAAATTTGACAAAATTACACGCAATCGAAACTGAAAACGATTCGGTAGTAGTAAATGTTGATAGTGACACATCTACGTTAACTGCTGACGAATTACCACTCTCAGACAATTCTTCTACCTTAACAGCTGCCTCCATATCCCCTACTGAACAACAGACGTTATTGCGATCATCTAGTAGTACTGAAACAGCCCATTCATGTGCAGATTTAGAATCATTCGGAATACCCATTTTACAAGAAGCAATCGATACAAAACCTAATCAAATTTTAGTATTTATCTGGAACAAAAATGAATTGCAGGTTAAAGATATTTCTAGGGATAGACAGAAAATCCTTGAAGTGTTCTTGCCCACAGGTAATTACGAACTTATAAAAAGATTTCTTAAGGAACATATTAAACCAAAATTAAAATATTTCATTTTCTTTGAAAGTGTGGCACATCGAAAGGAATTTTCAAATATAATAATTAGATTGTTTAAACGAGATACAGTTAAGTTTTATGAATGTACTGAACGCGTGATGTATGTGGAAGATGAGAATGAACAGAAGGAAATAGTGTTAAAGCACCACGAAGGAAAAACTTGTCATAGAGGCATAAGAGAAACTATGGTCAGAATTCGTAGACATTATTTTTGGATAAATATGCAAGAAACAATTTCAGCAATTATTAATGCGTGTGACGCTTGTAATAAAATGAAATATGACAGACGACCTATAAAACCCATTTTACAATTAACTGAAACCCAGCATGCACCTTTTCAAGAAATATTTATTGATTTATTTTCTATAGAAGGACAGTATTACTTGACATGTGTAGACGCATTTAGTAAATTAGGACAAGCAATTAATATAAGAAACAGGTCCACTCCCGAGGTTGTTCGCGCTTTAATAAAATATTTCTCATATTACGGAACTCCTAAAAAAATTACTTGTGATCCGGGTAAAGAATTCAATAATGACTTATTACGTGAACTACTTGACTTATATAAAATACAATTACATATTTCCACCCCCAATAATCCTAATTCTACGGGAATTGTAGAAAGATTCCACTCAACTCTAATAGAAATCTATAGATTAGCCAAATATGAAAAAAAATGTACAGATGCTGCTTCAGTAATGTCGTATTCAATTATGGCGTATAATCATACCATACATTCTACAACTGATTTAACTCCCTTCGAATTAGTTTTCGGCCATGCCGATTCAAGTAATCCCATTGTTACAGATTTTGATAAAATTTATAAGCAACAACTAGTTAAAGATCATCAAAAGCGTACTAAATACCTATATAATTATATATATAATAAAATGCACGATAAAAAGCAATTAGTTAAAAATAAAAAAGGTGGTGAAACTATTACAAAATTGGACAGCGGTGATATTATATATACTAAAGATATAAATACCAGGAAAAGTAAAGATAAGCCACGTTACCACAAAGCAAAAGTTTTAGCAAAAGTAAAGCGAAATATCGTTCCAGTAGAGATAAGGGAAAGAGAAACTAGAGTTCCAATTAAAAATATAAAACGTCATTCACAGGTATTGTCTGGTCCTGATTGTATTGGAGACAAGCCATGCTCTTCAACTGCAGTCACTTGAAGGTAATCCCGGTATACTACCAATAAAAGAAGGAACTGCGTTTAAGCAACAGGATAAATGGCTAATTTTTAAGAAACTAGATTTAGGCAATCTACTGAATGATTTTAATTTTAATTTAAATAAGTATAATGAATTTAGTAATCTAATAAATGTAAGTCAGCCTTATTCCTATGAATTTTTAGGGTTGAAGGTTCAGGTAGATTATTTAAGCAATATTTTAATAGATAAATTTCAACAGTTAATACCCGCGTATAAATCTAAACGTGGATTACTTAATCCATTAGGCTCTCTTATAAAGATCATTACAGGAAATTTAGACAATGAAGACGCGATTCGTTATGATTCCATTGTATCAGAATTAAAAATAAATCAAGCATATACTGACAAAAAAATTACATTGATCTCCAAAATGCTGGATAGTTTTATTAACAGTACTGAAGCATTACATAACAATACATTAATATTAAATGAGAAGATTCAAAGAATAGAACGGCTTGTTAAGAATATGATTACTAAAAGTGAAAACTCTATATACTCGGTATATGTTTTAGGTATGTTTGATATGTTTCTATGTAATTTTAGAACCATCTATATATTTTTAAATGAACTAGAAACTGCTTTAGCTTTAAGTAAAGTGTCTGTACTTCATCAGTCTATAATTAATTCTAATGAATTATTAAATATATTACAATTGATATCCCAAACTGATAATTTGACATATGAACCTAATATTAACAATTTGATAAATATAGAGTCTACAATATCTGTAAAAGCTTATATTAAGAAAAGTCAGATAACATTTATATTAGAGGTACCGTTAACAGATAATAATTCTTATAATTACTATAGATTATATCCAATTCCAATATATAATGTCACTGAAAACGTAACGACAATTGTAATTCCTAAATATCCTTACCTGATGGTGAAAAGTTCTATGTACTTACCCTTAGCCCGGCCTTGCTCGCGTATTGCTGTAGGAGATCAGTTCCTGTGCTCTGAAAATGAAATAGTAAGGTATCCAGAACCAACTTGCATAGAGCAATTAATGAAATTTGAGAGTAGCCATCGTATGTGTACTTCACACGTGGTAAATGTAGAGGATATAAAAATCCAACATATCAACACCAATAGTTGGATAGTTTATTCTAAATTCAACTCGAAAATAACAATGAAATGTAAAGATGATACCTCTTACCAAATGATACAAGGCACACTTATCCTAACCCTAGAAGAAAATTGTAACATATTAATAGAGAATATCTATTTATACCACAGAAGTACGTATGCAGAACATACGATATTCAAAAAGGTTCCGCTTATCCATTTGCCCAAACTAAACTCAACAAAAACAGGAAATCTCTCAACGGTCGACTTGAGGAGTGTAGATCTCAGTGAAGTGAAACAGTTATCGCACTGTTATACCCGGACCCTGCAAGTATATTTGCGGATCCCTAGACTGACGCTGCCGCGTCAGCAATATTGCCGTATGCTTTAATATTATAATTACTTATTACTTTCAGTCTCCATCCCATTGTCTTAGAGAAAGGTTGCCTAAGATTCATAATTTCTATTTCAAGTGTTTATATACTATTTCTATAAAATACTATTTCTCTACTATTTCATTTTAATAAATAAAGTGTAATTAAAATAAATCTTTTTTTTAAAAACACGAAACAAATTCGCGTTATAACATTTTGGTGGCAGCGGAAAGGGATTTACGAAAATACAAATCCCTGGAACGTCTTTGTGAACATTTATAAAAAGTGAAAAGTGTAATTAATAAACTATTTGTGAAAATTTGTTACGAGAATCGTGGGCCGTTTTGCTTCCCAAGTCGCATCACACCTGCAGTAACCTGATATGGCGCTTATCTGGACCACCGTGGCGTTCTGCGTTATGTGAGTCTGGCTTTAGATACAAATTCCATTATAAATATTTTAAAAGGGCATTAAAATCGATTTAAATTTAATTTCAATAATTTTTATTTTTTTTATTTTGTGTAATGAATATATAAATATGTTTTTATCAGTTATTGTTATGTGTTAAATAAGTTTCTTATTTCATGTGTATACGTATTAGCCGCAACGTAATTTAATTTTATAAGTTAATTTTATTTTTTTTGTAATATTTGTTCATAAATATGGCGGAATCTAAAGTGCCCAAAATTATTAAGAGCGATTCGTTACAAGTTCCACATCCTATAGATTTGCCGTCTGAATCGGAGGATGATAGACCATTAAATTCTTTAGAACAAAAGAAACAAAAAGGAAAGAAAACTCTTTCAATACCAGAGATGGATTTAAACATTCTATTAAAATTTATAAAACCATATGATGGATGTAGGGAGACTTTAAATTCATTTATTATAAATTGTAATAATGCTTTCGATTTAGCTTCCGACTGGCAAAAGCCAATTTTGTTTAAGTTCATTTTAAGTCAATTATCGGGAAAAGCTGAAGCAATTTGCTCGATAAAAGATTTTTTGTCTTGGGAACAGCTAAAAGAATTTCTAAAAACACAATTTAGCCAAAGAAAACATTACACACATTTACTCACTGAACTGCAAGAATGTAAACAAGAGCCTAATGAAAATGTTAGTCAATTTTCTCTACGAATCGAAACTTGCTTATCACAATTACTGACAGAAATATCATTAAATTCGACAAAAGTAAAAGAAATCCCAGGCCGAGTAGCGGCAATGGAGGATCTCGCCCTCCATCATTTCACAATGGGCCTACACCCTAGAATTTCCAACTTTGTTAGGTGTAGGACACCTAAAAACTTAAATGAAGCAATAAATATAGCTATTTCCGAAGAGCGTGTGCATCAAAATCTTTTTAAAAGAAATGATATGGTGACTACGTTTAGTAAACCATTACAACCCCGACGACAAGTTGTTAACTTAAATAATTCCATGCAAAAATCCTTTGAACCTTCTCGACCGACTTCTAGAATTCCATATCAATCTACTTCGAAAGTCTGTAATTATTGCAAAAACATTGGTCATACAATAGAAAACTGTAGAAAACGAGAGTATAACAATCGACGCTATGGCAAATCGTCCTTTTCTAGACCACAACAAAGTGTAAATTATTCTCAAGCTATGTCGGATAATGGTCGCGACGAAGTCGATGACGTAAAAAACTAGGTGATGTCTCACATCGGTGTCGTGTGAGACACCAAAGAAATAAAACTGGCACCAACTCTTCGTATAACCTTACTAAATCCACTGTATCTTTTAAGCCCACTGAATCCTCTGAATCCACTGAATCCGCTGTATCCGCTGTATCCGCTGAATCCGCTGTATCCGCTGTATCCGCTGTATCCGCTGTATCCGCTGTATCCGCTGAATCCGCTGTATCCGCTGTATCCGCTATATCCGCTGAATCCCCTGTATCCACTGAGTCTGCGCAGTTAGTGAAGTCCACTGTTTCTGGAAATGCAAGCGTAATTGAGCCTCATTTGGCTTCGATATCTTCCAAAATCAATGAATCTGTTAAACCGATTCAAACCACTGTATCCACTGAGTCTATATCTGTTTCTAAGTCTGAAATGGAAATTTTTGAAATTACTTCTGATCCAACTAAAATACTATTACCGCATATTCAAGTTCAAACGTCTGTATCTAACACGCCATTATCATTATTAATTGACTCTGGTTCCTCAATAAGTCTAATCAAATTTAACTGTATTCAAAATACGCCGAAACTCAGAACTGAAGTTATAAATTTGAAAGGCATTGACCCCACAGAAGAGTGCACTCAAACAATGGGACACTTTAATCTTAAACTTTATTTATCGAATTCTCCGCGAAAATTTGTAACTCATAAATTTCATTTAATGAAAAATATTAACTTACCTTATGACGGAATAATTGGTTCTGATATGTTAGATAATTTTAAATGCACCATAGATTATAATAAGGATGTTTTAAAAATAGACGATGAAGATATTAAACTTCAATTTCGTGTACCTACCTACATCATTCCTCCTAGATCTGAAATGATAATTGAATGCTCTGTAAAAAATCCCGAAATTAACGAAGGTTTCATCTTAGATCAGAATATTTCTGATACGTTACTAGTGGCGAACTGTTTTGTTAGAGTAAAAGATAATAATAGAATTAATATTTCCATCATTAATACGTCAGAATCTTCTGTTACTCTTAATTCAAATCTCAATTTAGTAATTATTTCTAAGTCAAATTCACTTGTTCCGAAAGATGCTCATTCTATTAACTATACTAATTGCTCAAAAGAATATGATACATATTATAGAACTAAATCTATACTAGATCAACTTCGAATATCTCATCTTAACTCTGAGGAAAAGGATGCTCTCTTTGAAATATGCTCCGAATATTCTGATATATTCCATTTACCAGGAGAATTATTAACTTATACTACCGCTATTAAACACGAAATAAAAACTAATTCAGATGTTCCAATTCATACTAAGTCTTATCGATTCCCTGAAGTACATAAAGAAGAAGTAAGAAAACAAACTAATATAATGTTAGAACAGGGTATAATTCAACCTTCTAATTCTCCGTGGTCATCACCTATTTGGATAGTGCCAAAAAAATTAGATGCTTCTGGTCAACAAAAGTGGCGAGTAGTAATAGATTATCGAAAACTAAACGACGTAACCATAGGTGACACTTATCCAATCCCTCAGATTAGTGAAATATTAGATCAGCTTGGGAACAGTAAGTATTTTTCTACCCTGGACTTAGCTTCAGGTTTCCATCAAATTCCTCTTGACCCAGCTGACGCAGCCAAAACAGCTTTTAATATTCCCCAAGGTCATTATGAATTTACTCGTATGCCGTTTGGGCTTAAGAATGCCCCAGCCACATTCCAACGTTTAATGAACACTGCTCTTTCCGGACTTCAAGGTATCAGATGTTTCGTTTACTTAGACGACATTGTTATTTATTCCCACAATTTACAAACTCAAATAGAAAATTTAAAATTAGTTTTCCAAAAATTACGGGAATTCAATCTTAAGCTACAACCAGACAAGTGCGAGTTCTTAAGAAGAGAGGTAGGATATTTAGGACACGTAATTACTGAGGAAGGAGTAAAACCTAACCCGGATAAGATAAAAGCAGTAACTCAGTTCTCGACACCATCCTCACCTAAAGATATTAAATCATTTTTAGGCCTCGTCTCATATTATCGGCGTTTTATTCCAGATTTTTCTAAAATTGCCAAACCCTTAACTTCTCTGCTTCGTAAAGACACTGTATTTAAGTGGGAGAATCAACAACAACTCGCTTTTGATACCTTAAAACGTAAATTAACTACAGCTCCAATACTCTGCTATCCAGACTTTACAAAACCTTTTATTCTGACATGCGACGCGTCAAATTATTCCATTGCTGCAGTTCTATCTCAAGGTTTAATCGGTAAAGATAAACCTATTGCTTTTGCTTCACGCACTTTAAATAAAAGTGAAAGTAATTACAGTACAACGGAAAAGGAGTTATTAGCTATTATTTTTGGTTGTAAAACATTTCGTCCATATCTATACGGCAGAAAATTTCAAATCGTTACCGATCACAGACCTCTAAAGTGGTTATTTAATCATAAAGATCCAAGTAGTAAGCTTCAAAGATGGCGATTAAAACTTGAAGAGTTTGAGTATGAAATTATATATCGTAAAGGAAAACTAAACTCTGTTGCAGACGCGCTCTCTCGTTACCCTGTCAATCCAATATATCCTGAAAAACCTAGTACTGACGATCATTCTAATTCTCTTGACTCAATCACTGATTTCGGGGACATAAATTTAAGTCCACAAAGTAATGACCTTAATCTTGATTTTAATGATCTTGAAATCCCATCCTTACAACCCTCTCCTGAGGTTGATCCATTATTAATTCCTCCAATTGAAAATACTTCTATTCAAGGTGGTACTCCTCTATTGGCTGAACAACCTTCAGTCTCTAATCCTGCTATTTTCAATCCTTCTATTGAAATTATTGATCTTCCAAATCCAGAAAATCAAAGCAAACCTGATGACATTAATCTTGAATCTTTAATTCCTACTATTTCTACAGAACATGTAAGTCCTTCTGTATCTAATAATGATAATGAAATAATACAAAATCCTTCTTCTATATTAAATAACTCTGAAAATAATATTTCCACTGATACTGTAAAACATAATGTCGAATATTCAAAATTCCTTAAGGAAATTGCTTCTAAATCTATACAATATGATACTAAAATTATTGAAAGAAATGAATCTCTTCTTAAAACTAGCTGTAAAATTGTTTTAATTCCAAGTTCTATAGATTTAGATGAATCTAACGCTTACATTCAAGAAGTAATGAATAATATAGAAAATTTTAATGAAATTATGTATTGCGAAAAACAACTACACTCTTTTAATAAAGTGTTGTTAAACAATAAGGATATTTATTTAATTTATACGAAAGTTCATCATTTCGATGAATGCACATACCCGGAAATCTTCCATACTCTAAAAATTATAAAATCTTATTTATTACAGAACTATACTAATATAACTGAAATTGCTATTTCAGATTTCAAAAACCCATTTGAAAATAATTCATTTATCAAAATATATAATATCCTCACTTATTTATTTCACAATACTAATATTACCATAAACATATACCATGATAATATAATATATCCCGCTGTTAGTGAAATAAAGAAAATTCTACGAGAAAATCATGACTTACCAATTGCTGGACATTTAGGCTCGGTTAGGATGCTTAAACGCATTCAGGAGAAGTATTATTGGAAGGGTATGAGACATGATGTGGAAAATTATGTTAAAACTTGTTCTCTCTGTCAAGAAAATAAAGCTCTTCGGAAAACTAATAGAGCGCCAATGCAAATAACTACGACATCCAATGCCCCTTTTCAAAGGGTAGCTTTAGATATTGTGGGTCCTTTACCAGAATCGGGCACTGCTAAATTAAAATACATAATGACACTTCAAGACGACCTCACAAAATTTTGTGCTGCTTACCCACTCCGTGGTGTTTCAGCAGAAGAGACAAGCGATTGTCTTTTGCATTTCATTTCTATGTTCGGTATTCCAAAAATGATTTTAACTGATCAAGGTACTAACTTTACTGCAGAACTTTTTAAAAAGACATGTGAATTTTTAAAAATTAAACAACTTTGGTCGACACCGTATCATCCGCAAACTCAAGGTGCTCTGGAAAGGTCTCATTCCACCCTTAAAGAGTACCTAAAATCTTATGTTAATGAAAATCAAGACAACTGGCCTCGTTATGTATTCACTGCAATGTTAGCCTACAATACCGCAGTACATTGCACAACACATTACACTCCATATGAGTTGATTTTTGGCCATAAAGCTTTTATACCTGATTCAATTTACGATGAAGTACCGTATGTCACTTATCCTGATTATGTAAAAATGTTACAACATAGACTTAAGTTCTCGCGTCAAAAAGCTCTCGAATATATATGTAAGTCCAAGGAGACTTCAAAAACATATTATGATCAACGATCCAGGAAGGTTCAATACAAAGTTGGTCAATACGTGTACTTAAAAAATCATTTAAGGCTTCGAAAAGCCCTATCTCCTATATGGAAGGGTCCTTTTAAGATAGTAAAGATTCACGGAAACAACACCTTGTCATTACTAATTAATAGGAGACATATAAAACATCATTATGATGAGGTTAAGCCAGCAAGTGATGTCGATAACCATGCGAGTTCCTAAAATCTTAACTAAACTAGTATTATATTTAGTCATCAGTAATTAGCTATTATTTTTAGTTTTATTGCTATTGTTTTATTTCTTTGCAGTCACGCATTGTGCAGTCGTTACAAGGTGATAGCAACTTCAAGTTTCGTTCAACCAATTTCTTCGAGTTCAGGGATATATTTTGAGTATTTGGGAAAATTAAAAATTATTAATGGTCATCTCAATGTCGTAATACCAATGAATATTGCAAACATTAGATTACATATTGATAACATTAATTCTGTTCTGGGAACAGTTAGATATCTTTGCAAATCCTCAGAAATAATTAATACGGAATGTCATAACATGTTAGAGCCCTTAACTACTCGATATCGAGAAATAAGTCAGCAATATTCTTCTATTTCCCATTTACTTGAAAATAGAACAAAACGTGGTGCATGGATTGGGGGTGTAGGAACTGTCTTTAAACATATTTTTGGCACTTTAGACGAAGACGATGCTATTAAATACGATAATGCTATAACTGTTGTGCAAAATAATAATAAAGAACTAGCTTCATTAATTAAACAAAATATTCTAGTTACATCATCAGTAATCTCGTCTTATAATCATTCTTTACATAAACTAAAGATTAATGAAGATAGTTTAAATGAAGCTGTTGACAAGCTCTCTGTATCTATGAAAAACGTTACCGTTATTTCAAATAAATTAATTCAAATTTCGGAAATAAATTCTATATTAAATAATTTAGAATCTTCTATTCTTGCTTTATCCTTTCAATTAGAGGATCTTATTAATGCTTGTCTATTTTGTAGTATGAATGTACTTCATCCTTCCATCATAACTCCAAGTCAGTTATTTCAAGAGCTTGCCGACAACCATAGATTTTTACCAAATGGTCTTGAATTAGGTGTAAGTTTAGATTTAAGTTCAATGCATTCTATTATGAATATATCTAAGTTAATTTGTTATTATTTAAATTATAAGGTAGTATTTGTGTTACAAATACCTTTAGTTACTTCTCAGGAATTTTATTTGTACCATAATATTCCATTGCCCGTACCTCATAATGTTAGTAAGCCAGACTCATTCACTTTGGTAATACCAGGCAGTAAATATACAGCTATAACCAAGGACAAGATCCAGTACACTAATATTGACTCTCTCGAAGTGTGTAAAAGTGTAAACTCCCAGAACTATATATGCTACGTCATGAACGTTTTGTCGGTAAACGCAAATCCATCTTGTGAAAGTGAACTACTATCAAAAGTGATAAAAAATCTACCAGTGCAGTGTAAAACGGAATTTCTTAAAGGTGATTTAGATATTTGGAAAAAATTAATGAATAATAAGTGGATTTTCGTACAATCTCATTCTGTTAAATTATCTATAGATTGTATTAACTCTGAGTTAGTGGAAGAAAATATTCATGGTATTGGTGTACTTACTTTACCCAAATATTGTGTAGCCTATTGTAAAAATACAAAATTGTATGCTAATAATAATTTTGTAAACATTACTGCACCTTTATCAAGTTTTTCTAATTTTAATTTAATAAATGATCCTTGTTGCAATGTAAACACATTTAAAGAAAGTATAAGTAATGTGCCACATATTACTTTACAGGATTTAGATACAAAAAATATCGATGTTAACTACAATGAAATCATTAAATCTTTTGAAAAGAACCTTGACAAAATAATAAATGAACCACATATAATAAAATATGGAGCCCATTACTCTGTTTTAACTATTTTAATTATAATTACTATTATTTGTTATATTATGTTTAGATTATATTCTAAGTTGTACAAATCTAACAGCAGCCTTTCCCATTCAAACTCTTTCAAATCCCCAGAGTCAACCTCTTCCAAGTCGCCTACAGTTCTTTTGGAAGTAAATGAAGCTGAAAGACAGACTGACAAGACTTCTGAAATAATTTCACCTGCTAAACTTAGAATCAATGTTTAAAATCTAAAGAAATATATATATATAATAATTTAAATTTAAATCTTTTATTGTACATAAACTTCTAAAAATAGAAGTTTATTTCTTTAAAGGGGGAGGTGTTATACCCGGACCCTGCAAGTATATTTGCGGATCCCTAGACTGACGCTGCCGCGTCAGCAATATTGCCGTATGCTTTAATATTATAATTACTTATTACTTTCAGTCTCCATCCCATTGTCTTAGAGAAAGGTTGCCTAAGATTCATAATTTCTATTTCAAGTGTTTATATACTATTTCTATAAAATACTATTTCTCTACTATTTCATTTTAATAAATAAAGTGTAATTAAAATAAATCTTTTTTTTAAAAACACGAAACAAATTCGCGTTATAACAGCACGTACTGAAACATAATAGTAAAGCCAATCCCAGTGATATTGTTGAAAGTCTTAGTGAAGTGAAAACCCTAAAAATAATCAGTTTTGTCTCTCTGTCCCTATATATTTCCCTACCGGTATTAGTGTTGTGTTATGTAGTCTATAAGTTTAGAGTTAAAATTTTTAATATAAAGCGAAATCCTCAGTCTAGTACTCCAACTGATGATTTCGTACTTAACGGGGGAGGAGTTGTGCAAGCTCCTGGGAACGTAACCGGAGATATTTGTTTTTCACGCTAGATTTCGCGGAAGACTCCGCGTTGCATTCCCAGCTTTATGGAATAAAAATAAAAAAGAGTCGGAGTTAACATATCACTCTGTTAACACGCATTTAGAATATTTTAGTTTTAAAATATTTTTAGTTTAAAAGTATTATTTTAATTAAATTTTTAAAATAAAGTACTTCAATTATAATTAAATAGTTTTTATTATAAAATAAGGCTCCCAAACTTGACTAGATTGTTCCAGTCAGTGTCATAATAAATAAAAAATGAGAAAAAATACATACACAAATACAAAATGGAGAAATAAATATAACAACAGAATAATTTACAAGAAAATGATGAAAACTTAAATTTTATAATTAACAAAAAATACTAAGGCCAATCAAATTTACAGTTAAATGTATATTTAATCTTACGAATATTAAATAAAGAGGTGATACATAAAAAGAGTGTCGATAATAAAAATTATAATATTTTATTAAAGAAAAATGTAAGTACAATAAAAAAATAAATAAATAATTATCTGTGGCATGTCATTTTTACTGATAAGCTTTATTATTCGTTTCTCTTTATGACAAAATAAATAGATTATATTACCAAACACATATCTATTATGATATTATATTGAGGCCAGTCGTGGCGCAGCAGCACGAGGTGTGATTGTAAAACCGACTGGTTGTGGGTTCGATCCCCACTCGAGGAGATGAAATATTTACTTAAATTTATATTTCCGTTTTCTTCGCTCTCGCTTCGCTCTTCATTTTCTTCGTGTCGAGGTAAAGCGCGGCGTTGAGTTCTGCCACTCAACACGCAATGCCTCCAGAATTCGGCAACTAGTGTCTTAACAGTACTAGGTTCCCTCTGTCTACCCTGCTGTGTGCGGGATACAGCGTGAAGCTGATTTGATTTTTTTTAATAGATAGATAGATAGATTATAAAAATACAATTATTACGCAGTTTTATGTAAAGGCCTTAAATTTCTATGATTTTGTAAACATTGTATAGAACAAAATTGATAATTATCATATTGAAATGGAGTTTTAGGAAGACAGACGCCGCATAGAAAGCATCTCATTAAATCTGATTTCACCTGAAACAAGGAAAAAGCATTTGTAATTAAAGTGGAACTTGTATTTTATATGTTCTTGTATGGCAATTTGCCATTGTAGCGCCGTATGTATCCGACTGCTAACGCGATGGTGGCAGGTTTGATTCCTATCGAGGGAAAACATTTATTTTATTTAATTTTAAAATTATTTCTAGAAGAACTTTCTTCTAGGAATAATTTTATAATATATATAAAAATTTAGCGGAGCACTTGCTCCTCTAAAATTTTATATTTTTATAATAAAAAAACTACACTTTTGTCCACATATATAGTTAACCCGCTATCAAAGCAACCATGGTAGAGTACCAAAGTAAGCACTTAGGTTAGTTGAGCTGCGGAGTTTATTTTATCAGACCACGCCGTACTTTATTTTATCAGAGCGGAGATCTTCATTTGCTCCAAAGAATGTTTTTATATTTAAATTAAATACAATAACTTCCCACAATAATTGCAGTAACAGTCGATGGAATCTGTCCTTCTTGAAATTCGACTAATCACTCTAGCCAATTAAACTATTCGTATTTCATTGAAATTCTTATAAATGGTTTTTTACGACATCGCGATAAGAATGTTACATGGATATTCTAACAACTTAAATTATATGTTATGAAATACAGATGGAAAAGAAAACGGATTTTAAGCCTATGTTTTGACTTGCAAAAGCGCCGTATCCTGCATGTAGCAGGGTTAGCAGAAGGAGTCTTAACACTTTAAGACACTCCGTTTCCCATTTACATTCGAACATTCTTAATAATCTCATAACAATTTATATTATCGAAACAGTGGAAAAATAGGGTATATGGGTTCGATTCTTACTTAGAGAAAGGAATTATTTTAATTTCCTAGCTCTAGCGATACGACAAAAAACAGAGTAGTATTACAGCACTTAACATGCAATATCTCTAAACTTGAGCGATATGTGGCAGTATCGTAACTTCAGGGTGACCACAACACGTCCACCATACTGTATATGTGGAATACAGCGCTAAGCAAAAGATATATCATTACTAATAATATATTACTTAATATGCTATTAATATATTATTTATATATAATATATTATTTACCTTTTGAGCATCAGTCATTAACAAGAACTTATTACTTTGATTCTTCTCCATTTGCTTCTCTTTCTCTTTCTGTCGTTTGGCTCGTTTCTGCTGAGCTTTCTTCTCTTTCTCCTGTTCTAACTGTTCGGGAGTTACTGGGCCGGGGATTTGTGACTGTAAAGGTAAATAATATATTATATAAATATAAAATTCTATCTTATTTAAATAACGTCACACTAATTTCATGATTTCTTGTGACCTACTAATATGTCATATGCTTTCTATTTATATAATAAAATTTCGTATTTTGGTTAACAATTTATGAAATTTATGACGCCTCTCTACTTTACACAAGGGTGTGACTGTAACGCAACGGTTGTGGGTTCGATACCCACTCGAAGGAATAAATTGTTATTTTATTAGTATTTTCATTTCTTAACCCTGGCACCAAAGCTAAAAAGCCCTACGTTGAGTTCCGCAACTCAACAAGCTGAGCGTCGAAAAATTGCGCGAAAAATGGGGACCGGAGTGTCGCAACACTAAGTTCAATCTGCCTATCCTACTGTGTACGGTGTATGCGTGAAGCTGATTGAATTTATACTAAGAAAAGAACATGTTATCACTTATAATGAAAACATTTTGAGTTTTTAAATCAATGTGGGAAAAATTATTTGTTTAATGAAAATCATTAAGTTTTTTCTTTTTTATTTTTTTAATACTAACCTTATTATAATTATATTTCTCAGGGAACTTCGCTTGGAAGAGTCGGAAGGCGATACGGGTGTCATGGTGAGGTGTCGCCGCGTATGGTGTTTGCAATTGGTGATTCTTTATGCACGGGTCTCCGCCGGCGGTGAGGATTTCACTGAAAAATATATACATATTTAGAAAATATATAAAAATCTCAACATAGCTGGATTACAAACCGCACCTCTGTGACATGTGGTCTGATATCCACACATGTGATCTCACATCCACACGTGATATGATATCCACACATGTGATCTCACATCCACACGTGATATGATATCCACACATGTGATCTCACATCCATACGTGATATCATATCTACACATGTGATCTCACGACCACACATGTGACCACACATCCACACATTTGATCACACGCCCACGCACATGAACTCACGTCAATATATATGATCTCACATCCACCCATTTCATCTCACATTCACAAATGTGATCTCAAGTCCACACATGTGATCTAAAAGGGAGGGTTCAAAACTATTCTTACTTCCAATATTTACTAAACTTCCAATACTCACGTGACCATATCAGGTTTTGAAGCGATGGCAGCTTTGTGCAAAGCTGTGTTCCCGTCGTGAGGGTCCGCCATGTTACAAGCCGATTCTAACTCACTATCCTCCATATGTTCCAGAATAGTCTCTAGCGTTTTAGATTGCTCGTCTGATATTAGCTTCCATATCTGTTAGTGTTTATTTTTATATTAATAAATATTTTACAGCATTATAAATATATAAATTTAATATATGAAGAACATGACGTCTTTGGAGCACTTCTGGGATGTTATGATGAAGTTATGATTATAGATACACAGAGACCGTAGCATTTGGCGTTCCGTTGTCTCTAAATACTCCGCTAGGCATACAGTGAAGCTAGTTTAGTTTAATAATTGATTCCCTTGAGTGGAGATCGAATCCACAAGTTACAGTAAACCCTTGTGCCCCTGCGCCATGTAGGCCTCATTTTTATAACTTAAGCCACTAAGTAGACAACTATCAAAAAAACAAACCTTTTTAACATTGACTGGTATCTTAATAGGAGCAGTAGGCACTTTCTTAACTTGCTTATCTTTCTCCTCTGGCTTTTTTTTCTTTTTTTTCTTTACTTGATTCTTTTGTACCTTCTCCTCTTCACTACCAGATGAAAGACTTTTTAAGGCACTATCATTTAATAGATCTTTTCTTGAATTGGTTATGACTCCATTGCTACTTTGTTCTGATAGTGTTTTTATCCAACCCGGCGGAGTGTCTGAGTCTATGAAGCATGGGCCCTCGTCTTCGCTCGATAATATTTGTGTTGGCAGTTCTCTTGGTGTTCTCTCTCTAGAAAAAATTATAGTAAAATTTGATACTGGGATTAAAATCTATGTTTTTTTTAATCTATTTTTAATAAAGTATTATTTTTTGTTCAATCGTTTCATTTTACCGCTGATTAACCTGAAACTTTATAAGCAAAGTGCGATGTTCTATTTTTGTATTTAAAGGGCGAAAATAAAGTATATGTTTATTGAACACTAGAGCCTGTCTGCTAGGACATAAAGATAATGTAAACTAGCAATCGAAGCGCGCCTTCGCTCGCTTAAAATTATTTCTTATATTATAGTCTAATGACAAAAAATCTTTACATACATTGGAGCCTACCTGTTATTCTGATATATAAGCTATATAATTATAAAATTTTATCTAAATTTAATCTGTAGTTTTTGTTTAATCTGTAGTTTGTTTGTTTAGCTGTAGTTTCGTGAAAACGACACAACCATCTATTATCACAAATTTTGTTATATAGTAATTGTGTCCGAACATACCTTGATTTTGCTCTATCCAGTTTCATTGGACTTTTCTGTGCTTTTTTGGGACGTTCTGTGTTTGTATCATTACTTTTAGTTGCAGTTTTACTTTTTGATACTAATAACGCTTTTTGGAATAACTCCATTGATTCTAGAACGAATATATAATAATTTCATTAAATATTATTATAGTATTGTCGAAGATACTTCACAGATATTCTTTAAAATTTATTTGTTAACATAATTCTGACAGTTCATGATGGTTTTAAAATAAACATAAAAAACTTGAGAAAATAAAATAAATATAGTAGTGGCGTATTTTCATTTCTTCGCTCTGGTGTCAAGCCAAATCGCAGCATTGAGTTCCGCCCTTCATCACGCAATGCTCCCAGAATTCAGCGGTAAGTGGAGAGCAGAGTGTCTTAACACTAAGCTCCCTCTGCCTACTCTACTACAAGCGGGGTATAGCGTGAATATAAAAGAAATGTTTAAAACAATCCAATTAAACTTATTATTTTCTAAACATTTATTTATTTTTTATTTATCTAAATATTTTTAAAATATCGAATACTATCCACAAAATACTGAACTTATCCGTCCCATAAATTAACACACACTTACCATATACTTCAACACTAGCAACAGTCTCGTGTACCCTTTGCACTTCTTTATAAGTAGGTTTCCTTGTAGGAAAAGGTAATTGTCTCACTCTCTCATCATCTCTCTTTAGAGGGGAGTTTTTACCGAATATGGCAGCTTGGTTGTTTGCACCAACCGCTCTGTATAGAACTAGATAACAACCTTTGAGGTCCTCTGTCCAATTCGACATTACATCTTGGACATGCTGTAATGTAATAGTACATAGAATAAAAGTATTTTTCAAAGGAAATAAAAATATCATAGAGATTTCATTATTTTATACACTTATTTAAAGTTGAATAAAGGGAAACATTCAATCTGTGAATTTAGAGTGTTACGTGTGGTGGTGGTCCTTACCGAAAGGACCAAATATTAGTCTATATATAAGTTGTATATGTATATTTAAGTTTTTTTACTATTTCATGGTATATTCAATATACCATATGTTACCAAATATTAATACGAAGAATTCACATTTTTGTTGTTTTTCTTTTTGTTCAAGCATATTGAACGTAGCGGGACTCGAAAGTGCGCTTCTTAAAGTTAGTAAAGTTTCAGTCCCGTTTTTATTATTATTTTTATTTGTTTTCTAAAATATTTAACTCTTTTTAATGTGGAAATTTGTTAAATTTGAAAGATATTTTGTTTTATTTCTTCTGTTTGGCTATAATGCATATAAGTCCATCATGTAACATGCAGGCTAACATAACGGAGAAATTGTTATCACCAAGTACCCTATATTCTTTCTTTTTCTATGTAAAAGCGAATATTCGCTATTACATAGAAAAATGCATATAAAAATAATAACCAAACAAACCTCCAAAAACTGTGCATGATTATATCTCCTTAAGCTAGCTCCAGCTGACCTCGGGGCATTACCATGCTGATCTCTACTAGCTTGGGCCTGTCCCTGACCTCGTCTTGTAACATATGAATGTAAGGTCTTATGCAATACTGCAACTCCACCAGAGAATATTGCACCCGCAAAATGACCGCCGGACACCATTAAAATAGCCCATCTTTGATAACCCGCGATAGTAAAACGCTGGCATCTTTCTATCCATGCGTTACCATCGCCATCGGTTGACAGTTCTTCCTGTAAAAGATTAAAGATAAAAATATTGTTTTAAGTATTTCCTATTTATAACAGGATAAGTAGTTTTAAGACCTCCGTTTATCCTACTTTTCGCCCATTTTTGGATATATTGAGTGTTAAATGGCAGAGCTTAATGCTGAATTTTATCTTAATATCAGAGCAAGGAAATAAAAATTAATTCCCTCGAATGGGACACAAATCCACAGTTATAGAATTTTTCATTAAATATATATAGAGTATCTTTAATTGTTTTTTTAGTGGTTGAGGAAAAATATAATATTAAGATTAGTTTATATAAAAGTCTCATATATTAATTGTTACTAAAAATTACAACTGGACAGGACAATCATTGTAAAACTATTTTTATTCCCGCTTCAATAAATAAAACACGGGGTAGATGTACAACACACATCAAAAATCAAAAATCAATGGAGCGTCTAAACACTAGGTTCCCTAACATACTAAAGAAAAAGCAAAAGGAAAAAGCTTTATACTGTTGTTTTTTTTTATTCTTTACCTTTTTATGGTGTAATATGCATCTGTAAATACAGAATACATTTCCTTTTTGATTTGTAAAAAAAGCCTTGCAGTGTCGAGTGGCAGCCGCAAACAGATCACTTGCTGGTTTATCACCTGAATATTCACTTTCTGAATCACTACCTGAGACACTTGAGTCACCTAAAAGTAAAAAATAAGACATGAATGGCAAAAATATATTAAAACCATTGTGGTGCAATTGGTCAATATATGATTATAAATATGATGTGGTTTCAAACTCCACTTGGAATAGTGATTTTAATTATATTATTTTCATTTCCTCACTCTGCTTGATGAAGTTTGGCCACTATGGAGAATAGGAAAAAAGAGTGTCTCCACACAATTTTAATTACTACTACTGGGCTCAATCAGTACATATCTTAATTTCTTTGAGTTATTAATCTATACTTAACCATGAACTAATCTTAGGAACTACTTGTTTGAATAAAAAAAATATTTTGTATATTTAATTTAATTTTATTTTATTTTATTTATGTAAGAATTTTTATATAAGAATTTATTACATCACATTAATAGTTTCGATGTAACCCAACAATCAGAGCTACCTTATCTACCTCATAATGTGTCACACACTATTGAAACTTTTTCAATTTTTCAATTGGTGTGAAGGTGCAGGTTAAAAAAATAAATATATAAATATAGCACATCAAGTAAAAATTCTTACTAAAACAAACTGTATAATTACCTTGTCTAGAATTAAATTGTCCTAAAGTTAAGGATGATTTTCCAAATAATTTCCTTTTTAAATTGTGAGTGTGCCAATGGTTTTTATAATGGGCGGTCTGTTGAGCTCTAGATTCAAAGGGGCCCACTCCACAACAAGAACAGCAATTACCATCAGATGCTCCATTTAGTGTTAAAGCATTAAGGCGTTTGAGGACACTCTCTTCATCCACTGTAAATAAAATGTTTTTTTTAGTGAGGCCAGTGTTAAGACTGTTGTCCACTTTCCACCTTATTTAGGCAGAAGTCAACACAGCACTTTCATTTGTGACCAGAATGAGAAAATAAAAGTCATTACAAAGAGTGGGAATTGAACTCACAATCATTATGTTTAGACATTAAGAATCAATATATAAACACCTTAGCTAGAAAATATTATGGAAAATACTTTTTAATACATGTATTATAATGTTTCACTTTTTTTTTTATTATTATAGTTATCAGTTCCTTGAAAATAAGGAATTTTTAATCATCGAATATTAGTTATAATACACATTTTCCTAAAATAACATACTGCTTAAAATGGATAAAAAGGCAGAATAAATAACAAGATAATTTTAAAACTTACCAATTTGATGTGACTCGGTGAGCATGCATGCCGCAACTTTTATACCCTTGAGCAATTTTTCATAGTTATCTAATTCATAAACTCTTATAGTACTTGGTTTTACAGTGTCTGTTTTAGTAGTCATTATTAATGTATTTATTAAATTAAATGTATATCACACACTATATATTTATTTCTTCTAAAGAGCACATGTATTAGTTAATAAAACGTTGTGCAATATTATAAAATAATTCAATATTTTTTACCACCACCAGGAAATACACATTGTTTGACATATATGACAGCTATCAAATTCTGTATACGTCAGTTGTGAAAAGTGATGGGCGCATTAAATCAATGTACAATCTAAATCGAGTCGAATCGACTCAATGAAATCCCAACAACTTAATTTATTTGATGCTTTAAATATAAATAATATTTTAGCTAAAGTGCAATGTTAGGTTCGATATGCTTAAAAGTGAAAAACCACTGATTATGATAAAAGAGTAATGTAGACGTTAAAATTTATACTATTTTTTTTTTATGAGAAAGTAAAGAAAAGAATTTCCCTTTTAACAAAATGAGATATTTTATTAAGAGAGCCTATTCTGTAATTAATATAATATTATTCTACAATTATATGATTAAAAAAATATATAAATAATACAATAAGCAATACTTGATAACATATGTATTTCATGTAAGTCTCATTTCTGACTATACTTAATTATATGACTTATTAATATGACAAATTTGTAAAGAAATTCTTATCAAGAACCATGCTAATATAGATAGAATAGATAGAATATAGGTCTATATAGAGAACATGATGAACGTGAGAAAAAATTTAGTTCGATTCTTAAAAAAGTTTGGAGTTATTCGAAATGGTAATATATTTTGCAATCCCTATTGACTAAGACAGATAACAAATCAATAGATAAAAACACATTCTAGGCTTTTGAGTGCAAAGTTCTATCACTGTCTCATAAAAAATATGATTACTGTAATAAAAACAAAGAATTATCATTGTAGTTTTACTAGTCATAAGAGTGCAGATAATTATTTAATCATGAATTTTTTCTTCAATTTTTAAAAGGTCTTTGACTTGTTTCTCTAACTAAGCTAATTAAAAGATGCTATAAATAATTAATATTGATGTCAAACTTATAATTGAATCAGTGGAAAAGTATACTTATACGATAAGAAGAAACTTTTTGATTTGGTTTATATTATTTGTTACAGACTTGTCGGGGGGTACACAATGACGTTAAAAAATTTATATCCTTAGTAAGAGTACAGTATTTTTTAAAATACAAGAATTATTTAGTTGAGTATTGTAATTTTTAAAGAATTTAAAGGAGGATGAATGTAATATTTCAAAGGAAAATTACAAATTTAACTAAATTTACTGAATAGATGGGTTGTACAATAAGGAAGCCTTTGAAAGCACTGCACAGTAAATTGATTGGCTACTTCCGTACGGATATTTTGAGTTATGTATGTTCGCTGAGGCGCAGCGATATTAAATCAGGTAGTACTTCAATAACTAGAGGCTTGGAAAATTGTTTGAAAATGCATTACGTATTTTCTTAGAATATTCTACCTTTCCATGTAGGCGTATCTTATCAAATCGTTAGGTACCTACTAGTTTTTCGAAATTATAAGAAAAACAAAGAATAAAAGAGTTCCTACAAAAGCTGGAGTAGCTGGTCATAATAATTATGAAAGTAATATAGAAATAATAATAAATTTTATACGATTACGAAGATAGCTAAATAATACCATACAGAAGCACCTATTTTCGTTTTATTTTATAACAAAAATGTTGTCTAAGTGTAATATACAAACAAACCAAAAACCTTCCACTTCGAAGTAGGTAAATAAAGCGGAAATCAAATAAGAAATTAAGGGGATAGGGTAATAGTTCTACCCGTTCTTTTAATCATAGCTATAAAAATTGAACTTCAAGGCCAGTGACACAAACTTGCGACTGTAAATGCGACAGATTGTGTTTTCGATTCTCACTCAAGGAAATTAAATATATATTTTGTCATTTCTTCGCTCTGCCTATGTCAGCCTATATTATTTGGCCTACCCTGCTATGAGCAAGATACACGGTGTGAAGCTAAAAAAACCAAAAAATAACTATTTAAATTTTAATAGCTACTACATAATAACAATCTGAAAATAGCCAAATATGACGGAAGCAAGACATTTAATCCTTTGTTATGTCCTACTTCTTTCTGTCCCTAGCGGATTATCCAGAAAGAATGGAGCGCCTTTTAACATGTTCATCCAGTATCGTCGATATTATGTTTTTAAGGTCAACCGAGGTAACCCTCCACCCTCCCACTCCCCAATTAATCCCCATCAATTTCTGATATACGGATTTCTAAATACCGAAATAGCTTCAGGCCTAGAAGAGCTTAATGCAAAGAGGAGCAACGCCTTAGGCACGTTGCAGCTCTTTGCATTAAGCCCGATCCCGACCCTATTTCCATTAAGCAATCCATGAAACAGCTTAGGCGCGCAGGTGGGTCCTTGTGGCTCCAGTCAGAGTGAGGGTAGTTTTATATTACCTAATAATATTTAAATTTAGTAGTTTGTATTATTTTTTGGCCAGCGTAGCACTTTTTAGTTCCATAAAAATAAAAAAAATAATAACAAAGCACCGCAACTGTTGTTTACTTACCCTTTACTACATAAATGATGAGTATCCAACAATATAATGACAATCTGTAAAAAGAGCCAGTCATGCATATTTTGTTACTAATTAGTATTAAATTGCCTTTTAACAGAATATATCAAAAATGTTTTCCAATTAATTGTTTCCGGGGACAATTGTCTACCATACCGTTCATGTGTAGGTTTTTGTACTAAATGAGCCTTGTGAAGCACAATTACAATACAATCTATAACATTCGATTTTACTTATGTTAATATTACTTACGACACTTAGTTATGACTCTCTGTCCCCAACTTACCGCCGAATTTTCGAGGCATTGCGTGTTGAGTGGCGAAACTCAACGCCGCGCGTTTACCTTGGTACCCGAGCGATTATAATATAAATAGATAATAATTCATTCCACCGAGTGGAAATCGGACCCACAACCGTAGCGCTTACAGTGTTGCGTGCCCCTGCGCTACAACGACCTCAGTAAGTTGTAAGTTCTCTTCTTAGCAATTATATAATAATTAGGGGCGGGGGACGGAAGTACCTTAATGGAGAACTGAGTGCCTTAACTGTAGGTTTCCAAGCTCCCGTCTGCCTTCCCTGTTATATGCAGATGCAGCGTGAAGCGAATCTATCACTAAAGAGATGATCTTTAAGATGGTTTTATATTAAGATATTCTTTTTATTTTTCCTTTTAATTTATAATTATTTATTACGGAGATACCTTCGTTCTTTGTATTTTAAAGGTTAAAAGCATTTTTTTGTAAATCACTTTAACAAAAAAAAAGATACCTGCTTATCTATTTATTTTTTTTTAAATTAAAATTTCATTTAATTTTTATAAAAAAAAATAGATACTTAAGCAGGTACCTATTCGAATCTGAAAATCATTTAACAAAACAAATCGATCTATTGAAATAATTAACTACAGTCAGAACTCAGAGCATAAACAAAAGAAGTACCTCGAAATGCGCTCCCCACTATCCACAAAACCGTAAATTCTTATTGGTTAGTTCATAACAATCGTTTTTTGTCTCTGATAGTAATGGTAACGGTGAGGCGTGGCTATGTGACAGCCAGATGACTGATTGACTTAAGCCCAATATTAATAACCTATCTCCAACGTCAGTCTTAGATTGTTTCATATATTTATCAAATCTAGAGATTGGATATATGAAACAATCTAAGATTGACGTTGGAGATAGGTTATTAATATTGGGCGTTATAGATCAACCGTCTTACTTCAGCTTCGCGATTTTTTTTCTGCTTCACGCTGTATCCCGCATATAGCAGAGTAAGCAGAGGGAATTTAGTGTTAAGACATTCCGTTCCCCACTTTCGAAGAAATTAAAATATTAATAAATAATAATTCGTCCCCCCGAGTAGGCATCGGACCCACAACGGCCTCAAATTAATTAATGTTTTTAAAATAATTATTTATATAATACTTTTCGGTTACTGAGAGCCTGTTACTGAATAGATAACGGACTATCGAAGCAGGTGATCGTCCACTTAAACGGATTTGCGAGTTACACTCATACGTACATAATTATAGCCTACACATGATTAATTACTCAGTATACTAGACGCAGGACACGCACTGGTAAATAAAACAAATAGGAAATTTATTTTTTTGCTGTATTCCTCACATAGCAGGGTAGGCAGAGAGAATCTGGAAACTTAGCGTTATGACACTCCGTTCCCCATTTATAATTTTAAGTCCTAATGGAAACCGTGGGTTTCCTAACACTAGGTTCCCTCTGTCTACCCTGTTACGTGTAGGATACGGTAGGAAGCTAAAAAAAACTTTTAGTATTAAAAAAACCTGCATATTATGTTTTGAACTTGAGCAGAAATATGTAAGAAAGATATTTAACTATTAATTTAATATGAAAGACCGATAACAACAATAAAAACTCATTTACGATTCTATCATACTAAAAACAAGCAATGAAATCTCAGTACATAATTGTATTAATTTTACAGACAGCCATTTCAAGAGTGTTAGACATAGACAAAAAACAATTTTGCGCAAATTTAGCATGTCAGGATTTTATATATGACAGTGTTTGTGGCTTCCGCTCTGAGGGCGAGGGTTTCAGATTGAAATTATTTGAAAATGAATGTAAATTGTTGAAGTATGGGTGTAATGTTGACGATGAAAAAGGTAACTTATTAATTGTTTCATACGGATCACCCGCATTAATTCAGTTAGGAATAAAGAACTAACTTCTTCCATTTTCTCCTTTCCGCCGATCATAACATGCGAAATCTGTTAACCTAAATATTGTTATTAGGTAAGTATTGTATGTGTGATACAATGTTCTCGTACAAATATAACATTAAGATTATCCTTAGATATTACCTTATGATTTTTTTTGATATAAACAAAATTCAAAGAAAATTAATAATAAAATGTTAGATTAAAATGTTTATTCGATTTTAATAAGGAGAGTTAAACAGGATTCAAATATAGAATTCAAACCCATTATTTTTTATGTTAGTTAATATCTCAAGTTAATTTATTAATATTTTTTATTTATAATTTAAATAAAAAATATAATATTTTTAACACTTTTTTTAAGTGTTATTCCACACTTAGGACTTTATACGTTTTCTAAATAAGTAAAAAATATAATATTTGCACTCATTGCTTATGAAAATGTACTTATACAAAAAATTAATAAAGCTTTCCGTTGCATCATCAAATGAATATGAGGATTAAAAATTAATATCGAGTAGTATTACATTGTAATTATAATAATGGACCATCGCATGTTCCAGCTTACGGCTTAATTAACAGAGAGTACTGTGAACAGACATTTGAAGCCGATTTTAATAAGAGGTCAAATAATCCCAGTGATACTGAGCGAAAACTGAGCAATATACTCTTTTACAAAAATAACGAAACAGACTGTAATATTGAGTGTATTGATAAAATGTTGAGTGCTACTTGTGGCATTAGAAAAGATGGAGCAGGATTTCGAATAAGAAATTTTGAAAGTGAATGTGATATTGACAAATATAATTGTGAAAACGATGTAGAGTTTACCAAAATCGATAATTATATTTGTGATAACGATATTGATAAGCAAAATGGAGAAGGGAGAGTGGAGAACGATAAGATCACGAAGAGTATGGGTAACAACACTAATCTGGTAGTAGTAAATGGTGGTATTATTGGAGATATTGATAACATAAACGATACGATTGACACATTTTTTACTGCATCTCATGTATTTGATATACCAGTGAAAGAAGTTACTCCTACGAGACGTCGAAGGATTAAGATTGCTGGACCTGTAAAGGTGTTTGTACCTTGGATTGTTAAACCTGACGTGATAAGTAATGATACATATAGCATCCCTACACTTTCCTCGTGTTATCATAGGTGCCCAACAGTAAGTAACATTTAGGACTATAGTCTAACCAAAAATTCTTTATCAATCTATCGAATATATTGAAAATATTGCAAGCTGGATGGGTCCATGTCACACTAAGTTCCATAATTATTTATAAACATATAATATATAGTATATAATATATGCCAATATATGAATATCTAGTAATATTTAAGTAGTACCTATAATAGTTTTTTTTTCACTTACATCTTCCTTCTGTTAAAAAAAAAAAAAAAAAAAAAATGTACTTAATTCCGCCACTCAACACGTTTCTCGTAAATTGCGTGGAAAGTGGGGAACAGTGTGTCGAAACAAGACATTAAAAATTAACATAAATCAGCATTCTTCATTTTTAAACATTCAAATAAATACCTTTGTCTATGATAATAAATTAAAAAAACAAAGAATAAAAAAATTATAACTGTTTGTTAATTATAAGCTCACAGTTAAAAATAATAACAGACTCTTTAATAATAATAATTTGAATTGTTACAGAAATGTCCAGACACGTACGCGCCGGTGTGCGGCGTGCCCGGCATTGTCGCGCGGGAGCCCTCCATTATGTTCCAAAATCACTGCTTCATGGACGTCGCACAGTGTAAAATGTTCTGGGAGAACAAAAGCTATACGTCTCAAAGTTCTTGTTAGTAAATTACAGGCTCTCAACTATACCAGTCTCTTAACTATATACATATATTTTTTTTCAGATTCACGCTGTAACCCGCACACAGCAGGGTAGGCAGGGAACCTAGTGTTAAGACACTCCGTTCCCCACTTTCTTGCCGATCTCTGGAGGCATTGCGTGTTGAGTGGCAGAACTCAACGCCGCGCTTGACCTCGACACCAGAGCGAAGAAAACGAAATATAAATTTAACTAAATATTTCATCTCTTCGAGTGGGGATCGAACCCACAACCAGTCGGTTTTACAGTCACACTTCGTGCCGCTGCGCCACGACTGGCCTCACTATATTAATAGAAAACCAAAAAGTAGTTTTATCTTTTCCGCTTACGGTAGACAGACGAAATCAGTGTTAATACACTCCTCTCATTTTTCGTCCGAGTTCAAGACATTGCGTGCTGAATTATTATCACTACAATTAAAAATACATTAATTATTCGCCTAAATTGAATCCCACAACTGATATGTTGCAAGTTAGATGCTGTTCCACTGCACCACGAGGGGCTGAAAGATAAAAATGCTGATAAGTAATATTCCGGATACAATTGGTCCTATTAACTGATTAGGTAAACAAAGGACTATTTGTGTCGTACAATCAATATTACTGGAATGCAGAGAAAAAAAATAAAAAGTAAAATTGATGAGTATAACTAAAACAAACGATAAAGTAACTTATGACAAATAATTCAATAATTATATCGTATAAAAAAAAGTAATGAGAAATATAACTTTAATATTATACTCTAGTTTAGTCTAACTCAGACTTCGAACGAAGTCTACCTCCCCAAGCGGAAATTACTATCATCGGAACATATTGATTGACATATCAAATTACGGCAAAAAGGTGGCACAAAGGCATCAAAGAAAAATATTGTTTACACACAAATTAATTTAAAACGTGTTCCATGCACTGTCTGGCTCGTACCTGATAGGTACCTGCAAATATTTATTTACCTCACTGTAGCTGTTCATACTAGACTGACATCAAAGGCTTGCCCGTGACAGCCTTTCCATCAATACACGATATTACCGCCCAAGGCACTTGTCATCTGTAGCGCCCGGTGAAATCAAAATCCGTTGCGTTTATCGTTATACGAGTATAAAATGAAACATGGCTACGTATATTATCAGTCCGTTCTTTAATTATGGCGTTTCGAAAGTGCTGGTTGAGCATAAAATCACTATGCCAATGTCATGTTGTATGGAGACCACACGAAGTTCAGCTTCACGTTGAGTGGCGTAACTCTACGCCGCGTTTTGCCTTGACACCAGAGCGAAGAAAAGGAAATATAAATATAAATAAATATTTCATTTTGGTTTCGTTTCGATTTCGTTTCGAACCAGTCGATTTTACAGTCACACTTTGTCCTCTGCGCCACGACTGGCCTCAGTACAGTAAAAAAGGAATAAAATTACACAATAGGACAATGCACGTTTAAAAGAGATCCGATTAAAATACTGCCATCACCCATAACTCAACAATAAATACATACTAAAAACAAAATTATGCTAGGGTTGTCCTTCATTAACACTGTTAACAAATGAACATGATATGCAATGTCTCGAATAATTGAAATCAAGGCCGCGCCACGTTGGGTTCCCTCGAACAGTAACTTCTACCCAATAATTACGGTTTTGTCATATTACACGACACGTTGTTAGTCCTTATCACTAAAGCTTACATTGTTTCATTTTAAATGTTATTATAGATCATTACAATTATATTTATATTTCCATTTCCTTACTCTAGTGTCGAAACAAAGCGCAAAGTAGAGTTTCACCACTCAACACGCAATCCTTCCAGAAATCGGCGGAAAGTGGAGAACAGAGTGTGCTTACACTAGGTTCTCTCTGCCTACTCTTCTGCGTGCGGGATACATTGTGAAGCTGATATCCTTAATTACGTTAAGGAGAATCGTTTCTTATAAGGAAATTTCCAGTAACAACCTACAGAATGTATAAAAAGAGTTTTGATAACTTGTCCTTATTATAAAAAGCCTTTACAGGAAACCGATTAATCTTTTATATAAAAAATATATATTAACATAAATAAAATATGTATATTTCATTAAAATAATATAGTTTTTTTTTTCATTTTCAGCATACGTCGAAGCATCGTTTCTCTTCTGCATGGGGGACGAGATGAACGCTGTGTACAGATTCTTACCAGCAATAAGAACGCTACAACATATGGGACGTTTAAAGAAAAAAGGAAAACTCAGAGCGAAGTTGAGGAACTTTAGATATGTCAGCGACTTTAGATCCGGACGACCTAAGTTTATGGGTTAAATAAAGCAAAAAATATCTTGCGTTTACTTTATTTATTTTCATTTTTTTAAATACTAAGCAAAACTTAGTAACTGAGACCAGTTGCAACGGGGGTGCGTTTTCCTCTCGAGAAAATGAAATATTTAATATTTTCATTTACTTACTCTGGTAACATTGCTAAGTGCGGCGTTGATTTCCCCCACTCAACACACATTGCCTCCAACATTTGACGGAAAGTGGGTAACGGAAGTGTGTTAATGGGCGTGAAGTGCCTTGACATTAGGTTTCCAAGCATAAAAAAATCCTAATCTAAACTGTATGTATATTAGTTAGACAAGCTATGTAGTAACCTTACGTAAAACAAACATTGTATGAAATACTACGTTTATTTATAATCCCAGAACTCTAGTCCAATCGCAGTAGACTTTACAGTTCCCATATACACGCACCTATAATAATGAATACCGAACAAATCCTGTGACTGAAACCTGCCATTTCCAGGACAAAAGGACCTGAAGCTTAACTAAATGAAAGATAATTCAAACATGAAATTACACGAGAGTATTTTAATGCAGGTTTAATTAATTCCTCCAGCCCCTGGCTGTCCCGGGCACATCACCACGTCACGTCGGGCGTCGGTCAGTCGGACAATGCAACATAAATAGCGTTCAATCAAAAAGGCTACCGCGAAACATATTTTGTTAAATTCCAATAATAATAAGGCTGTAATTAAATTTGTGGTTATTTCGTGTAATTTTGTTCGCAAAACTCAATTTAACTAGATTCAGTATATTGTTAGATAAACTTTTGTGTAGGTTTTGTATTTTTTTTGACGTTACATATTTTACACAAACACTTTTTCCCGACTGCTAAGGAAGGGTTATGTTTTTCGCGCGTATCTTGTATGTATGTAATATTCTTTATTACCTCGTATCTCCAGAACCGCTGAACGGATTTACATATTTGAGGTATCGTAAGATTTGTATTAGCAGCCCAAGTGTTCTTAGATAGGTGACGTTAATAAAAAATAATCATGGCGGCTGTGGTACGCCATTGGACTTAGTGGAAAAAAATTTTTTCGTTTCGAATACCACAATATGGATATCAAATTCAAGAGCTCAATTTCAGGATTTCAAAAATGTATATCATGATTATCATTACCATAATAAATTTTAACAAAAAAATGAAAAATAAAAAAATATTTGTAAAAAAAAATATTTGTAAAAACAAAAACCCCGACTGCATCAAACTAAAAAGAAAATAAACAAGCCCAATAGTTTATTAGGATTAACAGTTTTGTATTCATTATTAATTAATTTGAGACGGAAATCGATTGTTATAATGAGCCTTCCAGTCGTCATTCCACGGAATAAACAAAGGAAGTCTTAATTACCTTTGCTTGTTATATGAAGCTCTAACATAAAGATTGTGTATGTGGATGCTATTTTTATAATCTGTAAAAATAAAAGAGGAAAACTCTAAAAAAGTATTAAAGCATATCCCTTTGAAGGAATTAATAATTAATTCAATTTAGCTTTGCTGACTTCTAATACAATTTGATGCTAATGGACGCCACACTTTTTTTATTTTTTTATATGTGCTATACATAAGTAAAGACATTTCTTATAAGTGTGTATATAAATTAAAATTAAAAATAAAATCAGCGTTGTATCCCGCACATAGCAGGGTAGGCAGAGAGAACCTAGTGTTAAGACACTCCGTCCCCCGCTTTCCCTCGAATTTTGGAGGCAATGCGTGTTGAGTAGCGGAACTCAACGCTACTCTTTGCCTCCAAATTAGAAGCGAAGAAATGAAAATATAAATTTAAATAAATATTTCATTTCCTCGAGCGGGGATCGAAACCACAAACGTCGCGTTACAGTCACACTCTTGTGCCCCTGGGCCACGACTGGCCTCATATATATGACAAGACAATTGTTGTGCTCAACTAGCACGCCTAAAAGTCATAAAATAAGAAACAACAACAACAAGATAATTATGTCAAATAATTTTTTCTATCTTTATCTTTTCTTCTTATTACCCGACTACGTAACGAGAACGAGGGTAATGTGCTTATCAGTCTTATTTTTTCTTTTTAGTCTTATGAAGTAGGTTTTTTGTTTTTTATATATTTTAATTATCGGGAATTTTAGATTTTTTAAAATGGAGAATAGGAAATGGAATGTCTTTTACAGTCAGAAACTAAAATAAAACATTGAATTCCAACTTTGTTTAATCACAATAGAGGCAAAATTATTTTCACGGAAATGTTTTGCCAGAATTGCCCCCAAATTTCATTTACTGTTACTTAATGGAAAAATATTGTTCTTAAATATAAAAGTTTCCTTAAGTAGAATTTGAACCTGCAACCACCGCTCGCGTTCTGCTTTTATCATTGCCAAACGCGCACTGCGTTTATCATTCTTATGTCAGATATATTCTAATAGAGATATTATTGCAATGGTGGAGGGCAGAAAAATATCTGAAACTTAAAAAAATACCACTTTAGTTTTCTGCCGTATTTATATTAAATATTCAGTTTATTTACTATAACCTTTTTTTTAATTATCAACAATAATAGCATTTAATAGGGGACATAGTGGCCTAGTGAGACAGCGTCTGTTAAAATTGCATTGAATGATGTCATTTCTCCGCTCTGGTAAAGAAAGCGCGGCGTTAAGTTTCGTTATTTAACACGTTATATCTTGAAAATTATATGGAAAGTCGGAAACGGAGTGCCTAAAATGCTATGCTAGGGAAAACATGATGCTGCTTCTTGTTTTATAGTTACGCTGTATCCGGCACACAGCAGAGTAGGCAGAGGGAACCTAGTATTAAGACACTCTGTTCCCCGTTTTCCACCCAATTCTGTAGGTATTGACTGGCAAAACTCAACAAATCAAGGCGCTTTGCCTCAACACCAGAGCGATGAATCAAAAGTGGGAATCGAACCAACAACACGTCGTTTTTACAGTCACACTTTTTCCCTGCGACTCGACTGGCTTCTTTTTATAATACAACATTTTATAATTTGATTTCAATATTGAAATTTAATTTCAAGCTAAGTTACAACCTAGGTTTTCTAAAAATATTTTCCAAGAGAAATTGCGACGGAAATTGGACCAATTGGGTTTGGCGGTGGCACCTCCGTTTTTTTACGAACTCTCGATGCATTTTGCTGATGGAGTATTTTATTGGTTTAAGCACTTAACCAGCGTGCTTTTAAAATTAAATTATTCGCCGGTAGGGCCAACTCGCTTAATTACTCTACATTAATAGGATCGACCGGTTAAAAACATGGCGCATATTTTCATCACATATGAAGTACTAATAATAAGGTTGATTAAGTAGCTATTTCCGTGTCGTTGTGTTCCACAAGGGTGCGACTGTAAACGCGACGGTTGTGGGTTCGATTCCCATTCGGTGTTTAATATTTTCATTTCTTCGCCCTGTTGACGAGGCAAAGCACTACTTTGAGTTCCGCCACTTAACACCCAATGCCTCGAGAATTCAGCGGTATGTGGAAACAAGAACGGAGTATCTTAATACTAGATTCCTAGATTTACTTTGCCTATCCTGTTATACGGAATATAGCATGATAAAAAAAATTAAATTGCAAAATATTGGATCCTTTTAATTTCCACTTGAAATGTATAAATCGAATATCTATTGTTACAATCGATTCACACCGCCTACTCTCCGTGTATATTAAAATTATTGCTTAATAGGCAGGGAAAATTTTTTTAGCTTCACGTCTGAAAAAATGTAAAGAAAATATAAGTATAATGTACTCTTGTTTCCTATTGTGAGTTCTACGACTTCGTAGACGATGTCGTAGCTTATACATGTATGGACAGTCGTGGGCAGTATGTAGAGGCCAGCTGTAAACGCGACAGATTGCGGGTTCGATTCCCACTGAAATAAAATATTTGATATTTTCATTTCTTCGCTTTGGTTCGGCATCCAGGCAGGTTGGGTTCTGCTTCTCAACGCGCATTGTCTTCAGAATGCAGCGGAGAGTGGAGTGTCTTAACCCTAGACGCATTCTGCCTACCCTACTACATGCAGGATACAGCGTGAAGCTGAAATACAATGATAATCATAATCAAATTATAATTTTTTTTTTTTTAGTATCGTATATTTTATCAATATAAGCTGTGTGTGTAACACTAAAGTACAGCTTTCAACCCCTTCCTTCATTAGAGCTCACAAGCACTAATTGCAACCTGCTACGTAATAACTCCATGTATAAATTAATTGGAGTCTAGACAATTAAGTTTCGTTATAAAATCTAATAATGATGTACACCGGCTGACCATGGCACACTGAAAGGAGGAGACGATAGGGGTGAGATAAGGGTGTGTCTACATGGTTATATTTAAAAAAAATCGCACATACAGGGTAAGCAGAGGGAACCTAGTGTTAAGTCACTCCGTTCCCGACGATCCTCATTTGGGAGAATGATTATATTTAATTATTTCCCTGCGTTGTATATAAGCCGCAAAAAACAATGTTTCGAAAATTAGTTAAGAAGAAAAAACAATGTTAAGATTTTATTTCTATGTTGGAAAAAGTGGAAAGCTATACCGATAAGTTAACGCTACATACGTTATATGACACAACGTACGTTTTTAACTTAAGAATAGACTAATTTAAGCATTTTCGAGATACATAGAGAATAAAGGCTTTTTTTATATTTATTAAAATCCTCAATATTTTATGATTTCCTGTGTATCTACATGTTTTCTGATAAACATCACAAGTAAAAATATTTCATTATATCACAACTCTTATACATTTTTTTTTGTTCAAAATGTATAATGTCTTCTGTTTCTCTTGTTGAAAATTAGATTTACTAAAAATTATCTAGTAGTAACTAATATATATAATGTACGTTTTAACATTATGATTTATGAACGAAAAAAAAAATACTTTAATTTGGGCTTAGCTGTGTGTCAAAAATTTGTAATATGATAGGCAGGTATTAGTTTTCATTCCTGACATGCGCTCTGTGATTTGATACAGATCTAAATTTAATTTTGTCATTAAACGAGGCCAGTCGTGGCGCAGGGGCACAAAATGTGACTGTAAACGCGACAGGTTGTGGGTCCGATTCCCACACGAGATAATGCAATATTTAATATTTTAATTTCTTCGCTCTGGTGTCGAGGCACAGCGCGGCGTTGACTTCTGCCACTAAACAGAATCCAGAATTTGGCGGAAAATGGGCAACGAAGTGACTTAATGATAGGTTCCCTCAACCTACTCTGAAGTAAGGGGGGAGCATGGAACTGAAAAAAAAATGTTATTCGGCATTCTTTCGTAAACAAACGCGGAACTTTTATAGAAAAAAATATATAAACATTTAATGTTCCACAGTTTCGAATCAAACCACTGAACCATTGAAATTGTATTGTCAAGATAAATACAAGAAAAGTGTAATATTACTCTTCTTTCCTGTTGTCTACGACGTAGACGATTTCGTAGCATATAGAAAAACTGTATTTTTTCTTGAATATTATTATTTTTGATGGGTTAAAATCTAATCAAGTTATTAAATTATTTAATAACGCATAATGTCTTAAGTAATATTATCAAAATCAAGCAGTTTATTATAATTATCTTAATGTTATTATTACATTAACTTCTTATTGTTATTATTTTATAAAAAAAAAAATTTCTTTACAAATATATTAATTAACTTATCTAAGTAAAGTTCTCCGCATATCAAAAAATTAAAAATACATATTTAATCATACGTCAAAAAAACTAATGCATCAATAATATATAAGTAATTAGAAATCAATATTTTTATAGTAAAATTGAAAAAATAGGGCTATAATCAAACACACAGACAAATTCCAAAATAACTGACAGTGGCAAATAGACTGCGACGGCAGTTTATTAATAACGCGTCGAAAGTACGGAAGGGGAGTATTGGGTCAGTGGGCTACAGGGGTGTTAGATCTTTGATACTTAATTGTTTTGATTTGCGTCGACTTTGCTTATTTTATACGATGATTTTTCTTGTTCATATTGTCAATTTTTTTTTATAAGGTACGCTGGTTTTAGGTTTTATAAGGTAGCTGATTTCATTTTAGAAAACTAATAATATTAATATTTGTTGCAAATGTTGTAAAATTCTAGATAATTAATCATCATCATAAGTCGTGTCGCAGGGGCACAAAAATGATACTGTAATGTATTTTACTTGATAAAATGAAATATTTATTATATTTATTTCTTCACTCTGTTAACGAGGGTAAGTGCGGCGTTAAATACCGCTACTCAACGCAAGAGGCATTACGCGTTGAATGGCGGTACTCAACGCGTAATGCCTCTAGAATTCGGCGGAAAGTGTGGGGAACGGAAGTGTCTTAATAGAAACAGAGTGTCTACACTGACACATGGTTCCTAGGCTGCCTCAGCCTACTCTGCCTACTCTGTCTGCTATGGGCGGGATATAGCGTTAAGCTAAAAAATACCCTCTTTGTGTATAATGCGGAAGGTAAGCGTAGGCGAAAAATTAAATAATTACTTTATTAGCATTATCATTTTAAACTATTATAATAATAAACTATCTTTCTAATCGATTATATAAAAAAAATACTTACTTTTATATGTAAATTCATATACTGAATAATTTAAGAGGATTCAAGAGCAAGATATTACACATAAAAAATAAACAAAACCTTTTAACTCTTGTTAACTTTACTTAAGCATCGTATTTGATGTTGCCAGAAACTTCGCCTGCATCGAATTTATTTTATTTATCTTTTTGCCAGGATTAATAAAAAATGTTTTAAATTCTAATGGATTTGCTGCTGTTTTAGTGCACTTTTCTTGTAACAAATTCAGATCCCTTTATGTCGTTTGATCTTAAAAATATTAAAAGAATATAAGATTACCGACGGCCCGTATATTCAAACGAGAATAACTAAGCACCCGAGATAACAATGACCGCAGGTACAGTGGGTTACGTTGTTATAATTAATCTAAAGCCTTTATCGATTAATGAACATATCTTTAAAATAATTAATTTTAAACAGTGGTTCCTGAGATAAGCACCATAAGAACTAAACAAACTCTTCAGTTTTATTATATGTTATAAAGAAAGAACTGATAATAATACAATATTGTCATAGTGTAAAGATAAACCTTCTTCTCACCCAGCGTCCTTGCTAGGACGACCTACGACCTACGACCCTTGTTGATCTTGTTAAAAAAATAAACATAAAAATTAAACCGTTTTGTTATTATAAGTGTTTTATATAACAAATTTCACATTAATGTTATAAATGTTAGTAATTAAACTTAAAAAATATTTTGAGAAAATTGAAAAAGAACTAAGAAAATATTTTTCATTTTATGGATAACAATAATTTACACGTTTTTAATGTTATCCTCTAATACTATAAAAAAGGCTACTAATCTACTCGTGAACGTCTTAAGCCGCTTCGCTAGAGAGAGCTTAAGATATAGAAATAAAATATGAAAAACTACTTTTAAAATATTTTTATAATGAATTATTAGGGATTAAAGTATATTTCGACGTCTAAATAAATTTTCGCGTCCAACTCACGTATTTAAAAAAGAAATATTTATTTATCTCTATATAAGACAGTAAAAATATTTTGTCTGTACATTTAGTAATTTTGACTGAAATGGATAGAGGGACTTAAAAGAATAATAGAAAGCAAAAATATATTTTTTTAATTTCTTGTCTGTCTGTCTGTCTATCTGTTTGTCTGTCTGTCTGTCTGTCTGTCTGTCGATATGTATTTTATAGAAATTACGATAATATACTTACGATAATATAATTACGATAATATACGTATTTTACAAAAATTCTTATAGAAATTACGATAATGTCGTAAAAAAACATATTAGAATATTACAGATTAAAGTAATAAAAAAATCATATTAGAAGTCATTATAGTTGTCAATCAATTCTGCTTATTAAATCAATAATCATGAATTTTAAGCGGGCGAAGCCGTGGGCGGGCCGCTAGTACTATATAATTAATTTAATTATTAAAATGAGTAACGAAATTCAACACCGAACCTTATCTACCACATCTGAAAAATGTAGTGCATAAATATTTAACGAATTTTAGTCCTCCCTTCCAAGCTTTGAAAATTATATTAAATATTTGTAAATTTAAAAACTTAAAAAAAAAGAAAAAAATATAAAAGATCGAGTGAAATCGAGTAGAAACGCAAGGTTGACAAGAAAACATAGGAATAAACACATAGGTAAAGGTAGGAAAAACACACTTTTATAAATCATGGCAAAAAAATATATATTACAGCGAAAAATCAATCCCCACCACCATGAAATCTGTAATTCTAGATTCTAGGAACAGGGGGAATCTCCCGAGCGCGGGAATCCCCCACCTCCCTGGGGGCGTGGAATCTGTTGCACTGGGAGGTCCCGCCCTACGACCTGCTCCAGGGGCCTCTTTCACCTCAGACCGAGCTGCAGTCGCAGCCTGGACCTCATACAGTCGACATCTCGCTCCTCTAGTGGTTTCTAACTAGTCGCTGAAAGGCTGTGGCAATGTAGAGTAAAAATCTTCTAAATTGTAAATAGCTTTAGATGAAAAACTTCAGATTTTTAAAAGGTTAATTTTAATGGGTGGAAATGGTAGACAAAATATCTTTGTTTTGGTAAAATTGGCCAAATTGTGTTATGTGATTCTGGATAACCGAAAATCGTAAGTAAACCCTTTTTTTTAATATTCTATTGAGTGCTTTAGTTTTTTTAGCAAATGCTTTATATTGTTTTTTTTACAGATAGATGATGATGTCTTATGTTAACCGAGCGCTATAAATTTGTTAAATTTATATAAAAAGGCTTTTATTTATATAACTATGAGAAAAGACGTGGAACTACTCTTGAGGAGCGTATTTGTATTATTTACAAATTACTATAAGGTGAGATAAATTGATTCTTTTTTAATTATATTTTTGATTTTATTAATTTTATTTTAAGTATATAAATGTACTTTTTACATTTTTTTTAAATTATTTTTCAAAAACGGATTTCACAATATGTTATTTTTCAGGTAATCTTTTCCGGGGATGTCGAGGTTAGTAGGAAATTTCTCTTTATACGCCACTACCAGATTTGAATTATTAGATTTGACTGTTCCTGCCTTCATACGGGAAATACCCGTAATGATCATCGTTGTCATAGCAACGCTCATTGTTTGGACGCAGCTTCGAGCCAACACTAACATTCAACTCGCCCCGATGAATAGGGAGGACTCGAAACTTATTCTCATTTTTGTTTTATTTTCACGAATATTCTTTTCTTTAATCAATACTTTATATAAAATTGTATTTATAACCTGACTCAAAATTTATTATTTTATTTTATATTTATGTTCATTTAAGAAATGTTTGTTTTTTAAAAAACCAAATTTAAAGAAATGGGTATTAGTGCGGCGACCTAGTCGCCCTGTTAAATTGTTTATTTTGCGGAATATTCGTCTACACCTCATCAGACTGCGTATTCTACGTGTACGTGTATATTTAGCACATAGGGATGAAGCTACAACGTTGCTAAGTGTAAATATAAGGATTGTAACCGTGAAATATCGAATTTATACAAGTAGAATAGTTACATAAGGACATTTTGAAGCTCTTTCTATATTGGGGAGTTCAATTGTACATAATAAAATATTCACATATACAGCAATGGCCAGATAACCACATGTGAGTGTTCGGCATTTACGATGTCCCAAGTTACATTTAAGAGATAGTGTCAGTTCGATTACCTAATATTTAAAATTAGATAAAAAATATTTGAATAACAACCATATCAACTGTTTTACTTACAGTTAATTTGTTAGTAATAGCATATTTTGTAATAAAAATTGAAATATAATAAAAAAATATAAAAAACAAAATAAAAAAACAACATATCTCAGTGGAATCTGTAAAGTAGGATAATATAAAAACAGATAAAAACAGCGAAAATGATCGTGTGTTACATAAAAATATGTGTAGGATATTGTGCAAACATAAGTTGCCGATTGTAAAAATAATTATTCCATTTTATGAAAATAAATATTAAGAATATTAATAAACTGTCTTTAAATTATAGTAATGGTAAAATTATATTAATAGTAAAAAAAATATAAAAAAAATAAAAAAAACAAAAGTAAAAAAAAAAACAGAATAATAGACAAACATCTTGTAGGGCGTTTACTTGATAAGTAGATTAAAATCAAAATTGCTAGCTTGATTTTTAAAAAAACAATATATCTCATCGGAATCTGTAAAGTAGGATAATATAAAAAAATAAAAACACAAAAAAAACAGCGCAAATCACCGTGTGTTACATAAAAATATGTGTAGAGTATTGTGTAAAAATAAGTTACCGATTGTAAAAATAATTATTCCATTTTATGAAAATAAATATTAAGAATATTAATAAACTGTCTTTAAATTATAGCAATGGTAAAACTATATTAATAGTAAAAACAATATAAAAAAATAAAAAAAACAAAAGTAAAAAAAAAAACCGAAATAATAGACAAATATCTTGTAGGGCGTTTACTTGATAAGTAGATTAAAATAAAAATTGCTAGCTTGATTTTTATACATACGAAAATAAATTAAAATAATAAGGTAACTAGTACATAATATCAGTATACATATCTGAGGAAATTTTTAGATAAATGTAGTGATTAAATTAGAAAAACTACTTAGAGATACAAGAAATAGAAGTAACGTTAAAGTAAAATAAAGTATAAAAAATCCATAAAAGCAAAAAAAATATAAAGACACAAAATAAAGGTATAAAAATTATAAATAAAACGAAATACAAAAAAAAAGTTGAATAGTCAAGTATTAGAATAGCAATTACATAATATATATGTAGAGTAGAATAAGTATTAAAATAGGACTTTTAGGATAAAATTAGAAATAACCCGAAAATAAGATTAAGAAAATGTATCGTAGATTAGATTAAAGTAGTTTAAAAAGAAAATATAGGATTAGAAACATGTTTATATAAATAAAAGCACAAATTAAATAGGCCATATACATTGAAATTAAATAAGACACTAGAAAATATATTGTTACTTAAAAGAAGCATATGAAAATAAAGATAAAACTAGCTTCACATTTATTCTCGCATATATCAAGGTAGGCTAGACCTAGTGTCAAAACACTCCACTTTTCGCCCAAATTCGAGACACTGCGTGTTGAGTGATGGACTCAACGCCGAATTTAATTATAAGCATGTAAATAAATAAATTTTTAAGAGGCCAGTGGTGGCGCAGCGGCACGAGGCGTGACTGAAAACCGACTGGTTGTGGGTTCGATCCCCACTCGAGGAAATAAATATTTACTTAAATTTATATTTCCATTTCTTCGCTCTGGTATCGAGGTTAAGCGCGGCGTTGAATTCAGCGTGAAGCTGATTTGATTTAATTTGATTTTTTTTTTAATTTAAAAAATAGGTGCATAATTACCATTGTAAGTACATAGTTATAGAGTAAGTAAATAAAAGTAAAATTAGAATATTCATAAAAATAAAAAAGCTTATATTTTTTTAAGATATTTAAGAATAAAAAAATAGCGAAAGCTACAAAAGGGGAATAAGAATGTAGTACTAAATATGACAGTCCACTTCTTATACTTCTTCTATTTTGATTAGTCTCTTTTAAGTCTTTGTTAGTCTTATTCATATATTAAAAAATAATAAAAAAAGCTAAAAAAAATATAAAAAAAAAACAAAATATAAAAATCACGAAAAATACAATATATACAGTTAAGTAAATTGTAATGAGATAGACTAAAAATAATAAAAAATATACATATTGAAAAATACAAAAAAAAACCTTAAAAATTAGAGTAGTATATTGCAATTAAATTAAAATACGTAATGGAATAGTTTAAAAATAACAAAAGATTAGTTAATTATGTACGTTGGTAAGCTTAAAAATATCAAAAACTATAAAACGAAAAATTTGCAAAAAAATATCAAATTCACGAAATACAAAAAAATATTTTTAAATTAAAATGTAAAAATAATTATAATATCCACAAAAATAGTTAATATACAAAATATAAAAAAACATCTATTAAAAACCATAAAATTAAATTTTTACAAAAAAAAATATAAAATTGACAAAACCCACAAAAATATTTTAAAATTAAAATATATAAAAATAATTATTATAGTCGCAAAAATAGATAAAAACAAAATATAAAAAGAATAAAAATCGATAAAAATAAAAAAAAATGTGGGATAAATTTTAGGTAGGCAAATATTCTAAAATAGCTTAAGGCATATAATAGGATTATTTTAGACTAATCGTGATTATAAAAAATGTTTTTAAAAATCAGGAAATAAACCTTACAAAATACAATAAAAAAGAAAAAAATACATGTGATACAAGGCCTAATGGGATACAAGGCGGGAGATGAAAGATTATTATGTATAATTTATGAATAGACTAAATTTGAAAAAAAATAAACAAATATCAGGATAGAATAATTATAAAATATTTAAGTAGGTTAACATTCTTAATTAAGGTATATGATATTAATAAAAATAGCTTTTTTAAAAAATTGTGTATCAAAATTCTTCATAAGACGAAAAAAATATATCGAGAAAAATAAAAAAAAATAAAAAAAAATGGAAAAAAAAAATTATAAAATATTTAAGTAGGTTAACATTCTTAATTAAGGTATATGATATTAATAAAAATAGCTTTTTTAAAAAATCGTGTATATAAAAATATATCGAGAAAAATAAAAAAAAATAAAAAAAAGTGGAAAAAAATGTAATATATGTATTATTAAGTAAACCTATTATTTTTTCTTTTTTATTGTATTTTGTAAGGTTTATTTCCTGATATATATATATATATATATATATATATATATATATATATATATATATATATATATGTGAAATAATTATTATTGTGACAATCACATTAAATGGTTAATTCTTTATTTAATTTCGTAAAAAAAAAGAATTAAAAAAAAAAACATCTCAGAATTACTAATTTGATAGTACAAAAATATATAAATTTAAAAGGACGAATTTTATTAATATTTAAAAAGTAAAAGTGTAAAAATGCGAATTTCAATCGTAAAACTACGAATGAAAATGGAATAGAATAACTATAACTTTAGGAAAATATGTATCCCTTGCTAGGTACAATCCCAGCATAAGCGAAGGAGGCTTCATCTCGTCCATTGACATCTTCTGGAGCAACGCTCGTTTGGCTTGTCCTGTTTAGAACAAAAATACTTTGTCATACTCCACTTCAATGGCTTTTTTATTATATTTTTTTTTCAGTGTAAAGTTTATTAATTTTATTCCTTCTGTTCATTAAAAAAATACACATTTGTAATTAATAATACCGTACACGAATTAATATACACAAGATAAACAACCTTAGCTACTTCATTACCTATAGTAAGTACATATATCATGTAAATTGATCAGAAATCGTAAAAGCGAGTAGTGTATAAATATTTTTAAAATTTTAATACACTATCTTAAATAAGTTAAATAATGAAACAAACCATTTTCATTATAGATAAAATAAACAAGAACCATTACCTACATGAAATCCAGTACTCGTGTTAGAATAACCCTTGGTAGACCGTCCTTAGTATACTGATTGGATAAAGCCTAAAAATCATAAAGGCTAATGACATATAGTCAAGTCTAAAAGTAATGGATGCTTAACTATAATATATAAATTCTCGTATATTACAAAGTTACGGTTAAAATCAGGGTATTCGGTCTAAAAATCTAAAAGCTCTGTAATATTGGATGTTTTTTTTTTGAAGACTTAAATTCTAAATAATATAAGATATGTAAAGTAGTATTTAGTAATGAGATAATATAAGAATGTCTACAGGACAATAAACTTTTATATTATGATCGCACTGAACAGGTCATTTAGTGTTAAAGATAATTGTAATAATAAAAATGTATAATACACCATAATAGTGTTTCTAAAATATAACGTACGATTTGTAAATAATACAAAAAAAACAATAGTTTACTTATAAAATAATAAAGAATTAATAAACGTAAGAAAGAATCAATTATAGCTTTAATAGTATAGTCAAAAAATTTTATAATATTCACAATTATAGTAAAAAAAAAAATTAAATATAAATAAAAAGCAAAAAAATATTATAACATAGTTATGATATAGAATCAATAAACTTAGAACAAGAAAGAAAAAACTACAAAAAAAGTAAAAAAATAAATCAAATGTAAAAAATATAAATTAATTTTTTGAATAGATTCGTAATAAAAGTAGCATAGAATAAGTAAACATGACATTAGATATAAGAAAAATGCAATAGAAAGTAAAAAAATAGATAATTATTCGCTATAGCAGTTGAATAATAAATGTAGTGTAGAATCGTTCAGATTTAAAATGATAGATTTAAAAACCAATAAAACTAATTATTTAATAATGATATTACACGTTAATTATGACAGCAAATATTAGAACTGTGATTTAAGATAAGAACGAAAGTAAAAATTAAATAAAAAAGTGTATGTATCTAATAATTGTCAATTAAAGTTATCACACTTCGATCAACTATGCATTAGTTTAACATTAGACTAATAAAAAATGACTCGAGAAATAAGAGCACAAAAAGAGTTGCGTTTCTATTTGATTGAGCTGAGCCAAGGGAATGTCCTTCTGGTCAAAAGTGTGTTTCGTTGTAATGTTACTCCTCCCTAACCTAGACCGTTAAACCTACGGCTCTGAAAATTTGCACGAACGTTGTGGACGACACGATCGCTTCGCTTCCAGCGAAGTAGTTTAGTAATAATTGTAATTGTAGTTTTTGAGCAAATGATCAAAATGTGTCCCATAGAGTCAGTTATATATATATGTCAGTTTTAAAGAGGCATTTTATTTTAAGTTCCTCTTAGTTTTTTTTATTACATTGCGCAACATAACTTAGCTCAGCTCCACCCGCCATGTACATCATGTGCATGAGCATCCTAATTTTAGTATGGTCCAACTTTAACAAACGTGCGGACATGTTAAAATGCGTCAATGTGCTTTATAAAATCAGTATTAAACAATTAAATACCAATATTTCATCGTTTGGCCAATATACTTAAAATAAAAGATTTTATTTTTAGTTAATTTACTAAGCTTGTCAACCTATTGTCAACCAAGCGAATTTATGACTTCTATGTTCTATTTTATGTTAAGGAATTGCACCCTCTGCCGCTGATGTGGCTTAATATTTACAATTAAAATGACGTAGTTGTATCAATACCACATCAGTCGCAGAGGGCTAAAAACAGTTGAAAGAAAATTATAATTTTTTCATATGTCGTTAATATTGTGAATTAAAATGTTTTATATCCATTGCGCGCTATACGAAACTAAGCCTTAACGCACGGTTGGATTTTATTGAAATGATCTTATGTCATAAGTCCGTGTGTAATAATATTTTGAATTTCTGTTTATATTGACTGTTGCCATATTTTTAGGCCGAATTTGTATGCAATTTGTTATCTAGTATATAGTTGATCGAAGTTATCATAACAACATTTGGCTTCGCGGCGTAACTAGTAATGTAACCATATGCTTTGGTACTACTATTTTTTTACTACTTTACCCAATCTTCTTTAGTAATTTTGGCCTTAAAAATATCTTGATCGATCTATTTTTGTTCCTTTACCAGTAATGAATAATCTGTGGACAAAATCGTTATACTCAGCACTTATTATTAATCAGCCCAGTCGGCGATACCCATAAATGAAAAATATACTTACCATCAGAACACTTCGATACATAAAAAATAAAGAACTTCATGGGCGTGAACTTCCAAAACGAGCCTTTTAGTTTGTGATAAGTTTAATAATAGCAGAGGAGCCGAAAGCAGCCTGACCTTTATTATGTTATAAAATCTGAAAGTTTTAAATCATGTAATTCAATGTAGCACGGTAAGCAGGAGTTAGTATTAAGACACTCCGCTCTCCACTGAACTGAACTGAACACAACGTTTTAGCCTCGACACCAGAGCGAATAAATTGATTGAAAGATTCATATCCTCGAGTAGGAATCGAATCCATTGAATCGAATCGAATGAATTTCATGTACCTTATTTACGTAATAACTGCCAAAGTAACTACCATCCTAATTTCATACTTCTTGATAGTACTTACCGGTGTTGAATGTATGTACAGAGAAACTTTCAGATTTTATAACATAACGGGCTCTGAAAAGGTCTGGCTTGATTTGGCTCTTATTCCATAACTAATATAGAACTTAAAATATAAAAACGTAGATTAAAGATAATGATAAGGACACAAAGTAAAAGTCAAATGTGCTGTACAATCGTCCAAATGGTGACCATTCAAAGTAGTGTGTAAATATGTATGTGTAAACGATAATAAAAATAAATAAATAATAAACATTTAATATTTTAAAACATCAAATTAAATATATATTTCATAAATAATAATTGATTTTAAATAGTATAATATATTATTGTAACATATTATCATTAGACAACAAGATAAGTAACGTAAAGATTAAATCTTATGTCTAGCTAGGTATTATTCACTGCGTTTACAAATGTTAGTTTTAAGTAATATTAATATAAAATTTAATGCACTAAATTTCAATCATAATTAGAATTTGCTTACTATAAATTTAATAATAAAACCTGCCCGACAAAATAAAAAAAAATAAATAAAAAATAAAAAAGACATAAGTAAAAATTATCAAAAGCCCACTCTTATCATATCTGCTTATATATGAAAAAAACCCAAAAAGTAAACAAAAAATAATTTATTGTGAGTTATAATAAGATGGATGTGTGTGTGCCGATATTGACCAGATTTTGTAATAAAAAATGCGAGAAAAATATCAAAATTACAAGAAAATTAAAAAAAATATATATTAATAATTATTATATGGCTTATTATACGTATGACATTATGCAAATAACTATTAAGTAGTGTATGTAAAAAAATATTACAGATAATAATAACATGCTAATTTATGTCAAATTAAGATAATTTAGAGATACATAATTTAAGAAAATAAAAAAGGTAAGTCAAAATAATCCTAAGCTAACTAAGCAGATATCAGAAAAAAAAATACAAAGGGTAAGCAAAAAGTTACAAATAATATTTTATTATAAGTCATAATAAGGTAGATATATGTATGTGCAATATTGAGTAGATTTTATAAAATTTGCAAAAAAATAAAAAAAATATCTAAAAAAATACAAGAAAATAAAATAAAAAATAGTATTAATTATTGTTATATGGCTTATTATTCATATTATATTATACATAGGATATTATACATATAACTATTAAGTAGTCTTTAGAAAAAAATATTATAGAAAAAAAAAGAAAATAAAAAGTAAAAAATATATAAAACTACAAGAAAAATATACACAAAACAATGCAAAAAAGTAAACAAAAAATATGTTAGATATAATTTATTATAAGAAAAATATATGTGCCCATATTGAATAGATTTTGTAATAAAAGTTGCTAAAAAAATAAAAATTAGAAGAAAATTAATAAAAAGTTAAGAAAAAAATATTATAAAATATATGGCTTATTATACATATTATATTACATATATATTATTAACTAGTCTTTATTAAATATTGAGAAATCCCAAAAAAGAAAACAAAATATATTATACATCACTAGAATCATTATAACATGGCCATAAAAATAAATCAAATCAGCTTCACGCCACACACAGCAGAGTAGGCAGAGGGAACCTAATGTTAAGACACTCAGTTCCCCCAATTTCCGCCTAATTCTGGAGACATTTAGAGTTGTTGCTGAACAACGGCACGCTTTGCCTCGTCACCAGAGCAAAGAATTAAAAATATAAATTTAAATAAATACTTTATCCTCCTCGAGTGGGGATAGAACCCACAACTGCGTCGCGTTTACAGTAACACTGTGCCCGCACGCCACGCCTGCCCTCCAAAACAACATGGTCATATGAGTCAAAATTAGATAATTTAGAAATATAAAAATTATATAAACGTAAGTAAAAATTACTATAAGCCAACTGATCAGACATAAAAAGTAAACAAATAATTACAAATAAAAATTTATTGTAAGGTATAATAAGATGGAGATTTTGTAATAAAAATTACAAAAAAAATAAAAAAAACATATAAAACATTACAATAAAATAAAATAAAAATGGTTAATAATAATTATTATATGGCTTATTACGAGTATACGTATGATATTTTGCATATAACTACTAAGTAGTATTTGTAAAAAAATATTACAGATAACAATAAATCATAATAACATGGTAATTTATGTCAAATTAGGATAATTTAGGAATATAAATATAAACAATTATATAAAAATACAAAAAATAAAATAAAAAAGGGTTAGTAATAATTATTATATTTATAATAAGGCATATAATAATTATTACTATATATACATATTAAATTATACGTATGACCTTATACATATTACTATTAAGTAGTCTTTCTAAGAAAATATTACAGATATATATATATATATATATATATATATATATATCATATCCTGGTCGGTTTCCAGGACGCACGCGTTCGAGTACCGCTTCAAATTTTTATACGTTCTCTATATAAGTATATCATAATAAAATGGTCAATCTTGTCAAATTGGGATAATTTAAGAATATAAAAAGTAAAAATATGTATATATAACTCCACAAAAAGTCAAAAAAAGGTTAGTAAAAATTATCGTAAGCCAACTAAGCAGATATAAAAAAAACCAAAAAAAAATACACAAAAAGTAAACAAAAATATGAAAAATAATAATTTAATATAAGTCTTAATAATATAGGTTAGTAAATTTTATCATAAGCCACTCAACTAGATAAAAAGCAAAAAAAAAAACACAATATATGAATCCAAAAATATGATAGATAATCATTTATAATCAGTCACAGTAAGATGGTCACATTAATTCACAGATAAAATTTAAAGCCCGAAAAAACAAGAACAACAAAAAATAAAAAAAAACAAAAATATTGGCCCGCAGGGCAGCTTGTGGCGAGCTGTTGGGGAGTGACGACCCCACGGACCTGAGTCCTTCAGAGGGGAATTGTAAGCTATCCCCCGCTTCTGGCTTGCCTTCATTGGCCGGCAGAATGGAGCTATATGCTTGAGGGGTGGAATTACTCAGGTGAAGAAACCCTCACGAGCTTTTCGTGATGGTTTCTTCTGTTCTTCTTCCTGTGCACACCTCTCGACACCCCTAGCCGACCACGTCCATGTTACACCCAAAGCATTACACTGCTTTGTGGAGTACCACCTAGTGGAAGGCGAGTCACCGTCCGTCATCTATTCATTTTGAGACTGTTGAAAAGGCGGACGTCCGGTAGTCTCATTCAATAACCCAGTACTCACATCATCCAAGTTTAATTTCTTAGTAGTACCATATTTTTCATAGCTCATAGGAGCTATGGGAAATATGGTACTACTAAGTATAGACGTTGACCGCTGATTATTTGTAGGATACCTAAAACATGTTTATATTCTCTCTACATATGTCCAATATGTCTGTATTCCTGTGCAAGCCTTCCAAATAACCGCGGACTTTTGACATTGAATATCTTAAAAAAACATAAACAAGCCATGTAGTGTATTCATTGTATAAATATATATTTTTTAATTTATAAATAAAATAAAATAACGTTGTGTAAAAACAATTTGCACTATTTATGCAGGAAAAACGAGTATAACACAAACCATTTAATTAAAATTTAAAAACATAGAATAATTAAATTTCATAATTAATGTAAATAATAAAGTAAAAAAAATCTTATCAAAACTAGGCTGTGTTTATAATAGCAGATGGCTATATCACGCTCACGCTGTGTTTTAAAGTAGTATTGTAAATACGAATCGCCGGAGCTGTATTTGTGATATTTAGTAGTCCTTAGATTTAGCCTCTTCATCAGTTCCTTTATTTTCATCTTCACTTGCGAAATTGAGAATCTATGAGTAGTGATTTAACACTCCTATTTTTACTTATCATTTAAAAAAAAATAACGTTTTCTATCATAATAACCAATTAACTAGAATGGAGAATCACCCGTATTTAAGCATAAATATGTCTAAGACTTAACCCCGCAACCATCGCATAAATTCTGGCGGTTAATAACTCATATGAATTTAATTGATTCACCCAGATTTCAATTTAAAATAACTTAAAAAAATATGTGTAAATATGTACCTATGTTTATAAGTGTATAGTATTAATGTATAAACATATTAAAAAATAAGTTTATTGTAAATTTCCTCCCTTTAGTCAATTCAAATCAATGTCTAGTTAAATAATAGAGGCTAAATTTTCTCTTTTAGGGTTCGGTACCTCAAAAGAAAAAAAGGAAACCCTTATAATCTTACATCTACTATTTTATAATACTTTGCCATCCATTCGTATCTTCATACCTCGCTACGCCAAAATTAATACTATTATAAATATAATTTCAAAGTTCTCGAAACAAAAAATATAGCTTCAAAGCAAACACGATCAAAAGATACAACAATAAATTTGTAAATTAGTACTTTACAGGTTATATCACAAAAAATACACTAAAAACTTATATTTCCAGTAAATTTCATTCAAAAATGGGGAAAAATACGGCAGTACGTAATTTCAGTTTGTCAACTTTCATTAATTGTACTTCCCTCTAACCTACAATCATGAAATTGGTACAGAACCCTCGGCCAACTAGCCTGACCATCTTATTTATGTAATAGACAAGTGTAAATACGTACAAAGCACGGTGAATTCACTACAAAGTACAAAATAATAAAGAAAATAAAATAAAAAATAGAACTGATTACAGATACAATACTTTTAGGTATAAATATATAAAACAAAAATAATTAAAGTAATTAAAGCTTTAATACCTACCTAAATAATTTTGGAGTTATCGTGTAAATCAAATTAAAAAAAAAATGTCCTTATGTATATTATATGTAATATTTGTAAACAATTTGATGATACCATATGTATATATATGTACTTGTACAAGTTGTAAATAATCTTCATCTTTAACGATATTACATTATATACTTTTGGTTTCAAATTTCGCTGTAAATATTAATTACATTGCTAAAAATCTGTTATATAAATACAATATAAAATACACATTTATTTGTAAATATTGTAATAACATTAAATATAATAATATATAGTAATGTATAGCATAAAAATCTTAGATATACAATAGAAAACATAAGAAAGATTAGCGTGGGAATACTACCCTTACTAATTTATTAGATGTATTATAGTGTAAAATGTATTTTGTATTATCATAGTAACATTGTGTACAGAACTAGGTATAAGCTTGTACTTTGCTAAAATTTTGTGATTTAACTATAAAAATATTATATAATAATGATTCATCATTCATCTTAGAATAAATAATTATTAATTAATTAATTTAGTGCAGTTGCTTATATTATGTAAGACTTTGTATATTACATATAAATAGGTAGAGAAACATTTCGTTGTATTTTTGTTTGTAAAATTTTTAATATATAAAATTATTCATTTAGGATAACGTAGGTTAATAGGAGGTGTTCCATGTTTTTGTAGAGTTCAATGGTGATACCCCCTACAGAACTTATGTGACCCGACCTATTAGTCTGCACCTTACTCCACAACAAAGGAATGGTAATAATAATACGCAAATATTATTAATAAAATATTTTCAGAAATTAAAAAAAAATGATAAGTGGAGATGTGAACATGTTTTGGGCACAAGTGAAAATGTTAATTTTTTGTTGACTTATTCTGAACAAGACATGTTCATCGACCACATCATTTGCTATCTCCTGAACGCAAATATCGTCATACCATCATATTTATTATGTTGCAAAGCTTTTTGTTTATTTTATATTATACATTTTATATTGTGACAGTGACTTTATTTGTATATTGACAAAAAACGTTTGTTTATTATCCTATAAATAGATATCGCAAGTTGTCAGTATCTACAATCTTTATCAAAATTTGTTCAGCTGATTTCATTGATTACCATTCAGAAAAAAAAACATTAATTACTTGTATTATCTCGCATTGGTTACATAGCGCTCAGTTCCGCTGTTCAACACACCATGCCTTGAGATTTCGGAAAGTGGAAGTGTCTTTCGGAAACAGAGTGTCTCAACACTAATTTCCCTCTGCTTAAATGGCTATATTCAAAATACAACATAAAAATTATAAATAATAAAAAGAATACCATGTAGTTCTAAAGTTCATATTCCCGACTCGTTTCTACAGCAACTTTAGGCATCAAAGAATCGGGATCTACTCGAAGAACATTTTGTTGGAAGTCCCATATTTTCCGTCACTTTTAATTTATAGTGTTTCAAAATGCTATCTTTTAAAGGGACAGAAACTTATGAGGTTTCTAACTTTCAGCAAGACCCAGCACAGCAAGAACATACACTTAACATACATTTAAATGCAGTAATGCTTTATATGTATTGGTCATATGTAAATATGACCAATACATATTGCTGAATTACTGTGATCGATCAACAACATGTTGTAAATATTATATTAAAATTAATTAGTGTAATTTAATGTTAAATAATTATTTATAATGTATAGGTTGGTATTGTTTTATTCTCGGACAAAATATGGCAATCTTGTATATCATTTAAAAACATCACATATCCGACCAAACCAAGAAACCAATCATATTTTATTAAATGTTTTTACAATTTGCAGAAGAGAAAAGTGAAATTGGAACTATTACTTTGGAATATACACTAATTATTGTGTAAATTAGTGTACATGCCATTGTGAATACTTCCATAATAAAACATCTGAAGAAGTTCACATCAGAAAAAGATCAAGAAGTACCCTTGAAATATAGCCGGGGCTGTGATTTGGGTGTCAGTTTAGCTAACAGTTGTCACTCGTACATTTTACAGTCACGGCTTTGTTTCATAATACGAAACGAAACAAGAAGCTGTTTTCTTCGGTAAATACCTGTACCTATGTATAATAGGATATCAATTTTTGTTGTCGTTGTATTGTTTTAATGACTGATTTAACATAATACAAGGGCAATAAAAGTTGGATATCTAATAACCACTACAGTAATTGCTGTGAAATTGTAAAAAAGTGTGTAGATTTTAATGTAACAGTGAGTCACGCTAAGGTAACAAAATAAATAAAAAATATTGCATTCATGCGAACTAATAACAGTTCTTCTTCTCTCGGAATAATTAAAGTTAAGTTAAATAAGTAAAGTCTCGTAACGTCAAATTTTTAAAGATACGATAAAAACAGACTCCTTTTTTTTCAAGTTATCTTGTTGAGGCTCATCGTCGTATTTAACAAAATTATTATTGTTAGAAATATCATTTATTTATTACGATCGGAAGATCAGAAGATTTATCTAATTTATTTTGATTATCAGTTCACCTTATTCATTGTACTATCTGCCATTCCTAGCCGTATATTGTTTATATCATATAACGACGTTTTGTATCGGTTTGTATACAATTTATAAGTTGTTGTATAAGAATAGATATTGTTATAGTCCACAATTCGTATAATCCCGTTTAATGTTATCATTCCCATATATTTCGTCACTTTAGTTCTATTAACTTTAATAACTTCAGTTATAGTGGAGGCAATTATCGGGGATATACGACAGGTTGCAGTGCAACGGAACTGACTTGAAACAAATTAATATATTTCTATTAGGAATTAATATTAAATCTTCATCAATCCAATCTTCCGAGATGGATTTTGTAATTGAATTATTATCAAAATGTATAATTGTGTTTAATGTTATCGGCATTTCCATATTTTCCCTCATTTTAGTACTACTAGTTTTAGTAGCTATAGTAAAGATGAGGGGAATTATTGGGGATGAACGACAAGCTGCGAAATGACGAAACTTACTAAAAACAAACGAATATCTACTAGAAAATAATATTAAATCTCCCAAGATAGATCTTTAGTTTGCTTTTTCTATCAAAATGTCTGTTTATTTTTATCTGCATTCCCATATTTTCCGTCACTTTAGTACTACTAGCTTTAGCAGCTGTAGTTAAGGTGAGGGGAATTATTGGGGACGTAAGATAAGCTGCGGAGCAACGGAACTGTCTTGAAAGAAGTGAAAAAATCTAATAGGAAATAATATAAAATTTCCCAACATGGATTTTGTAGTTCGATTACTATCAAAATGTATAATTGTGATTAATGTTATCGGCATTCCCATATTTTTCGTCACTTTAGTATTATTAGCTTTTTTATTATAACTATACTTAAGGTGAGGGGAATTATTGGGGATGTACGACAAGCTGCGACATAATGGAACTGACTTGAAAGAAATAAAAAATATCTATTAAGACATAATATTATAATAATATCTTCCAAGATGGATTTAGTTGTTCGATTACTATCAAATCTTGTTAGTGATTTATTATTGTTTTTTTATCATTTATCTCCTACATACTGCAGGATAGAGAAAGAGAACCTAATATTTAGTCACTTCGGTCTAAATTTATAGTTTTTGTTTCATTATATTTTAACAGGATCACCATTTTGAAGTCATCTAATAAGGAATTTATGGGAACAGTTAAGGTAGCCTAATTTATAAAGACAGATCCTTAACTGATCCCACGAAATCTGTTTACAATTTCAGCATAAATTACGACACAATAGGAAGTCTGTATACTATGTGTTGTATCACAAGTTAATACAACACATACCCGAAATCCTAGTGTACGGTGATAGTATAACAATTTAAGTGATTCTTTTGCATGGTTGTATATTATTAAATTTCTTATGATTTTTATAACATTATTATTTTTATTTTTTATTTTTGTGAAATTGTATTTATAAAACTATAATATGTTTTCAATAGGATCAGCAATGTAATAAGGTTTGGTAGCAACTGTGAAAGGTAGCATCACCTAATTATTAAAGTAAGTGACCTCTCACAATTGCCGCTAAACATTAATACTGTTTTGCAAGCAATAACAATATTACCTTGGAAAATGATATGTTCATTTTATATTATTTATTTTTTTAGAAACTTTACGCTTCTTTTTAATTTGCTTTAGTTAGTGATATTTTTTTTAACTTTAATTCAAATTTTTTCAACAGGTTCAACAGATTACAGCAATGTAATTTAGGTTTTCTGACAACTGTTCTAGGTTGTATTGCCTAATTCAAACGTCTCTCACCTCTAACAATTGTCACTAAATCTTATTACAGTAACATCACTAATATCACTAATTCAACAAGACGCAAAAATTAAGAATTGTGGAATCTATATAATATAATATTTTAATAATAATTTAAGTAATAATAATTTAAGGCCGTCGTGGCGCTGGGGCATAAGAGTGCGACTGTACACGCGACGATTTCGGGTTCGTTTCCCCTGGAGGAAATAAAAGATTTAATATATTCATTTCTTTGCTGTTAACGAGGCAACGCGCGACATTGAGTTGCGCCAGTCAATGCCTCGACAGTGTCGACAGGAATACGAGGAGCGGAAAGTAAAAAAGATGATGCACTTTACAGATTGAGATCAGGAAATTCATCAATGCTTCATATCATTTATTTAATACGCGGCGCGGGAAGCGCAAAAAGATAACTTTAAGATATTTTTAGATGTCCATAAAATAACAGGGGAACTACTTTTTTTATTTTTTTTGGTATTTAGATCTTCTCAGCTTCTCATCAGGACCAGAATTTTTCAATAATGTAATTTAGGTTTTATGACAACTGTCCAAGGTAGCATTGCCTAACTATAAACGTCATGTGCCTATAACAATTGTCAATAAATCTTTTTACAATTACATCACAAATGGATCAAATTCGAAAAATTGCAGATATTAAAAACAACATAATTATATAATCTCATATATTCAAAAGCTTTAGCGTGTGAAGCGCCACAACACATCTAATCAAAAGACTTACGCCCAATATTAATAACCTATCTCCAACGTCAATCTTAGATTGTTTCATATATCTATCCTATCTAGAGATTGGATAGATATATGAAACAATCTAAGATTGACGTTGGAGATAGGTTATTAATATTGGGTGTTAGAGAAAAATATTTATTAACGAGACTGAGAGCACCTACCATAAAAAAGAAGCTTTTTTCTCAACTTTTATTTTTAACCTAATTCATGTTTTTTTCATCAGGACCGACATTCTCCAACAATGTAATTAAGGGTTTATGACAACTGTTCAAGGTAGCATTGCCTAATTTAAGCAACGCTCACCTACAACATTTGACATTAATTCTCATTACAATCACATCACTAATAGTACAAATTCAACAAGATACGGAAAAGAAGAAATATTGAATTTATAATATAATATACCTACTATATTTTAATTATAATATTATCATTTAATTTCCATGGCTGCTTCATTTTATTTGAAAAGGTATCTTAGATTTAGATATTACTAAAATGTTTAATTCCATTTACCTAATCGTTGGTGAATAAGGCAAAGAGAACTCGGAATGTATAACTTTCCATTTCTACATTTTTTGTAATTTAATATAGATTTTCTCACAATTGTTTAAGGTAGCTTTGCCTAATTCAAAAGTCTCTCACCTTCAACAATTATCATTAACTCTTATTACAGCTATTTCAAAAATTCCGAAAAGATGCCGAAATTAAAAATTATGTCATCATTTATTAAGAAAAAGTTGACACGGGAATAGCTACAAAATCTTTAAATCTTTTAGTTGATTTCAGAGTTTATTGATGAGACATCTCGTGTACATAGTAAGGTATCTACGGTTAAGAAGCTTTCTTTTCTATTTTGTTTTTAACTTAATCCTTATTTTTTTCATCAGGACAAACATGTATGGCAATGTAATATAGGTTTTAGGACATCTATTCAAGGTACTGCCTAAAATAAAATGTCACTGACCTTCAATAGATATCACTAAATCTTGTTACCATTTCATCACCAGGGCAGAGTTTAATAGCTGTAGATAAAAAAACGCGATGGAAATACAATATTAAAATACATAATAATAATTTTAACTTGATTTATAGATATGAAAGTACAGCAACATATATTAATTCGGGGGGTGTGTGAAGATATCTTTCAAATCTAAACGTTTGTGAATCGAGATATCAAGGTATATTTACTCAAGCATTTTTACCTTTTTTGTAACAAAATTTTAAAATGTACCAAATTTCTTCGTCACATACGTTTATTTTGTTTGTTTTTTTTATTTATTTCATTTTCAGAATGTCACATTCAAATGCTATTAAAACCAGTCAGTTATGTTCTGTACAGCCAAAGAGGTTTGCTTGTTAATAATACTTTTGCTCCGACCTATTATACAAAAAAATTAAGAAATTAAATTCAGTCTAAGTTTTTCGCGCCACTTTCATAATAACCTACATATTACATTTACTGTGCGCTATCTGATCACCACACGGAATAATATAATAATTTGCTATACATATTTACATTTAAATACAACAGTCTTTTGTCTGTTAGTTCTTAGCCTTGTTGCTATGTCACACATCTTTCAATAATGTTCTTAGCATTATTGAAACATGTAAATAAGTAGTAGTATTTATAAAAAATGTATTATTAATTAAAGAAATTATTTAAAATTATATAATTTTTTCTAATAAACCTAAATAGATGTTTCAAGGAAATTTTACTAAGTTGAAAGTATTTCCTTGTAACATATTTTTAGGTAGGATCATATTTCTATCATAAAAACTGTCTAAGGCTATGTAGAACTGCCTAAGTTATTTTCTGTTATTTTCTCTTAATTATATTTTACAAAAGCTCTAAAGAGAAAATTATACAGAAAACTGATGTTAAGTCAGACAGCGGCAATGTTTTTAGAAAAAGAAGTCAATGCTCTTTTACCCAAAACATGGCACTGTCGACTTAACGCGTGCACTAGTATGGATAACAATGAAGATGTATTATGTAGTATCTTATATTGAATTTATAGTTGACCGGTTTGTTGGTATTCGTGTATATAGAAATACCAAAAAGTCGGCAAACTATTAAATTTAGTATATAACAAACGAAGAATACTTGATATGAAGATAAAGGAGATTTTCAATTATTTGTACCAGTTTTGTTATTATTATATTTTATCTTGCTAATTTAAATAATGTTCTGTATTTTAATTGTGCCATGAAAATATTTTTAATTAAGTTTTGTTAGTTTAAGTTTTATTTGATTTTTTCCTTATATGTTAACCTATCGTCAATCGATCACAGGGATGTTCAAGTTTCTTAGTTGTTAATCTACTTTATAGTAAAATAAGTACTTCTATTTAATTTTACTGTAATGTTGATTGATAAATAAGAAATTCGGCGTTGGTTTCAATTATCTATTAAATTAGATATTTAAAGTTTTCTTCAAGCAGCCTGAAGAATTTCGAAGGCATTTTGACTATTGACCAAGATTGTAGTACTATTGATATAAATATATATTTTACTATAATGATGATCTTTAGTCAGAAAAGCCTACAACAAGCACAATTGCAAAGAGATGAACTCATAAGGATGTACAATAAGGAAATTCTTAGCTAAGGACCAACATTATTGAAATACATATCAGCAGTATATTTCTATAATGTTAGTCCATAGGGAAGACAACCAATGAGATTCATGTTTTAAATATCGTCATATGCATATATATGTATATATATTCTTATTTACATGTAAAAAAGATAGAGGATGTCAAGATTTTCGAGCTATTTTTCAATATTATAATAATTGGTCTATAATTTTGATAGATAGTAAAAAAATCTATTCCGCTTTACATTCACTGTTGATAGTCACCAAAAACACATATTGTATGAAAAAATATATTGTATGAAGAGGAGATTGGGTCGTACTGTTCGTACATTGTATATTTACGACAGTTATCTTACTTTCTTGTCCAATGTATCTTTTTAAGAATGAATGATTATAATATATAATTTTATGTCAATAAACTATTTTTGTGTATAAATTTGTTTCATTTTTAACTACTTCAAAACAATTTAATATTTTAAATGAATTTTATAAGTTGGTTTTATCGTAAAAAATCTAACATAAAATACAAGAATAAACATATTTAAGAATAAAATATATTCTAGTTCGCTCACGCTGTTTCCGAGTTGCCTTCCAACTTTCGAGACATTGCGTGTTGAGATTCGACACTCAAAGGGAGGAGCTTGATGAGAGCCTGAGACTTGCTACACTAAGTGTTGGGTTAAGAGACCTCTTTAAAATGCGCTATGATGAATCTACTAGTGCTGTCTTCAAAGTTTATTCTAGAACTGAACTGATAATAATAGAGAGGCGGAGATCTTTAAGCAAACTATAAAGAAATTTCGTGAGGTAGTTAGTAAAATTTTATTTCTTAGATTACTTTGTAACCTAAAGTTGTTTTATTAAATTCCTATTATCAACTTTATTCAAAAATGTTATAAATATTCTAATTTTAGAAATATTTGTTTCAAAATCAGTAATAAAATTTTAAATTCAAACTCCATTTGAATCAACGATTATCACGATTCTATTAATCGTTCTTAAAGGGAGCCTACAGTCAAGATATGTCATTCTTTACTATCTGCCTAAACTCGAAGCATCATTTTACAAAGTTATGCTTCGAGCTTTATTTAAGAAAAAGCTACTTCCACAATCTATTTCAAAAGGATACGTCCAATCCCTAAAATCTTGCTGAGTGACATCAGTTCTCCCGTTAAAACATAGCATTCTGAAAATGGCGCAAAGCTGTAATACTTTATCTACTAGGCTACATTTTTCAAAAATAATCGATCATTGGAACAGAGAACTAAGTGATGTGTCATTATAAATACTCTATCATAATGTCACTGGTTTACTAAGTATCCGAAGGTGAAAGGCTCAAAAAGGAAATATAACCGAACCTCTAGGTACTTTAAGTGGCAAATTGGTAGAGTAAAGTCCGAGCAAATCGTTTAAATTGGTAAAAAATTTGAGAGCTACGCATCTGCCATATTGGGTCTTAGCGTTTCGAGTGACTGCCAGTATCGTGATCATATGGAAATCAAAGAAACCGGGGGTCATTGGGCGAGCGAGATAGTACTTCACGATACCGTAACAATCGAACACCGATTGGCACTGTACAGGACCCAGGTTCGGTCTCATACGGAGTACAGCTCTGGGCTAGTGCACTTCAGTATCAGTTTAAGCCATTTGATCGCTTATAATGTAGAGCCTTATGAATCGCTGGGGAACGACTGTTCTGTGAAAAACTTAATACTTTGGCTTTGTGAAGAGAGGGATGTGTTCCAGGGAACTGTTTGACCTGTTAATCAAACACTCCCGACACTGTTAAGTGTCGCTGAATTTTTTATCCGCAAAGTATGTCAGAAACTGAAATACCATCGATACCATCTGGGTACATGGCATTCCACTACTATGTGTTACACGGCGTTGTGGGCGGTGGTGATCATTTACCATCAGATGACCCGTACGCTTGTTTGACTTGTCTTCACCATAAAAAAATGTTAAATTCCTTTTTCTGTTACTGGGTATATTTATTTTACACCCATTCGTGCGTAAGATTTGTAGATTTCAATTGGTAGTGCTAAACTTATTTCAAAAACATATGCTTCGACTTTACCAGCAGTACTTCTTAAAAGCGATATTATACTATACAGCAAAACAGTAAAAAAAATTGGTATCACTCTGGATAATATGTCTAGAGATTCACAGACAAGTGAGGTAGTAGAGAAGTAGAAAAATATTTGAATCCTTAGGGTCTCTTGGACGCTTGCGTAATTTTCTTCACATATCGACTAAGATTTCGTTGGCAAATACTCTCCTTCTACTGATTCTTAATTATGCTGACATTTGCTATCTTCACTTAGGAGAGGAGCAATTAAATAAACTTGAACGTATTCAAAATCTACGTATTTGATTCATATTTGGCCTACGCAAATTTGATCACATCTCTGATTTCCAGCACTAATTCGCAAGAATTCTCACATACTGCATCTTCTCTACTGCATACTGTTCAATCTAATCACTCTCCTTAGTTTAAAGAATGTTTTGAGTTTTTAGGCGAGTCATATTTTCGATCTCTGCGCTCTGAATATAATCTTACCGTAAAGATGCCTTCTCACACTTCTTCCTTTTACAACAGCTTATTTATCGTGTGTAGGTCGTCGAACTCCCTCCCTTTGAAGGTCAGAAGTTCCAAAACATTTTCAAACGTATTTTTCTACCATTACACTTCTTACACTTACCTTTTATTTTAAAATGAGTATATTATAGTGCTACACTACGTCTTTATTGCGTGGTATATACTACTCGTATAGTAATTACATTCTTATTTATTTTATACCCTTAAAATATACAATTTGCACTATATCCTTATCTTAATTTGCTATTTCTCTGCCATTTCTTGGGTGTACAATAAAGAGTAAATCTATATATATAAAAGGACTTGTGCTGACTGACTGAGGTAAGACGCACGCAGAGCCGTAACCGCTGATGGTAGAAACGTGAAATTTGGGCAGATGTTTATTTTCATATTCTCGACATCTACTAAGAAGGGAATTTGAAAAATTTTAACCCTAAAGGGATGAAATAGGGGTTGAAAGTTTGTATGGAAAAAATTTTTAATCTGTACCGATTTTTATAAAATTTGAAATTCAGACTCTTAAAAATATTTCATTGAACACGTGTTTCATGGTTCTTAAGAATTCACCCCCTAAGGGTTCAAATAAGGGGTTGAAAGTTTATATGGAAAAATCTTTAAATTGCCACCGATTTTTATAAAAAATTAAATTCAGACTGTTATAAATATTTTATTGAACATGTGTTTCGTAGTTTTTTTTAGAATTCACTCCTAATAAGCGGGCGAAGCCGCGCGCGCCCTCTAGTTATCTATATATATAAAAGGACTTGTGCTGACTGACTGAGGTAAGACGCACGCAGAGCCGTAACCGCTGGTGGTAGAAACGTGAAATTTGGGCAGATGGTTATTTTCATATTCTGGACATCCACTAAGAAGGGAATTTGAAAAATTCTAACCCTAAAGGGATGAAATAGGGGTTGAAAGTTTGTATGGAAAAAAATTTTAATCTGTACCGATTTTTATAAAATTTGAAATTCAGACTCTTAAAAATATTTCATTGAACACGTGTTTCATGGTTTTTAAGAATTCACCCCCTAAGGATTCATATAAGGGGTTGAAAGTTTATATGGAAAAATCTTTAAATTGCCACCGATTTTTATAAAAATTTAAATTCAGACTGTTAAAAATATTTTATTGAACAAGTGTTTCGTGGTTTTTTTAGAATACACTCCTAATAAGCGGGCGAAGCCGCGCACGTCCTCTAGTTAAATTATAAAATTTTAAAATAGATACATTACATATGTACATTGGAAGTTAAATAAAAGCAAAAAGTAAAGCAAAGCAAAAAGTAACCGATGTTCAACGAAATATGAATAAGTGATCAGCCAATTGCGGATCAAAGCAACATCGGTAGTCGGAGTATAAAATCATTTATTAAAATTATTTAACTTACACAAATATATATATATAGAGATACATTTTAAGCCCGTTTTGCATGAACATATCAAAATCGTACATGGATTATTATTAAAACACCGGTCAAGAGCGAGTCGGATTCGCTTTTTGAGGGTTCAAGATTGTAGGTTTACGGGACTACCATATAAGTTTTGATTATGCGGTAAATAAAATTGGCCAACTTAATTTGCGGGCCTATGCACTCATTTTTAACCGATTTCTGTCAGAAAAGGAGGTTATCAATTCGAATGTATTTTTTTTTTGTGTTTGTTACCGATTTTCTTTTATTTAAAAACTTGTGCTCGTCGTGTGGTTTTGGTTTCCCTTTTTTTGGTCTATTTCTGACAATGGTTTCTGTGACAAAATCAGAGTAATCAATAAGTCTTAAATTTGCATTAGGTACGTACGTACAATATCACGCCAACCGATTGACATGATTCTAAAACAAAAAACATGAATATTAATTTCAGCCTGATACCTCCATCTGATTTTGATATAAACGGTCTTCACAGACGACACGACAGACCGACAGCTTTTTTCCTTTTGCGGCACGGAACCCCAAAAAATGGTAAATATTTGTCCTAACAAAAATCTTAATCGCAAAATAGAAGTGAACTTTGGACAACCTATACCAATTTCATTCCCACTGTGCCATACGGACGTTGGCGGTCAATATTGCAATTAGATACAGAATTTTGCTCTCCCCTACAAATGTAAATACAAATACTCGTCCTCCGAAATATTTCGCTGTATATCAAATAGTAGTCAAAACATTGTTTGACACAAAGTTACAAGCCCTAGCTAGTATATTACAAACAGATTGAAATATTAAACTCTAAAATGAATAGCCCTTTGACAAGTCAGATGTAAAAACAAAGTTCAGTATGAAACATAATTACAACGTCGCAAAGGACACTGCATATTTTATTTACATTCATAAACTCTCATGATATTTGCTCTAATATTTACTTTTGACTTAATTATAAATAAACAGAGTAGACCGAGATTTCAAATCCACAGATCTACGTCATTTTGGCAAAGCTGAAATGTTGAGCATTATTAGTCCAATTCGTAGTTAAAACGGTATGTGTACTCACAAACTTGAAAGTGGTGACTTTTCAGAGGTACCTACGTTATAATAGAAACTCATATTTAAATATATTTTTAAATATATTGTAAAAAATATACATTCATTGTTGAAAAAGATTCTACGTAATTGCAATAAGTGATATGTGTCCAACAATAATACCACACACGAGTTTCCTGCCAATAAGGGCCGTTGCCTACAAGGAACTGCCCTTGACACTATTGACACAATTCTCTCTCTCTCTCTCTCTCTTAAGTAAATCCAAGTATTTCCAGGAAATTTAGAGAATTTTTTTATGACACTATTTAGTTTTTTTGTTTTTATTTAACCAATTTATTATATGTACAATTAACGATTTTTAAACACTAGTGAAATTTAGAACTAGAAGATAGAAAACTCAACAATTGTTAATATCCGCGTGCACAACGTGGACTCGTACCTCTATCTCTTGTGTCATAGAATATAATTATGTACTCGTCCTTCGTATACAATGGATACTCATAGTAAAAATTTTTATTACATTCTTTGTTTTAGCATCGCGCTATATCCCGCAAAGAGAAAATCTAATTTTAAGACACTACGTCTCCTACTCTCACGCACGATTTTCGGGACATTGCTTGAAAAATTCAATTCCCTGAATGAGAATTGAACTTACTACTCTGTCAGTGCGCCACGACGACACCAGGGTTTTTATTAAATGTAAGTAATCGAGTAATCGAAGCCGGTCGTGGCGCAGCGGCACGAGGTGTGACTGTAAAACCGACTGGTTGTGGGTTCGATCCCCACTCGAGGAGATGAAATATTTACTTAAATTTATATTTCCATTTCTTCGCTCTGGTGTCGAGGCTAAGCGCGGCGTTGAGTTCTGCCACTCAACACGCAATGCCTCCAGAATTCGGCAGAAAGTGGGGAACGGAGTGTCTTAACACTAAGTTCCCTCTGCCTACCCTGCTGTGTGCGGGATACAGCGTGAAGCTATTTATTTTTTATTTTTTAATTAAATAATATAAAGCTTCAAAAACTTCATTAAAATAACATATATAAAACACACATATACCAACATATTAGTACATTATGAAGTTCTGACATAAACGTGAATCAGCTTTAATATTTCCAAAATGAAATGAAATTAAAATATTCAATTTCTAGTGACTCGAACGGACGTATTAAGTTCGCAGAATAATTACATACACTGTATGAAAAGCGAGACGTATTATGTCCTCCGAGCTATTTCCCCGGACTGCCGGGATGCGTTGCAATATTGATTTTAAGTCTATTTACGTATACAGCGATTCAACGAAATCTGGGCAAATTCAGCCTCAATTTACAATTCTGGGAAGTTAAAATGATTTTCGAAATTTCAGGTAGGTACTCTACATATCTACCTCAGTATGCGTTTTTGATTAATATTGACAATTTTAAGCTTTTAACATGAATTTGCTATATTGTATAGAGAGAGCCTAATGTTAAAACAGAGGTAAGAGGCGTTGCGTGTTGAGTGGCGAAACTCAACGCCGAATCCGGCAGAAAGTGGGGAATGGAATGTCTTAACACTAGGTTTCCTCTGCCTACCCTGCCGTATGCGGGATACAGCGTGAAGCTAATTTATTTATTTTTATTTCAATGTTTATTAAATAAAAAATAAAGTAGCGTTTGGCGCTTTTTTTTCTTAAATTATCGTTTTTGAAACCCCTACCAGAAATTTAAAAACAGTACTCTCGACAATGAGTACAATATACAATACATGGACATTTATGTAATATCAAATATTTAACATTGCTCTACGATATCCTGTAAAGGGAGCTAGGAACACGCAGAGGGATATCGAAAAAACGGTCGAACAAATTCATATTTGTTCAGTGAAAACAAAAAAACAACTACACGAGACGGCCGCGACATGTACACAATATACATAGTGTTTTTGTTATGAATATTTTTCATGAAAATGTGTTTTCGAAGAATTTTTTTGTACCTCACGCTATATCCCGCATATAACTAACTCAATTTCCACGTGCGTGTTCATTGACGGAGCTTAACTCTGCCTTTTGTCGTGTGTACTGAAGCGATGAAATGAAAATAATTCATTCCCAGGTGCCAGAATCGAACCCATAATCGTCACGTTTATAGCCAGATGCTATGCTGCTGCTCCACGACGGCATCAACGACCACGACGATGCTAAATTTCGCTTAAAAGAATATAATAAAAAAATGTAATTTACACCATACATAAATTATGCAAAATAAATTAAATGTTATTTTAATATAAATACATTTTATTTTTATTGCGAAACAAATGCGTTAGCACCGATGTCAGTTCAGGAGCACATGAACGGAGCACTAAAGTAGAGATGTTATCTGGCCCACTCGACTTGTGGTTGTCCAAAGAGGACAGAGCTCGCCTAACAGTCTTCTGGTTGAACTTAACCTCAGGCATTGAGCTCTGACACAGCGGAATGGTCGACTGCGCTATTCCCTGGTCATCCAAAGTCGAGTTTGAGGCAAAGAGAGCGCCCAGGATCAGCTTTCTCCTTCGGCGTACGGGCCAAAGTGTCATTTCCTGTCCGTAATAGCGGAAGCGAAAGCTGGCTAAAGTTACCAAGTGCCGCCTTTGATGATTTGATGGATGAGTTCCGAACGGGTAGCCCTAGTCTGGGAGTGGCGACGACTCAACCAATTGGGACAATCCATTCGCCATAGCAAGGTCGAATGCAGCCCTCTCTACGTGTTCGGTGGTGCGTAACCCAGGTCAACCGACAAGCTGAAGTGCTCCATAAGCCGATCCATCTCTGCATTACCACTGTGGGACCTGTACAGGCATGCGTAGACTCGGACACGATCATTCGAGTCACACACGCAATGCGCAATGGAGCCATATAGTTGATAGGTCCAGATTGGCAAGACGACGGAAATTTAAGTCCTCCTTTACGGACACAGTGACGCCGGGATCATAAAATTATATTATTATGAGGCATAAAATTATATTCTATTGTGTAGCCATTATGTTCACTCTTATAAGATCAAAAAAATCCTAGTTGTAAAAATATGAATTAGTCCATATTCTAAAATTCAAAATGTACTTAGTGTATTAAAACTACATTCCCTCTGCCTACCCTGCTATGTCCGGGATAGAGCTTGAATCAAAAAATTATATGTCGATAAAAAATTAAGTTCTTAATAAACTAGCTGTGACATACGGACGACCAGACAGATATGACAAATATATAAGGTTACCGTTTTCTCCATTCGGCTACGACCCCTTAAACCACCTCAGTAATACTAGACACTCTTCATTAGTTTGCTGGTGACCGATTGACACTTTTTAAAAGTTAACGTTAACAGTCAAACCCACAATAGCGCTTGAAGCAATCCCTTTAAAATTTTTGGAGGCATGGATGTGGTGTCAAACGCATTCATTTTGTAAAAAATGGTCATGTTTTTTGCTTTCTCTTTTGAGTTTTACTAAAATATTTTCGGGTATATAAATTCTACTGTGTTTTATAAAATGCCAAAAGTAGTAATTATTTTTTTTAATGTATAATTAGTTCGTACAGAACATTTTTTGTACGACGCAACAGGTGATGGGTTCGATTCCAAGTTGAGGAAATGAAATATTTAATTTTTTCATTGCAATATTTACCATTTTATTTTACGAAATTACAAATAATAACTTAAATTACAGATAAAATCTATTACAAACTTATACTTGCAGTCAATTTCAAACAAAATTCATGTATAGACCCGCTAATGTAAGTATGTTATATTTTATAAATTTCACTTCCTGTTGACCTGAAATTGGTACGTAACCCTCTGTGGGCGGGTTCTACTCGCAGTTGCAAAAAAATCGACTCTAAGTAACAAAAATAATCACTTAAAACACCAGAAATATAATCATACAATACTTTTTTGTAGTTAACATTTTATTAACATATATTCAATCAAACATCGATAACTAAGTATAGCACTGAGGCAATCCCGTGTAATAATCATAATGGCGGTCGGCGGACCTGCCCCTAGTCAACCGGATACAGCTCAAATCCAATCTGTGGGCTGTCCATACCGCAACATGTATAGAAACAGATAGTCAAAATAGTGCAATATCGAATTCGAATATGTAGTTTGTATTGCTATAAATATTATATTAGAATATGAGAATATTCCAATATAATATTTATATTAGAATGCTATTAATTAAATATTTTTAACATTTTGAAATTTATTGTTAATTTTCTGTTGTCAAATGATAATCTTTTACAATAATCTTTGAGTAGTGGGAATTTGTAAAAATCTTCCTACAGAGATACTAACAACACAAATTAGTTGTAACATGCGTATAAGAATTTCGACGAACTTGATGTGAATATGTAATAGTATGCCTTAGTGGTTAGAGCGCTTGGACAGTTTCCAAGAGGCGGGGGTTTAAAAAAATTTTAAAATTTATATACATTTCTATTAAATATATTTCCAATGAGCCTATTCTTTGATAAATAAGAGGTCCTAGAGGAATTCTTCACTATAAACGTATGAAGACGAGAGTGGCAATAGATTATATTATATCGTTGTGACCGAACATTCCACTTTATAAACAAGATCGGTATAAAGAATAAATAATTGAAGTAAACTTCTTTATTTTAAATATAAAAAGAAAATCCAGATTTAAATCCAAGAATATGGAATAATTATTTTGTAAATATAACGACGATTGTTGTAAATATGACGATGCTACGAATTTGTATCGTGGACGTCGTCGTAGCAATGTCGTAGCACTACGGCAATGAATGGGTGTTCTTGAAATGCGGCATAGTAGTATTGAACGCTCAAAATAAAATACTAAATTTTTAACATTTTTGTTATTCCACACTTAAAGAAAAATACTTACTTGTATAAAAAAAAATACTAAGTAATCTCCAATATACTTCTTTTTAATTTTTTATTTGTGGATTTTATCACTCCACTTTGCATTTCCGCACACCGCTGCTATAGAATAAATTACAATCACATACGAGAAAAATAGTGTGCAGGATTCATGTCACGATATGGCAATGGATGTAAATATCAAACAGAACCTATGATCGTTCAGTGATATGCAGACACACGCCCTGAATTGTTTCACTAAAAGCATTTTAGGCCTTCAGCCTTATTCATCCCTCCATCACTAAATTGGATGAGTGCTTTTTAAAACGATAAAAGTGAACTCTAGCTTGAAAAATTATATTACTTTTTATTGATGTTTTGGTTTCACCCATCAACCTAATACAGCAATTTGCGCCTATTTTAAAGTCAATTTTATTAAGAGACGGAACCTAACGCCTTCTTTTTCTTACTATACAGGAGGAATGAATCTTAGTAATTGTTTTCACAAATGACATTCACTCTGCCACGATAGCATAAATAAAATAAAAAAAAACGGTTGAGTGTGACTCGGCCTTGTCCATCGAGGCTTCCGTACTAATTTCAAAATTGTAGATCAATAGGAAGTACAACTTATAAAAGTTGACTAACTTAAGTTTGCGGGCATATGCACGCATTTTATTTGAAATGTATTACATATAAGTTCAGTGAGGTATACTTTTTTTAGTTTTTGCCAAAATGTCGTAACTGTGGGTCCACAGGAATAACTCTATAGGTTTTGAGTACGCTAATTTTATACGATTTTGCTGTAGATTCGATACATAAATATCTTTTGATTGCGTTGACCTAGATTGATATTTTATACTGTGCTTCAAGGGGCTATAGGTCTAAATATTTGACATTAATTGCAGCTAAAAAAATAGACTTGAGAGACGGAGACACGGACAACGGATCTTAAACGGGTTCAGTGTTTACTTTTTAATGTACGTAATCCTGAAAACACCAAGAATACTTAAACTCAATATATTATGGAATATTCCATACCAAATAAAAAATCTAATTATTCTAATATCATGTAACAAAGAGACAATTTTCCTATATATTTCCGTTAAAAATACGAAATCAATACCATCGACAATTCCACATCAAATTAATAGACCCTTCATATCTAATCCCCGAACGTTCAAACAAGAAGCCTTTGTTAGTGTCCCGTTTCATATCCTATAAAGGACTACTAATTTCCGACTTCCGACACTAAACAACCTGCTATTACATCTGTTCAATAAATTTCTTACAGTCGATCCTAGGTCTTATATAATAAACTATAGAGATCATTTTGGTTTGTATGAATATTTCGGATTAATTGTAGGTCTAGACTGTAAGCCAGGCACGGCACAGGTAGCCCGGGGTTGCCATGGCAACTGCTGGGATGCATCTGCCCGGGCGAGCTGTAATAAAATTGTAAACAAGCGTTAGCTTTGATGTTGAATGAGCACGGGTTGTTTTATGGAATATTCTCGGAACTACATTTATATTGTTATTTGTATTCAATATGCAGATTGCACGTTTCATATTATATATTAAATTTTGTTCAGTATTAAGCATTGAGTAATTAATTTTGAGATAAGAATTAAAAGTATATGGCGACTACGAAATTAAAACTTTTGAATAATCTATTCAATTGAGCATTCGTGGCGCAGGGGCACAAGCGTGTGGATGTAAACAGGTCGTAGGTTCGATTCCCACTCGAGAAAATGGAATGCTTAATATTCTCATTTCTGCGCTCTGGTGTCGAGGCAAAGTGCAACGTTGAGTTCTGCCACTCAACACGCAATGACTCCAGAATTCGGCAGAAAGTGGAGTTCCCCCTGCCTACCCTACTGTGTGCGGGATACAGCGTGAATCTGATTTTTATTTTATTTTTTTATTTTTATTTTAATCACCAACACAGCGTACACTAACAATATAAACAGAAAAAGAAAATCATACAATTAAAAACAAAGTGTCGCCGCAATTATAGGCGATGACGACAAGCATATACAATACAATATACAATAGTATTTTTAAAATTTTTAAGAAACTAAAGTAAGCATACACTAAAATTATATATAAAAATAATCGATAAAATACTTAATTTAAACAATAAGATCATTAACAAAAATATGATATTGTTATTTAAAAAAAAAAAAGAAAAATATATAATAAATAGACATGAGCGGTCACTTAGATCTCAGGGACTTCAAAATTAAATGACGAAATGTGTGTTTTTTATTAAAAAAAATGTCAAGGTCTACCTTCCTAGATATTGAATTGAAGTTTGTAACAATGCGATTCAGTGGAGAAAACTTTCCTAAATTTGTTGAAGACATAGATGAAGCGAAAATATTAAATTTACCTTGCCTAGGTAGTCTACTTGGGGCTGACACACGCAACAAAGTTAAGAGTTGTGGACAGTCTATTCTTCCATTAACTACATTATGCAGGAATAAGCAGTCTAGAAGAAATCTTCTATTGGATAACGAATCCATATTAAAAAAGGTTAATCTATCAGTGTATTGAGCTAACGTTTTACTTAGATTATACTGGTATGAGAGATGCCAAAGAAATCTCTTTTGTACGCTTTCAAGTCTCTTTATATAAACGTCATAATGCGGATTCCAAACGACACTACAGTACTCGAGACCACTACGTACTAATGCATTATAAAGTACAATTTTAGTTTCGGGATTTTTAAAATCTTTACAATTTCTTAAAACAAAACCTAAATTTTTAAATGCTTTTCTCACTATGGTGTCAATGTGCGTATTTAGTCTTAAAGTGCAGTCCAGAGTTACGCCCAAATCACGAACCGTATCTGCCTCTTTAAGGATAATGCCTTTCACATTATAAGAACTCGGGGACAGTGATTTCTTTCTGCAAAACCGAACTTGTAAGCATTTATCGACATTTAAACTCAGTTTATTTAAGCTGCACCTATTAACAAGTCGATCGAGATCTTCCTGAAGGGAAGTGACATCGGCAGAGCTACTAATTTCTTTGAATATTTTCATATCGTCGGCGAATAAGCAATACTTCGAGTGTAAAAAGCAGCGTTGAATGTCATTTATGAAAATATTAAAGAATAATGGGCCAAGATGAGAACCTTGAGGGACCCCAGATGATGTGCTAAACCAATTAGACTCGTATCCTTTTATTGCTACCTTCGATTGACGATTGTCAAGATAAGACTGGCACCAGTTCAGTAAAATTCCAGTTATACCGCAATTTGATAGTTTTTGAATTAAAATATTATGATTTACACTATCGAAAGCTTTGCTGAAATCCGTATATATAACATCAATACATGATTTTTTGTCGATGCTATTAGTTAGGTTATTGGTGAAAGCAACTAAGTTAGTAGCCGTAGATCTCGAACTAGTAAAACCATGTTGATGCAATGTAATAATATTTTTGACATGCCAAGCAATGTAAGGGTATAATAGTTTTTCAAAGAGTTTGCCAAATACAGGGAGAATTGATATAGGCCTATAATTTTTTATCGAATCTTTATGTCCGTTTTTGTGCAAAGGAATTGTCAAAGATTTCTTCCATTGTGATGGAAAAGCACCTGTGGAAAGAGATTTGTTATAGATTATGTGTAAGGGAGTAACAAGAGCTTGTGCACATTTCTGCGCAAATATTGCAGGTATTCCATCACAACCTGCACCCTTAAAACAGTCAAGATGTTTTAAAGCTATTAAAATCTCATTTTCATTCAGGTAAATTGATGACAAATAATTAGAAGATATGCATTCATTACTAATAAGGCTTTGATGTGAATGTGTGTCAGCAAAATATACCGAACCAAAATGATCAGCGAAAAGGTTACAAATATCATTGCCATTAGTTGAAGTTTTGTCGTCAAGGAACATTTTGGCGGGGTAGGAAGATTTAGTTACTTTCTTATGTTTCAGGAAAGACCAGAAAAGTTTTGGATTTGAGGACATGTTTGCTTCTAACTGTAAGATATAATTTTTATAGCATGTCGCAGATAATTTATAACATCTTTTCTTTAGTAAATCAAAAGAAATCACGTCACGTGGGTTGCTATTATATTTTCGGATTTTTTTACGATATTTTAATTTTTCTCGCAATAGATTTTTCAGTTCGGAAGAGTACCATATAGGATATTTACTCGAATATGGCTTAGAGATAGGGACATGTTTTTTAATTAATGTGTATAATACACTGTAAAATACCGAGACCATTTCGTCGACAGTATCACAACCACGTAACTTTTCATCCCAAGGTGTATCATTTAAATCTTTAACGATGCGAACATAATCAGCTTTGAAGAAACAAAAAACGAATATTATTATTAAGTGGCAAAGTGTCTACGGGATGAAATGGAATAGAAAATTCTAGAGGTGGATGAGCGGGGTCTACCATAGATAACGGATTGCAGCTTACTGTTAATCGCGCAATATTTATGTTACTTAAGACTAAATCTAAAATATTATTCCTATCGTTTCGAATCAAATTATATTGTGTTAGTTCATGTAAAAATGTGAAGTCCATAAGCATATTATTGTATACGCTCTTGTTAGCCGTTAACTGAGTAGGCAACCATGGGAGTGAACCTAAATTAAAGTCACCTATGAGTAAGAGCTTACTAATATTTTTAGACTCTAGAACTCTGTTACAGTTGCGTAAAAATTCGTCGAGTATATGAAATTGAATGGGAGGAGGAAGGTAGACGCAACACAGATGTAACATTTCAATTTTGTTTTTATCATTTTTTACCTCCAGCTCTATCCAAATGTCTTCACAACGAGATTCAAAATGACGTAGTCTACCAGAGTTTAAATACTTAGCAACAGCAATTAAGACTCCACCACCATTTTTATTTGCGTGAAAGCCAGATGTTTCGCGGTCCCTTCTGTAAACTGTATACCGGTTGTCAAATAACTCGGAGTCAAAAATGCTATCGTTAAGCCAAGTTTCACTTAATACTATTACATCATAGCTATTACAAATTATATTATTATAAATATGGATTGTTTTAGTCCTGAGACCTCTTACATTCTGATAATATACATTAAGACCATTGAATTTAAAAAAAAAATAAACATTTTGAAACTAAAGCTATGAAACGAGAAATAGGAATAAATCTTATTTTAGATCACTGAGTGTGCTTTGATCGCGCACCAGGATAAATTTGGATTCATCAGACTTTCTAAGAAATATCTTCCCGTCACGCACCCACACATACTTGTAGTTAAGTTCTTTAGCTTTACGTCTGGTAGCTGCGTGAAGATTTTTATTTTCAGGTGATAGATGCTCAGATACATAGATTGGTTGCTTCTTTGCGCCGCCGATTCCAACGTGAGTCGAATTGAGTTTGTCATTTTTATTTTCCCTGTTGAATTTGACAGTGTTAGCTAAGTAGGTATCTCTGATGCGAGGGCTGCTAAATTTAACCAATATAGAACGGGGTCGAGGGCTATTGGAATCTTGCTTAGCTATTCTGGAAGCGTAGTGGATATCGCTCTCATTTACTGCGCATTTAATAGTTCGACCAATTTGTTGGACTACTGTCAAAAGATTTTCATTCTTATTTTCAGGAACGATTCAATGTTATTTGAACGGCTTAATTGATCCATCTGGCGGAGGCGTGCAGAAAGATCCTGGTTTGATGCTCGAAGTAAATCAATTTCTTTTTGTTGCTGTACAAGAGTTTGTTTTTGAATTTCTTGTGCTTTGAATATTGAGTCAAATTGATCGTTTAGAAAAGAAAGAGAATTTTCAAATGATTCAAGTTGAGCTTTAATTTCTTGGAAATGTATTTTCAATGATTGCTGCAACTCATCTCTTAAAATATCCCGGATGGTGTCCGATGTAGTGCATGTGCAAGTTTTTCTTGAGTATTGTTCTGTGTTCATTTTTTGGCGTGGTGTGACATTATCAATATCTGAAAACCTTTCATTTGGGCTTGAACTAAGAGTAGCTAATGTGGGTCGTATTGGTGTATTGGTATTATCACCAATTTTTGGTTCCTTGCAGCGGCATGAAGGGCAGACCCAACTATCTTTTGCTGATTTCGATAAGCTTAGGTAATCTTCTTTGTTAAAATTCATGCACGAGTAATGGTATTTATCATGACATCGAGAGCAATTTAAAAAAGCCACCTTTTTGTAGGTATTAGGGCAGCCAGCACACCTTAAATCACTAGCCTTTTGCTGACTCATTGTTTTTATTAAAAATGACACAGGACAGATATTAGTCAGGACACCCTCATCCAGAGGGTGTCCTGACTAATATCTGTCCGATATTTGTTCTTGGGCATACGGGTACGCGACCCCGGATCCTCGAGCCACCACTTGTTATAACCTCCGTCCAGTCCATAAAAGTGGTGTCCCCTTCTTTTAATCTCCTCCTTTTCCTACCCTCTCCCTTTGCCCATCCTTTCCCCTTTTCTATCTATCCTATTCCTCTCCCCCCGGTTTCTCCCCACATAGGGGTTTTGGAGGTCAGATGGCAATCGCTCCATTAAAAACCACAACTCGCCAGAATATGGAACGAACTACGCAAAGACTGGGTACGACTAGGGCGTCGCCGCAAAACGACGCGCAGGCACATCGCCCTACACCTGCGACAAGTGGGCAAGGGCTACCGTGTCAAGTACGGACACGGCTAAAGACGTTAGTACCCAGACGGAAACTCCGCTTTGCAACGTGGAATATTGGCTCTCTAACCGGACGATGCAGGGAACTCGCAGATGTACTCATGAGACGTCGGGTCCAGTGTGCTTTCCTCCAGGAAACTCGCTGGAAGGGCAATAAGTCCCGTAACATCGGGTAGGGTTACCGGCTTATATACACTGGGTCACCTTCCGGTAGAAACGGTGTGGCGGTAGTGCTTTCTGAAGAGCTTCAGAATGGGCTCCTTGAAGTTGACCGTCGCTGCGACCGCTTGATGCGAGTAAGGGTACTGATTGAGGGCGTTATCACAAACTTAATCAGTGCCTATGCTCCCCAGGCGGGATGTAGCGCGTCCGAAAAGGAGACATTCTGGGAGCAGTATGAAGAGGTGCTACTTGCTGTACCGTCTACCGAAGTGGTCTTAGTTGGGGGGGACTTGAACGGTCACGTCGGTAAGGCTGCTGAGCCGTATGAACGTGTTCACGGGGGTTTTGGGCACGGTCTTCGCAATACAGAGGGAGAAAATATTCTCAGAACCTGTATTGCGTCTGATCTGGCCGTCGTGAATACGTTCTTCCAAAAGAACCCTCAACATCTTATCACGTATAAGAGCGGGTCCCACTCAACTCAAATAGACTACTTATTGACCAGACGGTGTCATATGGGCAGGGTAACTAACTGTAAGGTCATTCCAGGCGAAAGCCTAACGGCCCAACATCGTCTTCTTGTCATGGACTTTAACGTCACTCCGAAGAAGAAAGTAGCCGAGAAACGTAGGCCTCGGATCAAGTGGTGGTTGCTGAATGGACCGATGCAGACCGACTTCCTGGCAGAGGTGAAAAGTCATAATCTTTCGACTAACACCGAGACTGCTCAGGATGCTTGGGATCGAGCTCAGTCGGCAATCATTGCGGCAGGCAGGCGAGTTCTTGGCCTTTCCAGAGGAGGACGTGTCATCGACAGGGAGACATGGTGGTGGAATGACAAGGTGCAGGAGGTGACTCGTGAAAAGAAGGATGCCTTTAAGAAGTGGCAGCAATCCAACTCTCCTGAAGACAGACTGGAGTACATTGCAGCTAAACGTGCCAGTAAAAGAGCTGTAGCCAGAGCCCGCAGTGAGAGTTTGTCACCACTGTATGACAAACTTGAAACTGTGGAGGGGCAGAAGTTCATTTACAAACTGGCACGTTCCCGGGATAAAGCGACGCAAGATATCGCAAAATGTCTTTGCGTCAGAGATTCCCAGGGCACGCTGCTCTGTAGTCATGCCTCTGTGAAGGAGAGGTGGAGAAGCTACTTCCAGGACCCATGCAGTCTTCATCACGACCCACCCCCTAACCTCGGACTTATTGCCCCGATAACCCTTGACGAAACTCGTAATTGTCTTCGACGCATGAAGAACGGAAAAGCGGTGGGACCTGACGACATTCCGATCGAAGCGTGGAAATCGTTGGGCTCTCTTGGTGTGCTCATGCTTACTGTCCTTTTTAACCATATCTTGAACACTGGAAAGATGCCACACCAGTGGCGGCTTAGCTTTATTACCCCTATTTACAAGGGCAGGGGCAGTGTTCAAGATTGTGGTAGTTATAGGGGCATTAAGCTTATGAGCCATACCATGAAGCTCTTCGAGCGCATGATCGACCTCAGGCTCCGCCGTGAGTGTACTATCTCTGAGTCTCAATATGGATTTCAGCCAGGATCGGGCACTATGGACGCTGTTTTCGCCCTCAGAACATTGATGGAGGCATACAGGGAAAAAAGGAGAGCTCTGCATGTGGCCTTTTTAGATCTGCAGAAGGCCTTTGACTGTGTGCCTCGTCAGTGTATCTGGTGGGCATTGCGATCCAAAGGGATCCCTGAAGTCTATATTGAGATTATCAGAGACATGTACCACGATTCCGCTTCTATGGTTAGGACTGCTGTTGGCGACACTAAACCCTTCCCGATTACAGTAGGGGTTCACCAGGGCTCGGCTCTTAGTCCGTTCTTATTCAATGTGGTGCTCGATACTGTCTCGGCTCACATCCAAGACCAGCCTCCATGGCTGATGATGTATGCCGATCCGTTATGCACGAGTTTGGAGGCATCGATCACGATGTCTATAGCCGGATAAGCGCTGCTTGGTCCAAATGGCGGGAGGTCACTGGTGTGGTCTGCGATCGCAGGATACCGCCCAAACTTAAGGGTCTGATATACAAGAGCATCATCCGACCGGTTCTTTTATACGGCAGCGAATGTTGGCCAGCACTATCTCGGCACACTCAAGAGCTTCACGTCACGGAAATGAAGATGCTGAGGTGGATGTGCGGCGTAACGCGGTCTGACCGCATACGCAACACATTCATTCGAGGTAGTCTTGGAATCCGTGACGTAGCGGATAAGCTCCAAGAGCGTCGCCTGAGATGGTTTAGTCACGTTACGCGCCGGCCTAGGAACTATGTCGGATGCAAGTGCCTTGCTATGTCAGTCCCTGGAGTGAGACCTCTCGGACGCCCAAGGAAGCGCTGGTTGGATGTCGTGAAGCAGGACATGAGAGCCAATGGTCTAACCACCGAGGACGCTAAAGACCGTGCAAAGTGGAGTAGGTTAAGTAGGAAGGCAGACCCTGGCAAAAGCCGGGACTAATGCCAGGAAGAAGAAGATTGTTTTTATTAAAAAGAAAATAATAAATAAAAACAATGCAAAAAAAAAAGTAGCGGATACTATAATAAGCCCTATGTGCGCTTGATTACGAACTCAGTTATCAGCGTTTTAGCGCTACTGCTTTAGCCGCTGCGCTATCGTTGAACAGATGGTAGGAGTGGAAAACCGGATGCCAGTCAACGTATCTATTGTTTTTACGATGAGAGTAGTTACTTATGAGTCATAGAATACTGCAACTAGCAAGCACTGGTCGTAACACACAAAGCACTTTTAACGGAAAGTTTTAAACAGTTTTAATGAAATTTATCACTTTTATTGCACAACTGCACTCGGAATCATAGTCAAAGAATGAAATGCAACGTAATTAATGATTTGTAATGCATTTTATACGAAAACTGTTGATTAAAAACTATAAAAATTATTTTAAAGGGACGTAGTATATACTGTAGGTGTTTACGCGATCGCCGCGTATGCGCGAGTCCAGCGATCTTGATTTTATATAGTTATACTAGTCTCAGACGTTGTTGAAATAAAATCTTTTTTAAATATGTAAACGCTATACTTTTATTGCGAATCCCTGCAAGTTAAAGTACGCAAGCTCATTCTTTTCTATTTTTTTAAGACAAATTGTGGCTCTGGTTTCCACTAGAACAGGGTGTCTAGCCACTAGGTCCTCTCTTCGTACACTGGTATATAAGTAATACATTTTTCTTAAAGTGAAGAGTAAAGCATTAAACTGAATATGCGGCGGTTGTTGGTTCGATTCCTGCTCGGGGGAATTAAGTATTTTGCACAATGCGCGCAGTCGTGTACCGCCACGTTACATTTCTTAAGTAGGAAATGAGAACCTAGTGTGAAGATACTCCGTTCCCGTTAAGACACTTTCATTCCCCAGTTTCCGCGGAATTTTCGAGACATTGCCTGTTGAATGGCAGTACTCGACCCTGCGTTTTGCCCTAAGTTACGAGAGCGAGAAAATAAAAATATTAAAATTTTTACTTCCCCAGTGGGAATCAAACTCACAACCGCCGCGTTCACAGTCGCACGCTTTCATAAACCATAAGACATTCCTATGACCTTATTTTCTGGCCGACCTTTCAAAACATCCTTAACATTTCCGTAACGTTGAGTCGACCCTTTGTGCCGCGACACGCTAACCTTGTGCACCTTTTCAGGTGTTAGAAGGATTTTCCACTTCCCTACGCAAGCAGTTAGCAATTAAATTATAGATTGTGAGCTTGTAAAAATAAATCAATAATATTATTTTTAACATATATTCATCATCAACCTAAACTTTTATTTATAACAATAACATGATATCAAAATGGAGTAGCGTTCTATACGATAGTTGTGGGTTTGGCCCAACTCGAAGACAAGTTATCTTCATTTCACAGCTCTGTCAAGACGCCGCGAAACACCGTAGCGTTGGATTTCACTCGCCAACGCTTAATGTTTCGTATTTGGGCGAAGAGTATAAAACGGAGAGTTTAAACTTAGATACTCTCTGTCTTGTTGTATATTGAATTTGTCGCCATTTGCCCAGTAAAGTATTAGCAACCATAAAAAAATCAATTCGACAGCTGACAGGTAGTTTAGGGTTAGAAAAAATGGAGCGTTACACGATAAATCAACATATCTTTATTATTGAACTATATTTCAAAAGTAATGATAATTTGGCGGCCGCAGTTCAAAAATTTCATACAAAATATTTTTTGGCAATTGTCAACTGTAAAGAGACTAATTGAAAATTTTAGGGAGATTGGATCCGCTGGAGACTCAAACACACAGGTCGTCAAATACCAAGACGTTCAAATGGTAATATCAAACTGTGAGTTTGTCCACGACGCAAAATTTAGGTTGCGTGGACAAGAATTGCAAATTTTAAGAAATTCATAAAAAAGAAAAACTTCAGCAAAGAGAGTTAGAGAGAGAGAGTTGTATATAATTAAATTAAGACAAAATAGAGAACTATTTTGTCTTAATTTAATTATATATATAAATACATAACCTACCAAAAAATAGCTTACAAAAAGAAAACGTAAGTAACGTAATTTTTATATATTTAAATACATAATACCGCAAAGCCTAAGGACGAAAGTCTTCAACGAGTGTGTCCTACCAGTTATGACATACGGAGCCGAGACGTGGACACTGATAGTGAGACTAATCCACCACTTTAAAGTCGCTCGTTGGTTCGATTCCTGCTCGGGGGAATTAAGTATTTTGCACAATGCGCGCAGTCGTGTACCGCCACGTTACATTTCTTAAGTAGGAAATGAGAACCTAGTGTGAAGATACTCCGTTCCCGTTAAGACACTTTCATTCCCCAGTTTCCGCGGAATTTTCGAGACATTGCCTGTTGAATGGCAGTACTCGACCCTGCGTTTTGCCCTAAGTTACGAGAGCGAGAAAATAAAAATATTAAAATTTTTACTTCCCCAGTGGGAATCAAACTCACAACCGCCGCGTTCACAGTCGCACGCTTTCATAAACCATAAGATATTCCTATGACCTTATTTTCTGGCCGACCTTTCAAAACATCCTTAACATTTCCGTAACGTTGAGTCGACCCTTTGTGCCGCGACACGCTAACCTTGACAAGGAATTGTGAGTTCAAGGTCAAATCCTTACCTACCCCAAATCCCCGTCAAAACAGAAGGGGACGTTTATTTAGGACGAAATAACAACAGGTTTGCTACGTAATTTAACTTTGTACGTAGATGGGTGTTATATTTTTATTTTTAAATTATTAGATATTGAATTCGCGGGCGTATGGACTAATTTAAATATAAATATAAGTTTATTTTTATAAATAATATAAATTTTTGCTTTTTGTTATTCCTTTTATTCATATTGTAAGTTCTCACCTCGCCAATTATAGCTGTAAGTTCACGGGAAGTACCCTATAGACTTTGATTACGCGGCGAATTTCATACAAAATGCAGCAAAAACGATACATAAATGCTCGTATCTTTTGATTGCGTTGATTGAAGAGCTTGAATTTTTCTATGCTTTAAGGAACCGTAGACCTAAATATTTGATATCAATTTCAGCGTGATACCTGCATACAATCTTGAAACAATGGTCTTGACAGGCAGACAGACGGACAGAAAAGGGATCTTATAGTGGTTTTTTACTTTAAATTACGGAACCCTAATAAATTAACTTCCTGAGATATATAATGAGAGATACAAAAAAATGTAAATTAAGATACATAAAATTGTAAAACAATCGTAAATCAATTCACAATTTTCACACACTGATTCACAATCATTATAAATAAAATCACAAGACATTCTTATTAGATTTAATTTAGCGTAACATACCTTTCTTTCGTTTAAAGAACAAAATTAGAAAATATTCTAAAAACATAGTGAAAGAATAGTGAAAGAATCTGCGAAATGAGAACACTGGAATTCTTTTGACAATTCTTGAACATTTAAGTGAACTTAATGACCCTTACCATGCTACTTTCATTCATCTCCAATTGTCGTTGAAATTAGTGTGAGCAAGATGAATATAGTGTCAAGACACTCTGTTCTCCACTTTCTACCGAAGTTCAAGGCCACTACACCATCACATTACAGTCAAACGGTATACAATTGTGCTACTATGGCCTCAATTTTTAAGACAGCATTTATTATGTCTTTTAATATTTTTTCAGCTTCACGTTGTAACCCGCGTATAGCAGGGTAGGTAGAGGGAATCTAATGTTAATATAAGACAGTTCCCAACTATGTTACCAGAGCAAAGAAACGAAAATATTAATAAATGATCATTCATTCCAAATGGGAATTTTACCTACAACCGTCGCGCTTACAGTCACACATTTGTGCCACTACGCGCGATGGCGACGCCAGGACGGTCTTATAATTTAGGTGGACTATTATACTATTACACTATTTTACTATTTTTAGTCCAGTTCAGTTTTTGATGCGTCTGGCTATTTCGATTCTTCATTCGTCATTATTTTCCGAGTAAAAACGTTTTTCTGGCACATCTTACTACTGAAAAAATAATAAAATCGTCGGTGCTTTTCGAAGCTAAAATCCCTTCGCTTCTGGACAGGGAGTAATGAAGATGCATCAATAAAGGGGAACGTCAAAATATCTTTTGACGTATTACTCGACAATGAAAAGTGAACAATGGAATACTAATTAAGTATCCGTTGGCACCTTTTTACGTATCCTGGCCATTGCGTGTCGAATATGATAGAGTACTTGAAGGTACCACGTTCTTGCTTTAAAGTAAATCGATTTTTTTGCTTTAAAAATCTACAACCTAAAAACGTCCTTTATGGGTAGATGAAATATCTGATTGATTGATTGATGTATCAATGCCAACTGCGAATATATTGCTAGTGTTGTAATCTTATATATCTGTTCACAGCTATATATCCCCTATAGAATCTAAGAGTTGTTCCTCTGTACTAAGTGATTAGTTTGTATGATCAAAAGTAAAAAAGATATAATTTTTTACAATTGATATAAACAGGTGAGCAATTAAAAGCTTATCGATGTTCGGCTATGGAACAATGTTCTCAATATTGGTTCTCTAAACAAAGAGGTGGGTCGTGTTCCAGCATCTTTCCTTTGACTTGGCAGAAAAAAGATATTTTCTTTAAGGTATCACAATTACAAGTCAGTTCAATGAGTCAAGTTGACTCATTGAATGCTCTCTTTAAAATTTAAATACACCTTATAATGTATTTTTTTATTTGTTTTTTTTTGATCCAAGAATAATAATAAATTATTTATCCTAGTGAACTTTAAACTTTTTTCCATCGCATACGCTCATATTCTGTAGGCCTAAACTTATGAAGCAATTTAATACCTAATTTACAATCTTTATATCTTAGTTTACATCTTAAGTGTTGATTTTCTTAAACTGATACACATGTGATTTCAAAGTTTTTTATGGTACGATTTCGCTGTGAAAGTAATCAAACGGACAAATTTACACATCATAATATTAGTTTAAGGCAGTCGTGGCGCAGAAGCCACAAGGTTGTAACTGTAAACGCGACAGTTTGAGGGTTAGATTCCCACTCGGAGAAATGATATATTTCATATTTTCATTTCTACACTCTGATGCCGAGGCAAAAGCGCGGCGTTGAGTTCCGCCACTCAACACGCAATGCTTGCTTATATAATATTTGTAATTAAGGCAAACAACTCATATTTTAAATTAGTTTATAGGTATTTCATCTGAACATCCATTCAAACTGTTCATTGTAACTAAAAATTAACAAAGCATATCCGATTTCTGTTCTCCCAATATTTTAATTTCCACTAACATTTGAAATATAATATTTTGCATAGGTGTCCGCACTATTGTGTCTGGTGATCCTCATTAGCACCAAAACGATAACTGATATTGAATAGAAACGCAGTGATACGCGGACCGCACTAACGAGAGGTTTACAAGGACAGAAAGGGGGTGGACCCAAAGCGCATTCGGCAAACCCTTCTTTTGTTCCATCAAAAATATATTGAATTCACTATGCAGTAGATATTATTTACACCTAAACTTGCTATACTGCTATGGTAAATATAAATTCTCTAAAAAAAAATAAAAAAATATATAAATTAGTTAATATTGAAGAAACAAGAAAAAAATATTGCGAATATTTCAACAAAAATGTAGACGCGAGACTTTTCAGCTGTTCGAAGGATTTTCCACTTCCCTACGCAAGCAGTTAGCAATTAAATTATAGATTGTGAGCTTGTAAAAATTAATCAATAATATTATTTTTAACATATATTCATCATGAAACCTAAAATTTTATTTATAACAATAACATGATATCAAAGTGGAGTAGCGTCTTACACGATGGTTGTAGGTTTGTCCCAACTCGAAGGCAAGTTATCTTCATTTCACAATTCTGTAAAGACGCCGCGGAATACCGTAGCGTTGAATTCCACCAGCCAACGCTTAATGTTTCGTATTTGGGCGAAGAGTATAAAACGGAGAGCTTAAACCTAGATACTCTCTGCCTACCTTGTTGTATACTGGTATAATATTTGAGTATTATATAGGGTGTTTCAAAATTAAAGCAAGATCTGAATTTGTCGCCATTTGTACAGTAAAGATGACACTTTAGGGTTAGAAGAAATGGAGCGTTACACGATAGACCAACATGTCTTTATTATTGAACTATATTTCAAAAGTAATGATAATTTGGCGGCCGCAGTTCAAAAATTCCATATAAAATATTTTTGGCAATTATCAAATGTATAGAGACTAACTAAAAAATTCAGGGAGATTGGATCCGCTGGAGACTCAAACACACAAGTCATCAAATACCAAGACGTTAAATGTTAATATCAAACTGTGAGTTTGTCCACGACGCCAAATTTAGGTTGCGTGGACAAGAATCGCAAATTTCAAGAAATTCATAAAAAAGAAGAACTTCAACAAAGATTCTCTATTTTGTCTTAATTTAATTATATATAAATACATCTTAAAAAAGATAGAGAAAGTCTTCAACGAGTGTGTCCTACCAGTTATGACATACGGAGCCGAGACGTGGACACTGATAGTGAGACTAATCCACCACTTTAAAGTCGCTCAGCGTGCTATGGAAAGGGCTATACTTGGAATATCTCTGAAGGATCGAATTCAAAATGAAGTAATCCGACAGAGAACCAATGTTATCGACATAACCCAAAGGATTAGCGGGTTGAAGTGGCAGTGGGCTGGTCACATTTGTCGCAGAACCGATGAACGTTGGAGTAAACGTTTTAGAGTGGATACCACGCCTCGGCAAGCGTAATGTGGGACGCCCTCTAGCTAGATGGGGTGACGATATTCGCAAAGTGGCTGGCATCGGCTGGATGCAAAGAGCTCAAGATAGAGCACGATAGAGCCATTGGAGAGGCATATGTCCAGCAGTGGAATAGGACAGATGATGATGATGATAAAATACATAAACAATATAATTTAATTTAACGTGTAAGATAGCGATAAGAGCAAGCTTTTAAGGCGTTAAGAAAATATAGAGAACTTATAAACTTATAATAGAAGACTCGCAAAAGATTTTCTCTAAACTCCGTAGTAAGATCCGTATCCGTAGTTTGTGAACTTTACTAGATGTAAAGTTGGCGTATTTTCATGTTTTTTTCCTTTGTTTAATAAACTAATTTTATTTTAATTGCTAATACGCGAAAAGTGCGTAACGCAGTGCCTTAACACCAGGTTACCTCTGCCTACCCTACTATAGGCAGGGTGTAGGTAAAAAAAAAGTTTTTTAACTAAGAAAATAATTAAGACATTTTTAAACAATTATATAAAACAAAAATTCAAAAACTATCGATAAAGTCTTAAATATATTATTTACATTGAAAAAACGGCATGTGTAACATTAAACAGCTTATTTAAAAGAAAACGGTTAAAAATATGGCTTAAGTGACCAAAATATGAAATGTTATTGTCTTATAACTTAGTTGCACTTGCTCCTCCTGAAGCTACTTATAAGTGAACTGAACATGACAGCTTTCGGCTACACTCTATTCAGTGCCTTTAACTTTTGAAAAGTGTAAGTTTTGATAAATATAGTAGACTAGCGACACACGTGCGGTTTCGCCTTAAATTTGACTTTATATTGTAGCCAAATTATTGTACAAAATTTTTAGATACAGATACATTTTTGGACGAATCGGTGTTTTGGTGTGAAGTACTATCTGCTGGTGACCCACAGTTTCTTTGAGGTTAATTTTGGACAGAGCGTATGGGACGGAGTGTCTTACACCAAGTTCCCCGTCCCTAAGGGTGGGCAACCCTAAATACCAAAAAAAAAACCTAACACGTACTAATCCAGACACACACAAAACAACTCCCAATACTTTTTAATTAAGCGAATCATACAACAACACAGTGTACCCTTACATATTAATTGAGAATGCAATCAAACGCAGCACCAACATAATTAAATTCCTCTCTATTTAAAAATTAATTTTCAAAGCAATATGTTTTTACAGTGGACTGTAATTCCATACCAGAGTACTGTTTGTTGAGAGGATTTCTACTAAATAAACTTGGCTCCCGTATCTATTAAGATTCCTTCATTCTAAAAGTTCTAGGACAAAGAGAATCATAGCAAATTCAAACTACAGTAGTGCAGGTATTAAGTTGCTTCATTGGATTTTTTTTTTGTTTTTTTAGAACCATATTTACTGAGACGTTATGGCGTAGTGGTACAACGTCTAACCGTAGACACAATAATTGTGGGCTTGAACTGTCTGGTAAACAAAGGGTTGAATTCTACTACTAGACAGGCAATGTCACGAAAAATGAGCGGCCGTGGAGTGACTGGAGTTGGAGTGACCACTGTCAAACGAGTGCCTTACTAGGTGCTTTTTGCCTAAAATGCTATGCACAAAAAAATGTGAAAAAAAAATCAGCTTCACGCTGTATCCCGCACACAGCAGGGCTGCCGAATCTGCCAAATTCTGGAGCCATTGCGTGTTGAGCGGCAGAACACAACGCCGCGCTTAACCTCGACACCAGAGCAAAGAAATGGAAATGTTTGTTATTTACTTATTTATGACATTTTTTTATATTTCCTTATATGTCTTAACACTAGGTTCCCTCTGCCTACCCTGCTGTGTGCGGAATACAAAGTGAAGCAGATTTTTTTTTACAAACTGATCTTCTGTTCTCTTCATTAACTATAAATAGACATTCTTTTATAAAATAATTAAAGTAAAACATGAAAACTTATAAAAATATTATATTGCAAAAAAACTTATTTCAAAATAAAAAGAAGCATCCCACAACGAAGGAAGCACCAAGCATCCTCTAGTTATATGTCAATATACTATTAAATACATTTCTATTCCAAGAACCTTCAGAGCTATTGCAAGGAAACAAGACTAAAATAAAATAAGAGAACGAACTTGCAGCGTAAATACAATTTCCCTACACTGATAAAAATCACAGTATTATTTAATACTTGCTATTCGACGTGACTTCGCTTGGCTTATTTCTTTTCTGAATAATTTTTAAATGAATTTACACATTTATTTATAGAAATACGATTTTTATACCCAGGTCTTAAATAGGTAGAGTCTGAATGTTAATGGATTATTAAAAAATGTATACTATTTTATGCCTTATTAAAAAAAATCTCCTTTTTAAGTTGTCCCATTGTTACAATAAAGAAAAATTAACTAAATATATTATAATATCATAAAAATAATCTCATGCGATGCTATAATATTTTTAATAAACATAAATATAGATTTGCCATAACAAGATGAGCAGTATTCCAAACGCATTCTAGTGTTCATATTATATACATATACAGTATAATACATATAAGGATAATATTTTTCATTTTGCTCTGCTTCTGCATCAAAGTAAATGTATCGCGTAAAACTCCACTTTGTGTTAGTTAAACATTCTTGTAACACATTTCATTACAACATCCGAGGATTTATTTCCAGTTTACTAAATATTTTATCTTCACTGTATCCTGCAAAAACAAGCTAGTCAGACAAAACCTTATGATAAATTCCTAATGAGCAGACACTCCATTCTCCAAACACCGCCCAATTTTCGACATTGTATATCTAGTAACATTATTTAGCCCACAATTATTGTGTTTACGTTTAGACGTTCTCAGTAAATATGATTCTAAAAATACAAAAAAACTAATTAAATTACAATGTAGTAACTTAATAGCTGCACTACCGTAGTTTGAATTTGCTATGATTCACCAGGACTTAACGCCAGGCATTGGCTTCTGAGCAATGTGAGGAATTTGAAGCCACGACATCCCATATACACTCGCAGACGCAGAGCCGCTGCTCCACAACGGTCTCAGCTTTTGATTTTGCCTATACCAGTATACTAACAAAATAAAATAAAAAACAAATCAGCTTCACGCTGTATCCCGCAGCAGGGTAGACAGAGGGAACCTAGTATTTAGACACTCCGTTCCCCACTTTCTGCCGAATTCTGGAGGCATTGCGTGTTGCCTCGACACCAGAGCGAAGAAATGGAAATATAAATTCAAATAAATCTCCTCGAGTGGGGATTGAACCCAAAACAAGTCGGTTTTACAGTCACACTTTGTGCCCCTGCGCCACGACTGGCCTCGTAGTATATTAACTACTGTACATTTAATACCTGAATCCCAAATATACCTTCCACACAGGATATTAAATAGTGCTTCGTCCAACAATGACTGCCGCCAAATGATCAGCTTTCATTTCGGACTTGCAGCGAGTCATCAAAGGGATGTAATCGAAACGTATTTGTCAATGTGATATTAAGCAACGTACTGTTGGGGTTGATATTATGAAAGATACACAACTATACGAGTACAGTACGGTCGACGAGTCGTGGCCGCCCTGAGGTTAGTAGCAGATTTGATTCTGGGATTTTTGTTACTTTTGATTATATTCTTTCCGGGTGAACAATGTTCAGAAAACACAATTTCAGAGCAGCCACGACTCGTGGACCGAACTGTATTCGTCTGAATATAAATGTAACATTAGTATGCAGCTGATATGTTGGTAATCAACGCCTTTGTTTTACATTGCATAGATGTAGATTACAATAACATTGTTTAAAAAGACCTCACGCTCACAATTAGTCGCGCTTTCAAGAGATATATATACCTACATAATTTTAATATCAAATAGCTTATTTTATCTTATTTCCTGCGTTTTGTATAATATTTTAGTTATTATTTTCTGCCCAAACACGGGCATAGAGCATTGAGTGGCCAGCTCCTTACTTGGTGAAACCTAAACGTGAACAATTAAAATGTCTTTTTTTGTAGTTCATGTATCCCGCATATAGCAGGATAAGCAGTGGCTAGTTGGTGTTAAACGACTCCGTTCTCCGAGCACCGCCAAATTTCGAAACATTACGTGTTTGATGCCAGTTGTCTTGTTGCCAAATAGAAGCAATGAAAATAATTCCCCCGAGGGTAAATTGAACCTAAAAACGTCGACAGCCTCCAATCAAATTAAATTTAATACTGACACGCAACTCAAAGTCCACATACCTACATACCATATTTATAAATATGAGTTTATTTGTTAAACCTTCATTACATCAAACAAAACATAGCGTCTGGTCAATAGCACCCCATCGTATTGTATTTGGTTCACAAGGGGAACCTGTGTGTGGGTGAAGGTAGTAAAATGATTAAATAAGCCCCGTCGACTAAATATGTCGAATTTATAGGTACCCTGCAAAGTCTGTATAGGTACCTACGCCAATGGAGACCTTACAACTGCTATATTAAATTGTAAATCTCTCTTGATACCGTTTGATTGATATTAATAAATGTTCGTAGGTTTGATTTTGAGTATTATTAAAATGTTTTGATTGGAGTCTATTTATTTCGTTTCTTTTCATTATTGATTAATAATTTTCTTTTCTACCTTTTCTACCAACTTTTTTTCACAAATATCACAGTAGAGGTCAATGCTCCTTCCATTCTGGAGAACATTTATATTTACATTATAGTACGAGTATATAAGAGGCCGTCGTGGCGCAAGCGCCGAGTGGCTAAAAACGCGAGAGTTGCAGGTTCAATTCTCGGGACAATCAGTAGAATAAAATATTTAATTATATTTATGATTATAATTATTTTAACGGTAAAAGACAGAGTGCGGCGTTGCGTTCCTTCACTCAATACGCAATATCTGGAAAATAAAGTTAAGTTTAACTGTTTACCGCGTTATACAATGTAGAGCTATTAAAAAAATGTATACTAGCATTCGAGCTTCACTTCGCGCCTCGTGCACCCTCCACACTGGTAGGAAATTCAACGATATTTATCGATAGATAGAATTAACTCCCTCTCGTCTACGCTATAACAGAATTAAAAATTGATTTTTAAATACTTGTAGCATATGTATTATAGAACATTAGTATATTATACATATGTATATCATTGATGTACAGGTATAATGAAGATGTCGAAAATTAAAGTTGCAATAACTAAATTACAGTACAACAATACTTCAATCGTAGCGCAGCGGCAAATATCTGACTGACAAGACAAAGCGCGGCGTTGAAATCCGCCACTCAACACACAATATCTCGCATTATCTAATTATTTACTATATCATTAACTAATTATCTAATCTAAGAGGCCGGTCGTGGCGCAGCGGCACGAGGTGTGACTGCAAAACCGCCTGATTGTGGGTTCGATCCCCACTCGAGGAGATGAAATATTTACTTAAATTTATATTTCCATTTCTTCGCTCTGGAGTCGAGATTAAGCGCGGCGTTGAGTTCTACCACTCAACACGCAATGCCTCCAGAATTCGGCAGAAAGTGGGGAACGGAGTGTCTTAACACTAGGTTCCCTCTGCCTACCCTGCTATGTGCGGGATATAGCGTGAAGCTAATTTAGTTTAATTTTAATTTTTTAATTATCTAATCTAGCTTCACGCTGTATCCCTTGCGGAAGAGATCAGAGAGAACGGAGTGCCAAACGCTACGGTCTCTACATACCTGTTTCGCCTCTTCCACTGTGATCAACCTCTTCATATGTGCCCTCCGTGGGGTCCTCATGCTTTTTACGTGACCTTCGTCCAGTTATATATTTGAATTTTACTTATACTTTGATACTGTGTCGAGTCTGAGATCTCCCCCTACCTCTCTTATAGCTCACTTTTCCTTCATAAATCTTTTTTGCCATATTTTCATCGCTCATATGTTCGACGTGCTCAAACGTATTTAACTAATTATTAGAAATGAATATCGTTAACCGTGATATAGTTTATAATTCGCACACAGCAGGGTAAGCAGAGGGAACCTAGTGTAAGACACTCCGTTCTCTACTTTCCGCCGACTTCTATAGGCATTGCCTGTAGTGTGGCAAAAATCATCGCCGCGCTTGGCCTCGATACCAGAGCGATGAAATGAAAGCATAAATGTAAATAAACATTTTATTTCCTTGAGTGGGGATCGAACCCACTAACAGTCGATTTTACAGTCACATTTTATGCTCCTGCGCTACGACTGGCCTCATCATTTATTTCTTTTCTATATCATTAAATTTTTATATTATTTTATTATTATTATTATTTATTATTATATATCATTATACTTCAGTAAAAGATTATCTCAATACAATTTATAAAATACTCGAGTAAAATAACAAAGCTTGCCCGCTTAACTTACACGTCGGAAAATTACCTTAACAATATCTTATCCTTTAACGAAATAAATTGCCTCCCTTGCTTTGAAAGGAAACTTGCTCATAAAATGAATATTCCCTTAGCAAATTGTGGCTGTAATTTGATGTTACTCCATGCAACTTCATATATTCCAAGTCACTACCTGACAAGGGATAATAGTCCTTAAGAGTCATGTTTTAAGATTGAACGTTAGTAGAAGAAAACATTAACATGTTATATTTTTGAAGTACTTCATTGTGATTTCGTAGTATATCGGGATTAGTTGGTGCCGCCGCCTTTCCTCGGGACCGCGTATTTGTCATTTTTCCAACCATTATGCTGCACAAAGCAAATTATCTCATTACAAAATATACGATATAAGTATCATAGAAATATGGTGAGCGTTGAGGTATCTTCTTCAATTTTAAAGTCTTACGAGTTCTTCTAAGGGATTGTTAGCTTTTTATAGAAGATTTATGAGATATTAAGCTACGTTCTTAGGTTTTGTTTAAAAGCTACGAGAGGATTTTACTTTACGCTGTACTTCGCGTATAGCAAGATAGTCCGACGAAACTTTAATTTAAGACACTCTATTGTTCGAGACATTACGTGTTGAGTAGCGTTACTTAACTCCTTGCTTTGTTTTGTTTGTTTGTTTGTTACCTCAGAGAGGAAATTAATAATTTCATTAGCCCGTGGGAATCGAACTCACAATCACCGTTTACAATGCGAGGCTGTGCCAAAAAAATCAAATTCACGCTGTATCCCGCACAATGCAGGGAAAGCAGAGGGAACTTAGTGTTAAGACACTCCGTTCCCTACTTTCTGCCGTATTCTAGAGGCATTGCGTCTTGATCGGCAGAACTCAACGCCGCGCTTGTCCTCCACACCAGAGCGAAGAAATGGTAATATAAATTTAAGTAAATATTTCTTCAAATATAACTAATAAATACTTTTTTTTTTCTAGAGGATTACAGCTAGCGAAGCGATATCGCCCTTATTATGTTACAAAATACTCAAACCGTAATATTCAATGAAAATATAAAAATATTACAAGATAAATTATTCCTGTTCTACCTTGTACTGTTACTATTACCAACTTGTTTGTCTTCTAATCCAACATGGAGTGATTGGTGAAAGACTTTAGTCCCCGTCTGGTTGATATAGGCACGTCATTGGGTTTCGTTATGTTGCTATATGCTCGTATAGACCATGAAGGGTAAAAACTGAAAAGTTTAGTTATTGTTTTATAGCTTCACGCTGTATCTTACACATAGCCTGGGAACCTAGTGTCAAGACACTCTGCTCCTGTAAAGACACTACGTTTCTCCACCTTCCGCCGCATTCTGAAGGCATTGCGTATTGTAATAGTGATGGAACTCACCGCCGCGCTTGGTAAAAAATAATACAAAAAATAAAAAATTCAGCTTCATGCTGTAAAACGCATACAGCATGATGACAGAGGGAACCTAGTGTTAAGCACATTGCATATTGAGTGGCGGCACTCAACGCCGCGCTTGGTATAAAATAATACATTTATTTATTATGATGAAGTAGGTAGAATATCATAAAAATGTATAATTAAAATTAAAAAAAAAACATCCTTATCCTTCCGTCGACTTGAAAAACTATCCGCTTATTAAATTTCATCCAAGTTTAAAACAGTGAATTCCAATAACTATATAATATTGTAATAAAATACTGTACATAGAATAACAAACACAAAAGCCCTTGCAAAGTTTATAAATACTACACGAAGCTCTCACCAAGGAAACACGAGTCCTTGGAACACGTACTCCGTAAGCTGTTCAAGGAGGGTAGATCTATCGAGGCCAATTAGAGAGATTTTCTCTAGAAATATGGATTTAGTATACCTGAGCATTACCTGTATATTGCTGGCTTTCATTTATATAATAACAATGTGGGATGGTTTCTCCGTATTAGAAATTATTTCGTTTTATTTTTATTAAGCGTAATTATGATATTTTATTCTCTATTTTAGTTAGTCGGGCGTACTAGATAAAATGTGTAGGTTGTTTTTTTAGCTTCAAAAAATATTTTGCACATAGCAGATTAGGCAGAGGGAACCTGGGAACCTAGCGTTTAGAGACTTCCGTTCCGCACATTCCGCCGAATTATCGAGGCATTGCGTGTTGAAGGGTGAAACTCAACAACTTTGTCTCGTAACCAGAACAAGGAAATGTTAATATTAAATATTTTCCTCCGAGTGGAAATCGAACACACAACCGTCGCGTTGCGTTACATTCACACAGTTGTGTCCTTACACCACGACGACCCAAAGTAGTAATGTAATTATTTATTTTTAATTTCTGGCTTGCGATTATTGTATTTTTTCAATAATAAAAACCATGAAGGCGAATCACTCAAATTTCTCCTACCGTAAAATGCAGTGTGCGAATAAAAAAAAACATGTAAACCCCATATTTTCCGTACACCGGCTACGTTCGAAGCGGAATAAGTGAGTTAAAGGAGGTGATGGATGATTTTAAGGTGGTTATCGATGTCCACGGACGTCTAAAATATATGTACATATTTTATATAATTATAGGTGAGATATTTCATCATAATTTTTATACAGCATTATTATTTTTAGAATTCCGTACTCAAAAGCTAAAAACGGAACCCTTATATGATCACTTTGTCTTCCATCTGTCTGTCGAAGTCAAGGTCAAGACGACTTCACTCTAGATCGCGTGATCTCAAGCTGAAGTTAATATCAAATATTCAAGGCTACGGTCCCTTAGAGCACTGAAAGGATCAAGTTTCTTAGTCAACGCAATCAAGTATGAGCATTTATACATCGTCTTTGCTACATTTTCTACGAAATTCGCTGCGTAATCATATCTATAGGGTACTTCCCGTGGACTTAAAGATGTGAAAATTGGCACGAAGTGAGAACTTATAATACAAATAAAGTAAAATATTCGAATTTATGGGTATTTCATAAACAAAAATCATTGCACATTTATATTTGTACTTCATTACATATAAAATGAACGCACGCGAAATTCAGTTTGTCAACTTTATTCTCCGCCTAAAATATACGCTGACCTACACTAATGATATATGTTATGACGAGACTATTTCATACAAAATGAGTGAATAGGCAAACTTAAATTTATCAAATTTGTTGAAATTGTACTTCCCGTTGACAATCTTGAAATTGGTACGGAGCCCTCCGTGGGTGAGTGCGACTCGGACTTGACATATTTTTTTTATAAACGCTCTTTTAGGAGGCGGTTTAATAAAAATATTTTAAATTCATACTTCAAATATTGTAAGCACACATTACAAAACAAAAACTTTGTTATCTTCCTCCACAAAAAAGGGATACAACTATAGTTGTATACAAGCCTCCCTTGAATCAAATTAGAAAACAAGGCCAAAATAATTATTATGACAGCCGAAGGCCTTAGACGTTAGCACTCCAGCAGTCAATCCTTCCATTCTATGTAACATCAGTCAGACGCACTATAGTACAGTTAGGCAACCTTTTAGGATTAAAGCTTAGTTAATAACCCCGTAACGGGGGATATGTCTGTTTGCACCCCAAAGCTAAAGTCGATTTACATCTACAGTACGGTCCACGAGTTGTGGCCGCCCTGAAGCTGTAGATGGCTGCACAAATTTGGCTTTAAGGTTTTTTTTCACTTGTGATTATTATTTTTTTAAGTGAACAATGTGTAAGAGTTTAGAAAACCAAACTTTATGCCACGACTTGTCGACCGTACTGTATAGTGTGTTGAGTGTCACTACACTCGAAGCTCACGTTCACGACGTGCGTACGCTTACATAGACGCTACCTGTGCTAAGGGTGTTTCACACTGGACTCTTTATAAATGAGTCACTTTTAATATTATTGAATTGAAATATAGTAAATAAATTAATATGTCACGTTTTTTTGCACTTTATGTATTAATTTATTATATTAAATATGTATATTAATTTAAAATATATAATTTTTACATTCACATTTATCATTTTTTAGGGTTACGTACCTCAAAAGGTAAAAACGGAAAATATGCTAAATTTGAAAATATATAGATATTTCTTAAATAAAAACAAACTTATATTTGTAGTTTATTTCATACAAAATGAGTGTATTTGCCTAAACACTTGAGTCTTCTTTTTAAATTACATGTTCCCGTTGATCTACGAGTGCGATCCTGAAACTCATACGGAAGCCTCAGTGAGCGAGTCCGAATCGCACTTGGCCGGTTCTTTTTTGTTTTAGTAACAATTTTTCTTTGTTCAAGCGTCTCCCCTATTTTCAAATAATAGGAATTAATTGATAGGGAAAGCATACATAATTTAGATGTCAACATTGCCCGCAATGGGATTTGAGCCTACAACTACGTTTAACTTTTAATGACGATGACTTAGCTAAGAACATTTCCTACGTAATATTTAATTTTTGTAATATATATTTAAATTTATATTTATATTTCTTCGCTCTGATATTGAAGCAAAGCGCGGCGTAGACTTCCATCACTCAACACACAGTGCCTCCAGAATACGGCGGAAAGTGGGGAACGGAGTGTCTTAACAGTAGGTTCCCTCTGCCTACGCTGCTGTGTGCGGGCTATAGCGTGAGGCACATTTTTGCATTTTTTTTCTTCATATAGTTCAAGCCTAATAGAAGTAATACGGGTACACACACACACTTTCCACAGATATCATTTTATAATTACGTTTCCCTCACTACTTATACCAAAATCTATTTCCTTACACAATACGAATATTACTAAGCTCAGCGAATATTATTTAGCATTATTCTAAGATATTCAACCAAATGTTTACAGTATAGAGGTATTTAGCAAAGCCTAAATGAAATCTGTGTTCCAGGAAATACAAGCTGAACTACATGTTCCTACGTTTTAGTTCAATGCTAGCAAAGTGAGTATTTCTGGGAAACTTCAGTCAAAGGAATTAATAATATGAAAGGTAATATTCCTGGATACGATGTACCTCGAAATATCTATTTGAGGTCTAATGCATTGCTACACTAGAGTATTAGGTGCACTGTCAGAAAATGGAAACCAAATCACGTTTCCGTTTCGGAAATTCGTATGGAATTGATTTTGGGATTAATATCTACGAACATTGATGTTATCTTGTATATAAGAGTACATATACAAATTAATTGCAATTGTAAAATAAACCTATTTCGTTTCTGAGTAAATGAAAGACAACGTCGAAATTTAGGAAGTTAGAGCATGTAGGGTAGATTAGAGAGTAAAGATGCCCTCTTCACTCTCTAAGAGAGGTTTTCTTAAAATTTCTACGGAAATGGAAAAAAACAGGATTCATTCAGGACCACGTAAATAAAACTGTTAATATACATTGTTAAAATACAGGTTTTTAGTTAATAATCAAGAGCTACCTACCTACCAATTCTTTTACACGCACATAATAAATAAATATTATATATTACAATAATAATATAATATATATTTTGACATTATATTTGGTCCAATTGTACTGTAATTAATAACATCCTATCACGTATCAAAGTCTGGTTTGCCAATTAGTACACACTGTGCTTGATACTTGTATTAGTATATTGAGTTATTGTTTATCACACACACGTACACACGTTTACACCTTCATATATGTAGTAGGCGAAATGGCACACATTCATGTTACTTCCTGCCTCTTATATAAATATCCTTATTAAGAATTCTACGTATCTTATTACTGATAATTTCTTTTTGCTTAATTATTATTTTTGTCTTATTTTTATTTTTAAAAATCTGCGATAACACTAATACACAATCAGTACATAATCATAATAATACACAATTATAATTTTAAAAAAATTGAGGTGCAGGGGCATAAGAGTGCGACACGACGGTTGTGGGTTCAATCCCCACTCGAGAGAATGAATTGATATTTATTAATATTTTCATTTCTTCACTCTGGCACCAAGGCTTTTGCCTTGGTGCCAGAGTGAGCGAGAACTTAGCGCTGAGCTTTTAGCTCAGCGCTAAGTTCCGCCACTCGACACGCAATGCCTCAAAAGATTTAGCGGAAATTGAGGAACGGAGTGTTTTAGCACTATGTTCCCTCTGCCTACCTTGCTTAGTGCGGGATACAGCGTGAAGCTGATTTATAACAAAAAAATATAATATAAAAAAATATCAAACAATGTATAGAGGCCTTTAATCCAGGATATTTTGCTGGACTGGTGAGTTGATATTGGCGGTGACGTCCAACGAACGCGCGCCCGGGGCTAAATAAACTGTGAAATGTACTCTACGCGCTAAAGCAATTACTGCCTCGGTCGTACGTACGGGCGTACGGGCGTACGCTTTTCAATTTCATTATGCATTTTTTTCCAGTAATGGACCGTACAGATTATTCTAATCCTAGCCTAGTGTCCATTATCTTTGGAAAGGGATTTAATATTCGTTACTTTGTGTATTGGCTATATTTTTTGCGAGTGACTTCACTCAAATGGATTGGTTTTATTATGCAACAGATTACAGAATTTCTGTTTTTTTTTCTCAGCTTCATGTTCATCTGCATACATTTATTTTGCTTCCTACATCTTCCACTTGCGATGACGTTGTAGCGATGTATCTTCATCAAGGAAAGTAAAAAATTAGTAGTAAGTTGATTTAACTTGAACAGAAAATAAATAATTAAATGTACCTAAACAGGCGTAGTGGTGCATTGGGACGGAGTTTCGAGAGTCTTGTAGTTCTAGTTCTAGAATTAGATTTCTTTTTATTATTATTACTATCAAATATACATTACAAATAAATTTTTATAATAATAATGAGGCTCTATTAAAAACTAGGAAGGTTTGTCTCGAGTGATTAAAACGTGAATCTATTTTTCTTGCTTTAAATGTAAACATTTCTACAATTCCAATTCTTAACCTCATAATATTAGATGACTATTTTGTTATCACAGCAAGAAGGAAACACGAGATTTCTGTAAGTGATAAGACTATCGTTGCAAATACTGGTAACATAATAACATAGTATTACGTACGTTAAACACGTGTTTGTGGCATCGATCTCTATTCACTGTATCACTTTTCTTAGCACTAAGATTTTTACCCGACTGTGCGACACAAAGGAAGTTAACTTATTTTAAGGAGCCTTGCTGTCCTAATTCTAAAATATATTAGTCATATTAAAAAAATCAGTAAATTAATAACAAAATTTTCATTTGTGCTAATGTGTTCAAATATGTTCATACACAAAAAAATATCAACATATTGCATTTTTTTAACACTAGATTAAGTCGTCTGTATAAATACAATCTCTTCGGTAACACTCCTCTCGAGCTCTACCCAAAAGAGTGCTTGAGGGTTGGGTTTATTTACTATCACGAGTAACTTGATGTAATATAGCTTATTTTCTGCCTCGATAAATGGACTATATAACACAAAAATAATTATCAATTCGGACCAGTAGTTTCTGATATTAGCGCATGCAACCAAACAAACTCTTCTACTTTGTAATTGTAGATAAAGATAGATATAGTATATATAGTATTGATAATATAAATAAAATAAATAAATAACACAGCAAGATAGGCAGAGGGAACCTAGTGTGTAAGACACTCCGTTCCACACTTTCCGCCGAGTTCTGGAGGCATTGCGTGTAGAGTGGCGGAAATCAACGCCGCGCTTTGCTCGACACCAGAGCGAAGAAATGGAATTATAAATTTAAATAAATATTTTATCCCCTCGAGTGGGGAACCCACAATCAGTCGGTTTTACAGTCACACTTTGTGCCGCTGCACCACGACTGGCCTTAATATACTTAGGAATATATGATATTATTAATACCATCAGGTGAAATCTATCTTATGCGAGTAATCTATATAACAGCGTTGTATTATGCTTTGATTGGATAGAATTGATTTCAATTAGCCAAAGAGCAATTAGTATGAGCCACAATCCATAGAAGACCATTTTGTTCTATCGAACCACGACCATCGACCACTGAAGACAACGATAATGATATATATAGAACATAAATATTATAAAACCATCGACGGCCTCTAGGTAAAGTATGAAAAGGATAGAATCGAAGTATCTTTTATTGCTTGCACATGTTACATGCACAGTTCTTTTCTTTTTTTTGAAATAATAATTAATAAGAATTATAGGCCAGACGTGGCGCAGAGGCACAAAGTGTGATTGTAAAATCGACTGCTTGTGGGTTCGATCCGAGAAAATGAAATATTTATTTACATTTAAATTTCCATTTCCTCGCTCTGGTGTCAGGGCAAAAGCGCGGCGTTGAGTTCCGTCAAAGTGGGTTGTCATAACACTAGGTTCCCTCTGCCTACCCTGTTATGTGTGGGATACAGTGTGAACCTAAAAAAAAATAAAAATAATTAAAAGTATACTTCTAAGTAGTTTAAAAGTGTCATTAAAACATTACAAGTTTTCACTTCCGATATTTTACCTACGGACCTTTGATATATCGAGAATCATAATAATAATGTCAAAAATATATTCTACATAATATTAGCTAAACCATTTTATTATGTTAAATGCAAAAACTGTATATCGATGGTCCCTAGGTAAAGTATCGAAAGTGAAAAATTAAAGTATCTTTTATTGCTGTTTCTAGACGATAGAGGAGGGTAGTCTTCGGTTACATACACATTTAAAAAACGCATAAATAACTTTATTTTTGAAATTACGAAAACATCACTAAAACCACACTTCTTAGTAGTTTAAGAGAACGATGAAAACATCGCATTCGCTGTTCTAAGAAAAAATAAAATCCTTTGAAATAAAATAAAATATATATTAAAAATGTTGATCACGAGTGGAGAAAAAACGGACTTAAGCTTTAACTGTTTTGTTGCTTTTCATGAAATGGAAACACCTCGTTTATTACCAAAAAAGCCTTAAAAATCTGCAATGTGTTTAGTTCGTGGTTACCTGACGTGAAACCTAATAAATGATTCTTAGGATAGACGTTTTAAGCATATTGATATTTAAAATATGCACTCAACGCGCAATGGTACAGAATTCGGCGGAAAGTGGGAACGAAGTGTCTTAACACTAGGTTCCCTCTCCCCACCCTGCTGTGTACATGATACGCTGATTTATTTGATTATAATAGATTTTTACTTTCTTAATGCTATATACTTCCTAAACAACCCATATGCCAAAATCCAACATTTTTTTTTAATTTCAACGTAGTGGATCTCGAACCCAAACAAACAGAACTAGCTTAGCATTGTTAAGTAATGAAAACGATGATGCTTAAAAAATATTTTATTATTTAATTATATTATATACTAATTATTCTATTTAAGTATAATTATTGTTGTTATATACAAGGATCGTAATTGTATTAAAAAAAAATTACAATACTTATAAAAGTTTGAACGTAGTTAACTAACGCGCCCTTTGAAAACTGTCTAAGCGCTCTGACCACTAAGCCATACGGTCTCATCTAGCTAGGTCAGAATTCTTATACGCTTGTTACAACTTATTCATATATGCTGTTGGTATTTCTGTAAAGAAATCTTTTACAAATTTCTCCTACTCAAAGATTATTATAAGCAGCTTTCTTTGAGCTTAAGATCATTTTCTTGCACTATAAATATTCATTTTTTTAAAATAAAATATATATATTATAAACTTTAGCGACGGCAAATGAAAGGGCCTAAGATTTCTCAACTTAAAATAAAATCAAAAAGAACCTTATAATACTTCTAATTATGTATTGTATAATTCACAATAATCTCAAAGCATTATAAACATCACAATTTAATTAAGATAAATCAAAGTGAAAATGTAACCTTATGTATGTATTACGTGAAAACAACTGAAAGGATTTGAACTAAATACTAACAGAACAGGTAGTAATCGCATTTCAAAGTTTATCAAAACTTCATTTCAATCGATGGAATAGTTAGCAAGTTATAAGAGAAGCTTTGCGCTCGGAAAGTCGTGCGGAAAAGGAGCTTAGTAAGTGTATGTGAATTAATTAGAATCGAAAACGTATGAAATTATAGGTTATAGATTATAATATTGCGCTTTCATAGGTTTTGTTTACGTATCCCCAGTATAGAGACTTTCAAAATGGGACAGCGCCTGGCTGTAAACGTGATTGTTGTGGGTTCAATTCAGTGATATACATTATTTTTATTTTACCACAGAGCAAGAAAAAAGGAACACTCTCCTAATGTATATTATGTATGTATAGTCAAATATGTTCACTACAGGTCTCATACTTAATTTTTACCTTATATAATTTAAATTTTAAGACAAGACAGCCTGTCTTGGGAAAATAATTATTATGAATGTAAATTAGGTGGAAGCCGGATAACAGAGTATCTTGACACTAGGCGCTACACAAACAGCGTACTTTTACGCTACAGTAATTTCTTACCATTGCTTGCTTACTGAGGACTATGGGCAAATTAGCCTGAAGCTTGGGGATCAAAGTGCAAAATATATAATATCCGCTCCATTTTAATTTTTTGAGTTCATTTAATGGCAGCAATGTCAAAAAACAACTACGGTGTTTGGTGAAGCTTAAAAGTTAGAAAATAAAATTACCATATTGTAAAACACAAAAAATATTAAGAAAAATCAATTTATACGAAAATATTTAAGTATATAAAAATAATACGCACAGCGAGCTTAGGGTCTCCACAGTGAAGAACCTCCTATCACAAAGATGCCTGCCTTCTCAAATAACGCTAAGCGATAACCTCTTGAGATGTTGGTGGAGGCTCTTCTATATAAAGACGTTAACAGAAACTACAATCGGATTAGAGGCGTGGCGCAGGGGCACAGGTGTGTGACTGTAAACCCGACTGGTTTTGGGTTCGACCCCCACTCGAGGAAATGAAATATTTATTTAAATTTATATTTTCAATTTTTCGCTCTGGTGTCACTCAACACGTAATGGTCCCAGAATTCGGCGGAAAGTGGGAAACGGAGTGTCTTAACGCTAGGTTCCCTCTGCCTACCCTGCTGTGTGGGGGATAAAGCGTGCTGATTTAATTTGATTTGATAGAACAAGTTTCATTACTGAAAACATATGCAAATGACTCATGGTCACTTCCCAATTTCTCAAGTTCTTTTTAGTATTTTAAACGAATATTTATAATTTCAACATTTCAATATATTTCAATATAAGGTCGCTTTATTAATAAAACAACTTGTTAAACCTTCATCTTCTTATGCACTTCTGAAAATGTTATTTTTCAAGCAGAAATCCTGCAACAGATTACGCGCGTAGACGTCCGAGTCGAGAGGTGTGTGGGTTTCTAATCGTCTTTGATCTTAAATGTACAGCAGGTTCATGTAGTTGTTGTGCGATGTTGTTGCTACTTAATAATAGTTTGGTCTGAATGTTTTGTATGGTAATAATTTTGATATTTGCGCTTGAACTGTACAACAAATCATTTAATATTAGTTAAGTGTATTTAGAGTAAATTGAAAAAAAAAATTATAAGTCATTTAATAAATCTTAATTTCAAAGTCTTTCGGAATTTTATTTCATTTTGTTTGCAAAAATTTCTTATTGAAATAATGTTTCGATATTTGTTATTTATCTGGTTAGGCGTTTCCTACGTAAATCCAGATTTTACGGAATTCCCGATATAAAATGTAGCCCAAATGTTGGTCCACAGCTCCCCTCTATCTTTCTGTAAAGGCCCATAAAAAATAATCGTTTCAGCTCTTCTGGATATTAGCGAACAACTAGAAAAACGGACAGACAATAATTTTAAATTGTTTGTGTTTTAGTATATAATAATGCTTACCAGATTAAAATACATCAAAGCAGTATCCAAAGGCATCAGTTACTTAAAAGCGCAGTGGTACCAACTGTAAATTGAATGGAAATGGTACTGCAAAGCTGACAGTAGGGCCACTTTGACAACATATCGGATATGGATCACCAATAATTAATGGAAACACAAATTAAATTATTGGACACATAGCTTCACTGTAGATATTTTGGTTAATATTTTATTAGTTTACGCTGTCGTCCGCGTTTAAGATGTACAGAGAACCTGGTGTTAGTACTCTCCATTCTCCAAACAAGAAAATAAGGCTTAAATAAGAAAATAAGGCTTTTAAAATAAAAAGATCAATTCAATTAAAATAAAGACCTGAGGCCAGTCGTGGCGTAGGGGCACAAAGTGTGACTGTAAAATCGACTGGTTGTGAGTTCGATCCCCACTGGAGGAAATGATATATTTATTTACATTTATATTTTCAAGGTAAAGCGCGGCGTCGAGTTCTGCCACTCAACACGCAGTGCCTCTAGAAATTGGCGGAAAGTGGGGAACGGAGTATCTGAACACTAGGTTCCCTCTGCCTACCTTGCTGTGTGCGGGATACAGCGTGAAGCTGATTTTTTCTGAAAAAAAAAATGATTGGGCGTACTACAAAGCCTAAAGTAATATCATTTCGCCACCATACCTATAGGATGCGGATCACCATTGACTAATGGAGACACGAATTAACGTGTTGCACGCGGACGTGACGCGGCCGACGATCGTATTACAGTGCTAACGTTGTTAGCGAGTCCACAGCGTAGAGTTGCGTTTCCATTGGGATATAGTTTTGGCCTTTTTTATATTCTAACGTATATAATAAAATATGTTTTCTATAAACGCTTCGGTAGTGAGTTGAATTCTAAATTAAGGGAATAATAGTAAATTCTTTCTTTTTCTCACTCTGGTTGATTTCCGCCACTCTACACGCACTATTTGGAAAATTGGACGATGCGCGGGCAACGGAATGTCTTAACACTAGATTCCCATTGCCTCTTACTCTGTTATGTATTATTCTGTTATGCAGGTGAACCGTGAAGCTGTTCTATAACAAATTATTAAGACATCTATAACAGCCACTTTCTTGAAATATTGTTCTACGTGCCTAAACGCTAGTCTTTTATTTTTTTTTTGGCTTCAACATATGTATACCGCACGTAGGAGGGTAGGCAGAGAGCACCTAATGTTAAGACACTCCGTTTTCCGTTAGAACAATTTCCGTTCCCCACTTTCCGCCGAAACCTTAAGACAATGTGTGTCAAATGAAGGAACTGAAGTACGGAGCTGAGTTCCTACACAGCAAAACAGAAGCTTTGTCTCGTTACTATAGCGAAGAAATATATAATATTAAATATTTATTTCTCCGAATGAGAACGGAACTCACAACTGTCACGTTTAGAGTACCCGCACGCAAGCTTGTGCCCCTGTGCCACGACTTATTTTAAGATATTGAAAAAGAAAAAAATTAAACACTAATATGTTAGACTAAAAAATTTTTGATTAAACGTGAAGAATATAACAAGAAGTCTTAAATGTTGTGAAAAGTGATACACGGGAAAAAGCGTGAATCTGTCAATAAATCTCTCAATAAATTTCAAGAAAATCAATTTAGCCAATTACTATAACACTTATATAAACTTATATTATTTATGAATATGTGATATTAACAAAGTTACTATGTATACTATCCTTTACTCAACTCAAAGCTGTTAGGCGTTGTCGTGGAACTACTGAGTTGGTATAATTGACGTTAGAACTGATTCCTAGCCACTTGTCAAGTCGTCATCCTTTAATATTTGCTTCACTGCACGACATAATAAGGTTATTATAGCACTTAGAAAGATAGATTTATTGAAAATTTATTTCTATAAATTTAATAATATGTAATAATATGTGTTAGCATAAGTTACTTATAATGTAGTAGTAGGTGTCACTGTAATTACGACGACGTCATTTGATATTGTTTCCATAATCGATTGTATTAAGTAGCGGTAGTGTGCTGCGTCTTTTCCGGTGGATTTCCAATATAAGCACAAACGACACGGCACTCGTGTTCATTACGTCCTAAGATTTTCTCAAGACAACTTGTCATTATAATTAATATTTAAATATTGTAACTACGAGTGTATCTATTTATAATTGGATATAATTGGATTGTGTAAAATAAGAGTAAATAAAGTCATTGTAAAAGCTGGATTTTGTGTCTGATTTGTTGGTTCGTCTGACATATGTAGCTATTATTTTACAGGTGTTCTTAAAAATATAATGTAATATAATATAATATTTAATAAAGATCTACCTCTAAAACTATGATAAGTTCAGTTAAAATAACAACTCCTATGGTTCCTTACCTCAAAAGGAAAAAATAAATTCTTATAAAATCTTATAACTTTTTGTCAAAACCATAACTAGACCCTCGTTGACCTACGCTTATGAAATTTGACACGAAGTGAGAACTTACAATACACATAAAAGTAAAAATTTAGAGAGCAAACACTTACAGATATTTCGTAGAATAAAATCATATCAATACAGACTTCTATTTGTAATTAATTTTATACAAAATGAATATCTACGTCCGCAACTTAAGTTACGTTGGACAATTAAATTCGCCGCGTAATCAACAAGCTATAGGTATATTCGGGTCAATCTCCAAATGCATTTTTTTCCAGGAGAGGTTATATATAATAGGTTTGGCTACTGGCTTCTTCGAATAATATTTTGGGCTTTGCTGTACTCGATTAGCTTTGTATGATACAAAGCTGATCGACTAAAACATTATATATTAGAGCATAACTAAATATTTTTAGCGACAGTACTTAATACTTCTTTATTAAAATATAATAGCAATTATTGTTGCAGATTAAGACAACAATTGAGACATGACAGAGTAGCTTTGTTTGGGTACGTTTGGTGTCAGTCTTCCGTTACATAGAGAGCAAATTTCCTAGAGTAACGTCGTCGTACTCCTTAAATGATTAATCTTCGACTTAATACAGGAATAAGAAATTATTCCATATTATACCAAAACTACATTAGAAATACCCAAGCCTATGTAGAGCTATATGGAGCTTTCGGAAAAGGGTCAAGGTACAGGTGCTTAAACGCTTAAGAGGACTGCCGACAAAATAGTGGCTCATGCACTGGATACCAGATACGAAATCCTTTATATCTCATGCTAAAATATGCCAAGAATTACCCTGGAAGAAGTTGCATATTTGGTCATATTAGAAAGAGACATATTTATACAGCCAGACTTAAAAGAATTTCAAGTTATGAATTTAAAGTTTTGACTACGAGGCCACTAAGCTGCAATTGTGCTCAAAAGTGTGTACAGTGTCCGCACGGCAAACACTTTGCTTTTTACCAAGTTAATAGCGACTCGAACCATAACATCTCAAACATAAACATATCACATGTATCAAGAAAAGCTAATAATCCTATGCTGGATATAAGTGGAGCAAATTCAGCCCCGACAAATGCCAAATATTAGACAGACCTACCGGACAGATTTTGGGATGAAGTTCCATCTATTGACTATGAAAATATAATCATACTAAGTATTTCTAAGGTAGTTTCATCTGCAAAATGAAGTTGACAAAGAAATATTTGTAAAAACAAAAACCCCGACTGCATAAAATTAAAAAAAAAATAATAAGCCGAATAGTTTATTAGGATTAACAGTCGGAACCTCTTTAAATTATGCGGGGTTCCTGGTAAAGATTTTATTGATTAAAGAATCACTTATAGGTCCCGACTGTTAATCGTAATAAACTATTAGGCTTGTTTATTTTCTTTTTAGTTTTATGCAGTCGGGGTTTTTGTTTTTACAAATATTTTTTTATTTTTCACTTTTTCGTAATGATTTATTATGGTAATGATAATCATGATATACCTTTTTGAAATCCTCGTATTGAGCTCTTAAATTTGATACCCATATGTGGTATTCGAAATGATTTTTTTTTTCACTAAGTCCAATGGCGTCCCACAGCCGCCATGATTATTTTTTTTTAACGTCACCTATCTTGGGTCACCTCTTGGGTTGCTAATACAAATCTAACAATACCTCAAATATGTAAATCCGTTCAGCGGTTCTGGAGATATGAGGTAATAAAGAATATTACATACATACAAGATACGCGCGAAAACCATAACCCTTCCCTGTCAGTCGGGAAAAAGTACTAAGACTAATGTAGAAGAATTATTCGACTCCAACTCTTATGATTATTCAATTTTCTAAGCTTCCAATAAACCTTATTACAAAAGAAGAAGGAGGGAAATAAGGTTAGGGTTTTAAAGATTTTTCTGTACTTACTGTGAAAATTTGTATAATTATAAAATATGTTCATAAATCCGATCACATGAATTTAATTTAATTTTATCATTTGTATTGTTGTTATTTATTATTTTCTTTCCATTAAAGTTAAACATAAAAAAATAAAAATTTTGACATTTAGTAACTGTTGTTTCAAAGATTTCACCATTAATGATCGCTCTGGAACCAATTATGATTGCTCTGGTCGCTTTCAAATTCAAATAAATTTATTCAAAATAAGTTACGTGCTTCATTTGTTGAACGTTAAACAATTTACCACCAGTTCACTAAAGTTAATGCCTCAGACCTGTGAAGAAACGGCGCAAGAAAGTCAGCGGGAGTTATTTTTTTAAAATTAATTTTATACAAATACATATTTAATTATTTGTGACAATGATACCTTTGAAACAGGCTGGAGCGAGCATTTCCTAGGCGTGTTATCATTTAGAAAATCATTAAAGGTTATTACCAAATTAATGATTTTCTAAATGATCTCAATTTTTTAAAACCGTGATATAGAAAATTCTCTGACACTGTCCCATAAAAAAAATTACGGATTCGATGCAACCGAGTTACAGGTGCACGCAAGATTAAGCCTATTCCTGGTGCTAATATTATGAACATCATGAGATATTAAATTCCCTTCAAATATCAATATTTAAATAGCACTTGTAACGATCCATACCAGAACTAATTGTGTTGGTAAATAATATAATTAATTAAAAAAAAACATTTATAAAAAAAATATTATAAATGTAATTTATAATATTATTTAATTATAGCTTAAGATAAATATAATCTTATAAATAATAGTTTAGTTCAGTTATTTAATTACGCGTTCCGTTCATAAGTAATATTGAAGTGACGTAATATACCGTAGGTAAAATACTCAAATATAAAATATATTTATTAAAAATAATTTAATAATTATAATGAAACGTTATGTATTATAATTTAAAATAAATAATAACATAATTAATATTTTAATTATTGTAAAATATCATGTTGGCTGAATAAGCTACTGTCAACGTCAAGGGCTAAGATAAGTTATAAGTGCTTTCACTTATAACTTATCTTAGCAATTAGCAATTTACGATTGTTTATATTGAAATACTTCGTCGGTAAGTTTTTAATAGATTATTATTAAAATAAAGAAGAGTGATATCAATGCTTATAATGCCGTCAATATCCAGAGATAAATATTATTTATATAGTAAATGAAAATAAATACATGAAGATGTTTTTATGAGGTAAATAAAATTACAATTATATTAATGTACGCAGAATGCCTGCCGCCATCTTCGTTAGACGCGTGTATGGGAATTGTGAAATGAGAGTTAAATAGGTTTGGTGAATTATAATAACTTATAAATGTAATTTCTATATATATTAATAAATATTTAACATGTTACTATAAAAGGAAATATAAATATAATAGTATAATTTATAATATGATATAAAACTATTATATCAAAATATGTATTTACAATTTATAAATATTATATAAATATGAGACTGTTTAATGTCCTACAATAAAAGTAATCTTTCAATATTTATTATATATTACTTTAATTAAATATAATAGACATTAGACGTTAACCAAATATAAATTATTTACGATTTATACGACTGTTAGAGTTCATTGACCCTTGTTTTAGTATTAACTAATATTATAGTCAAAACCGACTGTTGCTTAGCTTCGTTAGTACTAATGTGCTTGGCTAAGTGAATTGCCGTGGCATTTAATTTTATATATATTATATTTAGATAGTTTCGCGGTGCCTTGCGGTGCGTCAACGTTAACACTTGGTGTATGATGGATAGGTGTGTGATGCTGCTTTGAGTCCTGGTACTGGTGTATGTAGCAGTGTCCGCCCGTCTCGCACGGGTGTGTGGTGCTGTTATGTCCCAGCTCTGGTGTACATATATAGTAGTGTCCGCTTGTTTGTCTAACACTTGGTTTTATCGTAGATAATATAATGCGTCAATCGACTGATGTCGACGACATACTTATAATATATAGCCGGGCGTCACTGGTGCTGGCATATTTGATATAAGCGAATTGCTTTAGTAGTGTTGGATTCTGCTACTGAGTTTCTTCCGGCAGTTACACACTATAGCGATCACACGAATACGAAGAATGACCCATTCCTAAGACATACAATTATGAAATTTAGCAAAAACTTGTAGTACAAATAGAGGATAATGTCCGAATTTTTTAAATATACTACACTTAACAAAAAAAAGTATTACAAATAAAAACTTATAATAGTAGTTAATTTCATACTAATACTAAGTTAATAATATAATGCAAACTTAATTTTGTCAACTTTTATAAGTTTCCTGACGCTTCCTTTCGTTGACATATTGAGAATTAGTTCCAGAAAATGATACGGAACGGTTAGTCAGCGAGTCCGACTTGGCCGTTTTTTTATATATTGTTATTAACTACAAATATTTGATAATAAGGTTACATAGTTACATATAATTCGTTGTATTGTACTAAGTTGTACCTTACTACTTACTAACTACTTTATGTTTTGAAAGATCAACATATTAGTATCTAATAATAATGATTCTTCACTGAATAAGATTAAACGATACTTAAAAATTATAGCCAAATATTTTTTTTTAATATTGTTCTGTTGTCATTATGATAAAAAAATATAATTAATTTTACATATTCAATTCAATTACTTACTTGTAGCAAATAAAGTAGCAATAACAGACTAGTAGCACAAAAATTGGAAAAAACTTATTTCAATAAAATAATAATATAATTGATTCTTCGCTCGCTGTGAGTCTTAAATAATTTATTCATATAAAAATCAGCTTCACGCTGGATCTTATATACAGCAGAGTAGATAGAAAGAACCTAATGTTAACCTTCCCGATGAATCTGAGTTGAGTGGCGGAACTCAACGCCGCGCTCCGCCTCGACGCCGGAGCGTGTCGCAATCATCTCCTCGAGTGGGGATCGAACCCACAACCAGTCGATTTTACAGTCACATACAGCTCTGTACGTGCCCCTGCGTCACGACTGGCCTCAAATATTTTATTCATTAATTATAATTATAATGTTGGACACAGTTCGTCACATTTTATAAGAATTGCTTAGACTTGAACTGAACACTGCAATTCCGCTCCTCATCACGTTCAGGTGGAAAACGGGAGAACGAAGTGTTTTAACACTTAGGTTCTAGGTATGAAGTTTTATATAAATCCTTCATTACCATATTATCATTTCTCAACCACAAAAACTAAAATTGTATTTTTTTTCTTCACGCTGTATCCCGGACGTAGCAGGGGAGGCAGAGGGAGCCTACAGTTAGTTCAAACATTCCGCTCCCCACTTTCCTCTGAAATTACATAAATAAATAAACCAAACAAATGCCACGTCAGCCATCATAATATTAAATTACAACAGCGCTATACATTTACATGATGTAGGAGTAGGACAACCGTGCAGTCGACACGCCCGGCGCCCGCTCGCACGGCGGACGGAGGTCAGGCCCGGGCATTTCCAGGAACCCAGCTATCTGCAAATACTAGATGCACACGTCAAAGGCTAATTAAAATCGTGTAAAAGGGACGCCAAATGGATATCCATTCCGAAGTTTTTCTGGAATTCAGCTTTGATGCTATAAAATTCAATATTGTCACGACGCGATGTGAACAACAAAACTCGTTCGCGCGTAAACAAAAGTTTTTCGACGAATGATTTCGTTTTATACTGTTATTGGATGCGCTTGTGAAATTATTTAATTTAACTTATTATTCAGTCTACTTGATATTTATTATAATTGTACCTACATACATATAAATAAATAATTATAGTCTATATGATTTGAATCTTCTACTTTACTTATTGCAAAATTCTTTATATTAGTATATTAGTTATATATAGCCCAATGAACATTAAGATAGCACTAGCCCATAAAAAAGTTAATTTTGCTGAAAAGAACCGGAGAAAATCACAAAAGCTTTTTTATTTTTATATTTTTCCATTTTTTCAACAGTACGAGCGCTCTACTCGAGCCAGTCAAGCCATATGTTTTTTCATATTATAGAGGTTTCCATTTTCAAATATTTTTTAACTGTGTGTATCCATACAAAAAAAAATGAATATATCGCATAATATTGTATCTATGTAACACAAAAGTCGAATAATCTAAATTATTAAATAATTTACTCGTTTTAAAATTATAATTTAAATAAGTATTAGTATATAGAAAACAAATTCAGCAAAAACTCAATAACTTCATTATTTTACTTCAAAAACAAGGATGATTTCATCTCTACATCGTTTTTTGTGTGTAATTAAACGATTAAAATTATCATTTAACAAATTAACAACTAGAATAAACATTGATTTTAAGATGGACCTTCTATTACACGATATTTTTCTTTAAAACATAAGGCAGACCGGCAGAAGACATTTTGTCTTTTATTCTCAGAATAAACCGGAATTAGAAAAAATATTTCAAATGATGCCAATCTCTACATGCTGCAGTTATTGTATAGGCAACCATATGTTGCAGTGTTGAGAAAAGAATAATCTTTAAATTTATATATAATTAACTGAAAAATATAAAAAACATATGAGTGCAAATTATCAACATATAAGTAAACTTCGTAAATTTAACAACCCTGCGGTTGCGCCAGACTGAGAGGTGACAACCATTCTTTACGCAATTCCATAAGCGACTTTCAAATGGTGGTTTCAATGGTGTTGGATTCACATAAAATACATGTGGGTGCTATTTTTCAAGAAAAACGAATTACCATCAATTTAATTAAAGGTGATTTCGGCACGATTTCTGGTGTAATCTACTCTATTATCATGAGAATTCAGAAAAATAAGTTTTATTAAAAAAAACAGATACCTGCAGATTCAATGAGTTCTTAGGCCATTATCGTATATACGTTTATCTTGTAACTGCGTAATAAAATCGAAGAAACTATTCGAACCACTTTTAATAATAATATAATCATGAAACTTGATTTTGAATCATGAACGCAATAGATTAATGTGATATCATCAATCAATGGGCTGGTCTGATGATGGAGCCAGGATGTGAACTCTTCAGCGGCTACTACTAAGCTTTCCGAGTTTTGGCTCATATTAGTGGTGAGGACATTCTTTAGCATTTGTTGCATTTTATATATAAAATGTATGTTTTTTAGTTTGTTTTTAAACTATACTTATATTTTTATTAGAAAACTATAATTATGTTTAGACTAAATGAAGGCTACTAATTACGTTTAATGAAACGTATTTTTTTAAGAACTGAAAACAATAACAAAAAAACACTTGTTTACGTTGCCTAATATAAATGTACATTTCCATTACAATTTATTTTTATTTACTAAGAATATTCCGTATTCTATCAAAAGCTTTTATATTTAATTAAAAAAATAAAAATAATGACTATATATTATATTTCTAATGGAGTGTTGTCGTAGAGACTTTAAAATTTTCCTTTTAGAATTTAGATTAGCAAAAATGTTGCTATCTTAGAATTTATAAAAAAAATGTTTTGTGTTTCCAAGTAGATGCATCAATATTTTTATATTACACAATTTTTTGCTCATAACTTACTTTGCACGGAATATGTGAAGTAAATGTAAATTTCAACACTCAATTTTTCCGGTTCCTACAGGAATTTCAGAAAATATTCTAATAGTGTCACACCTTCCTAGGACCCATGCCAAATTTCATCAGTAGTTTTGGTTGTGAGTTGTCAATCAGTCACTCAGTGATGGAAGAATTTTGTATAGTTATATGTCGACATTACTGACAACGTCTAACAAATATTACCTTGTAAACTCTATTAAATGTCAGTGAATAATTTAATTTACTGCTTCAAAAACAAGCTTAAATGTTAAATTATAGATTTGGGTAAAATAACTGTAATGATTGCATATTAACTCATGTACAGTTTTTAAATTAGTTACATATATAATTAGCTAAATCTACAATCGGTAAATATGAAGTTATTACAGTGTACACGTAGAAAAGATGTTTCTAGGCATTATTATATAGATTTATTTCTAACGGACGAACTAAAAAATCTATGTATTTAATTGATATTTCTTTGAAGATCAAATCGTTCTTTATCTCTGTGTTGAATTAATTACGACTTAAACTTACCACTTATGATTTATGAAGGTAACCTTCACTAACAATTCAATTTTGTTTACTTTATTGTATAATAGTGCTTCAAAAATATACATTTTTATCAACCAAGACGTTTCGAATGTCATTTTTTAGCCCGGAATCTTACCAGCTCGACCAGCTTCCAATGACGATAACTTTTTTTAATGAACCAATTTTGATGAACCAAACTTTAGTAGTTAAATTGAGCTTGAATTGAGTTGATTGAACTTTAAAACAAAGCAATTGGTGAATTTTTTAAGTAAATCGGTTCAGGACCTTCGGAGATAACCATGACCATACATTTAGACAGAGAGACGGACAGACAAGAAATTAAAAAATATATATTTTTGCTTTCTATTATTCTTTTTAAGTGTTCCTCTATACATTTCAGTCAAAATTACTAAATGTACAGACAAAATATTTTTATTGTCTTATTATATATAGAGAAGTTGTGGGTTCGAATCCCACTCGAAAAAATTAAATATTTATTCATTTCAGTTCTTCATTCTGGTATCGAAACAAAACGCGGCGTTGAGTTCCACCACTCAACATGCAATGCCTCCAGAAATTTTGGCGGAAATCGGGAAACGGAGTGTCTTAACACTAGGCTCCCTCTACCTATCCTGCTACATACGGGATACAGCGTAAAGCTACTTATAAATAATATAAGTTTAATACGTTATTGACGGTTCAACATTTATACATAGTACTTAAAGTACAACAGTTTAAGTTACAAAACGATACAGAAGTAAAATATTCAAAACACTAATACGCTAGAACACAAACCCAACAAATCACATAATCGAAATTACTTCTAAATTAATAAAACACAATCTATTTTAAGGTAGGTCAGTACGATACGGAAAGTAGTGAAAGAATCGATTCTGAACTTGACCCAGTCGAGTACGTGGTGCCACCCTATTCGATGTAGACTATTCTACATCCCCTAAGCCACGTCAGCTACATACGTAGCCCTCCTTGCAAATGTCAAATATAAACACATAATTAGCTGTGGCGAGGACAAAAGACTTTTAATATGTAGTCACGAAATGGCATTCGAATTACCTTCCATTAAAGAGTATATGAGTCGAAAATAATTGAATCTTTTGAAAGTATAATGTGTGATCGCCGTGGCTTTGTGTGAGTGGAGAAAATAGAAATGACAGAATATCTAAAATAACGGAACGATTGTGAATGTTACTGGGAAGTTATTCCTACATAGATAACTAACAACATAAATAAGCTAACAACATAAATAAGTTGTAACAAGCGTATAAAAAATTTCGACGTAGCTTGATGAGAGTCCCGATACGTTCAAATTTTTATACGTTTTCTAAATAAGTATTTTTCTTTCCTAAGTGTGGAATAACACTTTAAAAATGTTAAAAAAGTTATATATATTTATAATATAAATGTTTCTCTGTGAAAATATATTACAACAAGAATAGAAGGATTATTCTGTTTTATTCTTTGATTAGGGCGAATTGTAATTGTACTAATTAAAAAATAATCACTTCACACTTAAGACACGTCGAATGGCGGTCATACTCCACCGTCTGATCCTAGAGTAGGACCATCCTGGTACTGGTGGTGTCGTAAGAGGCGACTAAAGTACGTGTGGTCGCCAGCAATGGCAACATCCATGGGCAGACTCGACCGGATCATTACCACCCCCGGGAATTAAAACCGGCATTAAGTAGTGGCTTTATACCACTGCGTTTGGCATCAGGTAATGCCGGGCTCCGACGCCCAACACACCTTAAAGGCAACGCACCTGTAGCTCCTCTGGTGTTGCACAGGGTCGTGGGCGGCGGTAATCACTTAACATCAGGTGACCCGCACGCTCGCTTGCCTTGTCATTTTCCATTAAAAAAAAATACTTGTACGGTAAAGAAGAGATAATGTTGCACAATAGGAGAATGAGTGTTGAAAAGAGATTAGTTAAAATTTTAAATATTAAATAAAAATCTATATTTACAATATATATATATATATACTTAAAATAGTAGGTTACTATTTACTAACAAATAACACTTTACAAATATGTAGGGTTATAGTATTTTTTTTCTAGCTTTACGCTATATCCCGCACATAGCAGGATAGGCAGAAAGAAGCTATGAATCTAGTGTTAAGACACTACATTCTCATTAAGATACTCCCGTTTCCCGCTAATATTGTGATATGTAATATATTAATATAAAACAGATGGTTATAAAATGATCCTATAAAGGTTCCGTTTTTACCTTTTAAGATACGGAACCCTAAAAAGGACATGAAAGAAATAAAAAATATATTTGAACGTTGAGGCCAGTCGTGGCGCAGCGGCACGATGTGTGACCCGACTAATTGTGGGTTCGATCCCCACTCGAGGAGGTGAAATATTTACGTAAATTTATATTTCCATTTCTTCGATCTGATGAGCAAGGTAGGCAGATGGAACATACTGTTAAAACACTCCGTTCCCCATTTTCCGTCGCATTCTGAAAGCATAGCACGTTGAGAGGCGAAACTCAACGCCGCGCTTTGCAACATATAGTAGCTCGCAACTATATAATAATATGAGATACATATTACTATATAGTCAAGAGATGTTAAACTGAATACATTTAAGCTGCTTCCGCGGACAAAGCACCTCGTAACAGTTGCACGTTCATGTGTTGCATTCAACAGAAATTCATTTTGAATTTTATTTGATAAATTTATACTGTATTCTGTAATCCTCTTACATCATATTAATGTTATATCGTACTAAATATTGTGGAAAGGATTTATGACGAAATACTCTATTCGAATTTATAGTTGGTATATTGTAGAGTTGTCGTTGTGTAAGTGGTAAATAATTATCGGTAAAACATAATATCATTAGATATATGTATATTGGTTGTTACTATAAGTTTATTTTTTTATTTTGTGTCTATAGTTATATTTTTTGTCTTATGTAGGTACGAGTATATCTAAAGTGCATTTTATTATAATTTGACTTTGTTAGATAACAAAGAAGCAAAAAAAGCAAAAAAAGATTTTTTTGCTTACCCAGAAGATTTGACAGAATTGTTCAAACAAAAAAAAATTAAATATTTCTTCCGCAATAACACATTAGGATTAACACTCGGGACCTTACCTTTAACCCATTATCTATTAAATTTTTACAAGTTTTCCTTATGAAGATTTAATTAGTTAAAGTATATTTTCCAACTGTTAATTCTAATAAATTATTGCGCTGGTTTTTTTATAGTTTCATGCAGTAGGGTTTTTTGTTTATTTATATAATTTTTTTTGTTTCACATTTTTTGTACGATTTCAACCATCGTTGTGAATACCTATTTAACAATACGTCACTTGACGTAGTTCGTCGATATTTTTTTTAAAACATAAAGAAATCAGCTTCACGCTGTATCCCGCACACAGCAGGGTAGACAGAGGGAACCTAGTATTAATTACGACAATCGGCGCTTAACCTCGATACCAGAGCGAAGAAATGGAAAAATAAATTTAAATAAATATTTCATCTCCTCGAGTGGGGATCGAACCCACAACCAGTCGGTTTTACAGTCATACTTCGTCCCGCTGCGCCACGACTGGCTTCAATATTTTTTTTTATTTTGACAATATGGCAACTGGTTGTTTATATATGATATTTTGATTACTACCATGTGCTTAGTGACACTCGCAATGTTGAGATAAATCTATTGTATTGTACGTAAGTATCATCAAAATTGGCCAAGGCGTTTGGTCTCTACAACGCCACATTTGGACCCTAAAAACGCATTACCACAGTGAAAGGTAGGTAAGGACTGCGTAAGGTAAAAAACACAAATGTTATTATATTTTTTTACCTTACATAGTCAGGTAAAAAATATAATAACATTTAGTATTAATATAGTGAATAGCACGCGCAGTGGCCTTCTGCCTTCTGTACTGTATTATACGTCGTTTTCATTTCCTCGGTCTCCGTTTTCTTAAAACAAGACGCGACATTTGATTCGGTTACAAAGCGGTATGTTTAGAATTTCAAGATTAATTGTTTTGTAAAATAATCTTTTTATTTTTTATTGTATTATACTCAATAAATATTTAATAAAAAAAGCCTCTGGCTCAATTGTAATTGTATTGTATAACGCTTTAATTAAGTATTATAGGTAGTTTTAGGGTGACGATTTTTATGAAAACCCTAATAAAATAATAAAACGAACATTTAGAAACAGACGAGATGTAAATATTTGGCAAGTTTATTTGAACAGAGCATTTTATACGTAAAAAAAATTTATTAAGCAAAATTATGTTTAATATTTAATTCAGCGTGTCACTGACAAGAGTATTTATGATCGAGACAATGTTAGGTAATTGACAAGTTTCACGTGGCTATTTGTACTATAATCATCTAGGTCAGTGGTTCCCAACCAGTGGTCCGCGGACCACCAGTGGTTCGCAGAGGCCTAAATATGGTCCGCGAACGATATATTGCGAATCGAACCCACAACCGTCGCGTATACAGTCACACGATTGTGACACTGACTGAATGACTTGTACCTACATAGTGGTCCCTGCTACCAAGAATGATAAAAAAGTGGTCCTTGATCAAGAAAAGGTTGGGAACCCCTGATCTAGAGCATCCACGTACGTAGGTGACCATATAATGGCACGAGGGGGACGGATGTGCATGCGTAAATCAATATTGTTATATTAGTGGGTCAGTATTCTATCAAGGGTTAGTTAGGGTTAGGTTAGTCATTTAGAGATTATTTGAATATTATTTAACTAACGGCTTCTCTCGCTTGAACTATAACCTTAAATAAATAAATTTAAGAATGTGTACAGCAATAGTTGTCTAATTTCTAAAATAAAATTCAGCTTTATGTTTATATTTTCATAAGAATTGGTAAGGCGTAGTGAAGTATCTTATACATAAATAATTATATCTATATATACTATATGAGGCCGGTTGTGGCGCAGCGGCACGAGGTGTGATTGCAAAACCGACTGGTTGTGTGTTCGATCTCCACTCGAGGAGATGAAATATTTACTTAAATTTATATTTCCATTTCTTCGCTCTGCTGTCGAGGTTAAGCACGGCGTTGAGTTCTGCCACTCAACACGCAATGCCTCCAGAATTCGGCAGAAAGTGGGGAACGGAGAGTCTTAACACTAGGTTCCCTCTGCCCACCCTGCTGTGTGCGGGATTTTTAATAATTATGTAAAAAAAACGACTGCAGCCAGAAGCAAGGCAAAAGTATTCCCTTTGTAGCAAGGTTGTTAGAACGGGTCTTCTTCTTTTTATAGTGTCTCTCCATTTCCAACTACTGAAGGTTGGCAGTCCACTCTGTGCACCCGCGCCCGTGTGCAATAAAACTCTGGCGCCCCTAGGCCTGACCAAGCCACAAAAAGCTTGGGTTTTTTATCAACCTGGAGTAGTGCTTCATTATTCGAGATCTTATTACTCCAAGATATCTTTAAAACCCGTTTGACTACGTTTCAAATACTTCTATAAGTTTTCTAAGATCCTGTTTGATAATCCAAACCTCCAAGGAAGAATAGGCTAGAGGCAGAGCCTCCAAGGCAGATAGGATATTTGAAACAGCCGTACACGATTGGGATCCTCTTTCATATTTCCAAAGCCCTCTGAGCAACTTCATTTCGAGTTTTCAATTCTATGACACTTAACCAGTCTTATGCAGGTTCCAATGTATTGAAATTTTATTCACAGATTCTACTCTTAGAAATAATCTTATTCTCTTAGAGCGAGCCTAATGTTCAGGATAAATAATAAAACGAATACGACTATCACAACATTTATTTCACACAAATATTAAATAACATTAGGAAATTCATTACATTTTACAATTACCAGTATTGACTCAATATTTTTATTGAAACATTTTCTTCAAATCTCTATATATTATAAAATAAGAACGATTTTTTTCTCTGTCTGGCCTTTCTACGTTATCTTCTTCTAAACCACCCAACGGATTTTGATGCGGTTTTCACCATTATGTAGAGTATTTCTCAGGGAAGGATTATATATGGTTTATTATATGTATATTTTATTGTAATTTGACATAAATATGATAAATGTGTATAAAGTCCTACCCGTTGAGACACTTTCACGCATGCGCTGCTTTAATGGTAAGTCCTACATGAAAACAATGTACTAGAGTATTATTCCTCTTAATAAGATCTACAAAAAAGTCAGCGACAGCATATTCGTATCTTTTAAGGATAACATACAGTAGGCATATTTCTGTTTAAAAATTGTAATTTGAATATATTTTTTATTTTGAGGGATGTTTGTCCATAATGGTATCAATCCTTATCCTTTTAAATACTTTATTAATTTTCTACGTTAAACGAAGATAAAATTTGCTCTTTACACTTATTTGAAATTACGAATAGTTTTAGAGAAAAACGCATTTAATTGTTGACACATCGCGCCGGCTATAAACCGCAGTTTTGGCGCAAGTTTTATTTATTACCTTACTCTCAGCATATAAATAAGTATATTAGTTACGTTGGCCATTTTGCTAATAGAAGCGCGCCTGCACGCCTCTGTACTGTAGAAAAGTAGATGTAGATGCGATTGTACGTATTGGATAATTGGAGTTTAATATATTTAGTTTCGTCTTTTTTGATTAATAGAATAGTAGGTAGTCTTTTGTTTATAATATCTTCCGTTTAAGTACTTTAGTTTAAGAGAACAGTAGGTAGGCTTTCGTTTATCATTTCTTTCGTTTAAGTATCCTGTTGTTTATTTTGTTTACTCTTCTTCTGTTCTTTTATTTTTTTCTTTACCTTCTTAAACATAGGAAATGTTTTTAATTTAATTAAACCAAGACAAAGTCGTTTACATATTACTAATGCAAGCGTATAGGAGACGGAAATTAGATAGTAATTTAAACATATTTTCTTATATTGAGAGGGATGCGTGTCCATAATGATATTAATCCTTATCCTTTTAAATAAGTTATTAATTTTCTACGTTAAGCAAAGATAAATTTTGATCTTTACAATATTTCGAAATTACAAATAGTTTTAGAGAAAAGCTATATCGATTCATGTTTATCCTTTACTCTCAGTATATAAATAAGTATATTAGTTACCTTTTCCATTTAATGTAGATCAAAATGTTCTTTACTGTTTTTCATTTTAATAAGCACTTTAGAAGATTAGTAGCACGCCGCACCCGCCTAGCTTTTTTCTCCCGGGCATGGAAGGAGGGCCTGCTCATTATGTTGTCCAAGGCTGGGAAGAGCCCATAGCAGCCTGAGGGGTACCGATCTATAACCCTCCTTAGCGCGGTCGCCAAGCTGTTCGAGAAGTTATTGCTCTCACTTCTCCAGGCGCACATCCACCCACGAAGCGAGCAGTTGGGCGAATGGGTATACCACTCTGGTTACACTACGCTGTAACAGCGATCAACCGAAAGGAGAGTAAAATAGCAGTCTTCTTCGACGTAGTACGCGTATTCGACCGCGTTTGGCACCCGGGCCTACTTCATTAAGTGCTCAGAGCCAGCACCCCCCAGCACGTCGCGCATGTCTTTGCCTCCCTGCCTCAGTGACAGGACATTTTGCTTGAGAGTTGAGAGTTCGAGGTCTAGCAGCGACCCGATCGCTGCCGTTGTTCCCCAGAGCAACATTTTGTCACCTGCTCTCTACGCTCTCTACGCTGATGACATCACAACGCCCTAGCGAGTATCACTTAACGAGAAATCCTGCAGGTGGTCCAGAACCTCATCCTCCGTCGAGTGACGCAGGCGCCATACTACGTGAGAAACACCACGCATCACCGCAACCTAAAAATAGAAAGCCTGGAGGTACACATTGGTCGTCTCGCGTCCAACGCATTCCGCTGCGCCAATTTATCGGGTCACCTGCACCTAAGGAGCAGCACTCCGTGGCATATCCGGCCGCCCGAGGTCCTCCCTCCCTATCCTCTTCCAAATGCGACTCATGAGCCTTGCATTGATCCTTGGTCGTTTAAGCTGAGCCTCCCTCAGGAAACCGAGGGTCTCACCTGACTGAGTTGACCGCCTAGATGGCACTTGATAATCCTTCCAATCCCGTCCCGCACGCCTCTCTCTGTGTCTGCTCTAGAGCAGGTTGTCGCTTGAGACCACGGCCAGGGAACCAACGCCCAGATGTCGTTCGGAGCTACTCAGGAGATGGACGAGAGAATGATTCAATTCTGCGCCTGGCCCTATAGCAAAGTAAATTTATAAGCGATTGCACGTATTTTAGAGTTATCCAATAATTATAATGTATTTCATCGCGGCATTGTTGGTTACATCTTTCGTTTAAGTATTTTTGGGTAAGAGAATAGTAGGTAGTCTGTTGTTTATAATTTCTTTCGTTTAAGTTTTCTGTTGTTTGTGTCATTTGCTTAAGTGTGTGTTTTTTTAAACAATTGGAACATCTTTATTGGAACTACGAAAATGTGGGTTGCATTAAGGTTTCAATAATATTCACATTAGTAATCTTAAGTGCTTTGCAAACATAGGTACATTATATGAATAATTTAGTAGTTAAAGCGGGCGAAGCCGCGAGCGGGTCGCTAGTATAGAATAAACAAGAAGAGTTACTACAGTTGACATTGATACACAACATTTACTACAAAATGTATTATTCGAAGTTTTCATCAACAACTTTACCTTATTCTTCTTATTCATTTATTTATTATTTTTATTAGGGAAACAGACAGAATATAAACTTTTTAAAAATAAGAAATTAAAAAAAACAGTATACAATATAATTAATTTTCCACATAAAAGTTATAGAAAAATTATAATAATCCAAATAAAGCAAATTTCTTTTAGAAATAGCTCAAAACACAAATTTGGCTAGAATATTTTATTGTATTAGTGCAAGTTTACCTCTTTATGACTTCGTCGGGCTATCTTAGACTAATTAATAAATAATTTATTCTCTAACATTTATACTCTATGAAGAAACATATATTTATACTCTATGAAGGCTTAAAAGTACTTATTGATAATTAATTGAAAGGAATTTTAGGCCACAACCACAAGAGTCAAATAGGTTCCAAATAGATTCTAAAAGAATATTTGGTTAAATTATGAACAGTATGGTACGTTCACAATGTATTAATAGATCTCACAGAATAGATTAAAATCTAAAGGAGTTTATAAGGTAACAATGACAAATAGATAGATATATTCCGACGACATTGAACAAGCCTCTACATATTTCTATTATAATTTAAATATTATAAGGATAACATTATGATTTTAAAATAACAATTTCACACACAATCACGCTAGCTATTCTTATAATTAAAACTTTTTTTTGAGCTGGAGCTGGTAAAAGATGAAGTTAGTATAGGATAAGTGTGGGATGATAAAAGGAATATACAATACATTTAATCCACTCCTTTTACATCGACTACTAGACAAATTGCTTATTTCCCGACCATTGCTATTATATTACTGAGAAAAGATGATAAAAGTTATAGATATTGAAACGCTATGTAAAACCAGTTTAGAACAATATTTAAACCTTAACCACTACTACTTAAATTACCTAATTTTATTTGTATTGCTGCCGGTAACAGGTTCAATGATGCTGATGCTTAGCTGCATTGATGGTACCGACACTGTTATACGGCAGCGAAACGTGGGTATTACAGAAGAAAATGACAAAAATATGAATGCTGTGGAGGTGCGATCTCTTCGTAGGATGGGCGAAGTCAGCTTAGCTGATCGAATCCGCAACGAAGAGATACACACAATGGCAGGTACTAGCGAGATTGTAACGGTGAGAATGAAGAAGAACGTTTCAGCTGGTTTGGGCACGTCGCACGAATGAGTGATGAAAGAATGGCAAAAGATATTTATGATAAAAAAGTGAGTGGTATGAGAGGTAGGAGGAGACCTCGGTTGACCTTCGAAAACACAGTATCAAATATTCAAATACTGGAGGAAGGTCACGTAAAAAGCATTAGGACCTCCCGGACGACATGTCTGAAGAGATTGATGACAGTGGACGAGGCGATGGAGCTAAGCAGAGACCATAGCGCTTCCGTTTCCTCTGACTACCCCGCTAGGATTATAGCGTGAAGCTAGATTAGATTAGATAAATACATTATTAATATTAATATTCATTAATATAAATTTTAAATTTCATTTCATATTATTAATAACACTTGCATATAATTTTTTATAAAGAAATTTCCCAAAAATACAATTTTACCTAACTAAACAAATTTTACATGTTACAAAGTTAAATTAATACAAACTTTGTACACATTAACTTAATATTTCCCTTTTCCTTTTTTATACAATCCAAACCAACTTCTTTTTACTTACAGCCGTATTACCATTCTGAATCTAATTTATTAAAGTCTTTTACCAAATAGCATTTTTTATAATAATAATAATTTATGATTATGTTTTTCAAAATAATTATAATTATTAATATCTAAATAGATTTAAAAAATTAAATATATTCTCAACAATGACTTAAAATCGAATTGCAACATCAAGAAATATTTTTTTTCCATTTTACTTTCTACTTCTTCTACTTCTTCAAATATTAATACTAATTAATTGAAATACTTCTAATTTGGAGATCATCGCAGTGGGACGACGTCTGACAGTAAATACTATGGTTGTAGATTTAATGAAAATAATGAAGGAGAATAAAAAGATTATCAAATTTCCTTCCAGTCCATACTCGTAATTCATAATTCATTATTTTCATTTCTCCACTCTACTTCTTCAGTATTTGTCTTGTGCCTCTTATTACATTCGTTATTTAAGGTGAAGTTGAATTAATTATCTAATATTTTATACTAAAATTTTATATGATTAAGAATTTTAAAAAGGACAGTAGCCTAATAGTATAATTAATTGGTTTACTAAAGTAATATTTTTTTATTGTAATTTTTTTCTATTGTTCTTAGTTCTTTATTTTGATTTGTTGTTCTATAGACGTAGTTGTATTATATTTTTTTTGTAAATTCAGATGTTTTAGTGGGTGCATTTTTTAATAATTTTAATTTGTCATTGTTCAATTAGTCATACTTATAATTTCGACAAAAAATCTATAAATGAGCTCTGTCAATTCTGATTCGGAAAACTGTTTTGTCTGGTATCGGGATTTCTTTGATAGTACCTCTGTATCATGAACTGTTGTTGCAGTTGTTGTTGGTTAAATGGACAAAACATTAGAGCAGATTGAGATTCCGTATTATTAATGGCTGGTGGTCTTTCTGTGTTCCTCATGGGAGTCCTCCGTTGTGGGTATGCCGGAGGTCGTCCATTACCTCTATTTGGGTCACGAAACATTTTATTATGGTAATGACGATAGTTTTGATTTTGATAGAATTGTTGATAACGTGCGGCTTGAGATCGTGGAGTATTGCAGAACTAAAACAATAATTTTTTATTATATACATAGACAATAATAATCTTTGTAAGTTGTTTGATAGCTCAATATCATTGTCATTAGAAACTTACTCGTCGTGTATTGTCCAAAATTTGAGGATTAAATGTAGTCTGGTCAATGTTCATTTCGTTATTTATAGAAATATTTTGATTGACAGACTCCTCCATGAGCGTAGGCTCATATATTTCTTGCTCACGTAAATCTCTCTGGATCGTTTGGTTCGTTACAGTCTGTTCGTTAACGACTGTCTCTTCTCTTGGTACAACCCCAACATTATCACGCGCTGCAACCTCAACACTGTTAACAGATTCCTTTTGGCTTTGATTGTGTTGATTACCTTGTTGCGCAACTTCCGTGGTTTTTGGTAGTTCAGTATTATCTTGATCTGTTTGACGTTCACTAACATTGTTGTCGACGAGTTCATTCTCGTCAACGTCTATGGCTACAACATTTTTAGGCGGTTGCATGTCAGTGTCATCACAGCACAGGGTTTCAATAAGATTTTTTATTATACTCAAAAAATGTTGTCTCTTTTTTCGAGAAAATACGAATATCTCCTTATTATCCTTTGTCTTTACTTTAAAGAAAACTTGACACATTGAGCCCAACTGGGTAAAAAATTGTTTATACTGGTTACTAAAAGTAGTTATATCTCTTAAAACAGGATCACTAGCTTTCAGAGTTTCATCAATATCCTCAATCGTGATTATATTATCGGTTTGTGTACATTTATCACTACATAAACGCGATTTCTCAATCATAAAAGTCGATAAAGTGGTAATGAGTAAATTTACTGCTGCACATATCGAGTATTTAAAGGGCATCGAGCATACATGTTCACAGCATTGTACTTTTATTCCCGTCGTTCTTTCAAATTCTTCTCTTTCAGATCTTTCAGGTGCTGGTCTCTCAGGTGCTGGTCTCTCAGGTGCTGGTCTCTCAGGTGCTGGTCTCTCAGGTGCTGGTCTCTCAGGTGCTGGTCTCTCAGATGTTGGTCTTTCAGAGTGTAGTCTTTCGCATTTTTGGGGGTGTGGCACTGGTCTTTTAGGTACTGGTCTTTCAGGTGCTGGTCTTTTATATGCTGAGCTTTCAGCTACTAGATTAATAATCGCGTCAGTTGCAGTTGTCTGTCTGACTGACTGGTAATGTTTTTTTGTCTGTTGTGATGACATTGTATTTGTACTCATATTGATTGGTTTATTTGAAGATGTATATTTGCATTTTTTCTTAAGAATTTTGCGATATCTGAAACAATTACGCTTTAATTGTGTGGAAAAATTGATTAAAATTAATAATTGAAACAAAAATAAATAACGAAATTTAAAAAATAAAAAAGGTATTTAATTTATAAGTAAAAGTAAAATCTTAAGATAAATATTGAAATAAAAGTCTAAAAATAATTGAGTGCGGCGTTGGGTTCTGCCACTCCAAACGCAATGCCTCCAGAATTCGGCGGAATGTGGGGAACAGGAGTGTCTTAAGGTCCCAGGTTCCCTCTGCCTACCCTGCTACATGTGTGTTACAACGTGAATTTAAAAATAGAAAAGTCTAATACTTACACATGAATCGGTATCGAAACAGGCAGAGAAGATCGCTTGTTCGATTTAAACAAACATTCTGCTTCTGTCATAATTGTTAATAATAATTATATTCTCACATATTCGTAAAATAATAAAAAATAATAAAAAAATGCTACCGCTTAAAATAATATTTCTCATCGTAGTTTTAAAACACTGCTGAAAAAGAATATTTATTTAATATATTTATATTATATTATTCAAAATAAAAAGCAAGTAAAAAAGTTTCATATGAAACTTTTATTTATTTTGAACTTTTATTTAGTATCGAGAGACGTGGTGCCAGCCCCGAGATTGTATTACGACTGTCGGATCTCATTTACTCGAGCCCGGGAAAGCTGAGGTAAGGGGGCGTGGCTTAAAAAGTTAACGCAACAGTTTTCCACCAATCACAAGAGAACAACTCTGTAATGTAAGCTCAATGTTTTTCGCGCTCTTTTTACTTTGTAATGTCAAATATAGTTAGAGGCTCTATTTGTGTATGAATTTTAGCAAAATATTTATTGTTATTTTAAAATGATAGTTCATGATAATAAAAGTGTTTATGTTTCGATGTAAGTATTTAATAATACATATTTACAATTAATGATAAAATTAATAAGGACAACGTTAGTTTCCGAAACGAAATGGTGATTGAATCGAATTTACTTATAAAATAGAATTTTAAATAAATTTAATTTCTAGTAAGTCCTTACATTTTTGTATTATCTTCTAGCTGTTGAAATATAGATACAAAAACAAAGAAGTGAGTTATCACTCTACCAATACCTACGAAATATATAAAAAAAATAATAAAAAGTAAATATGAATGATTATACAAATAATATTGATTATAAACACCGTTCCCTGGACTATTTAGTAATAATAAACAGAAACTGCAACGACCAATAGCATAAGGGCGGGTCCTGCTCCAATTTCAGCTATTTTTAGACAACCTATCGAGAGCTCTGGATTCTGTAAGCACCACCGACATATGTACCGTATATACACTTGGAATACCTGTATTACAGTTATATATACAGTTTCTGAAAATCAATAACGTAATCGCTGGAATATTAACAGAATACAGTAAGTATATGCATGTCGAATAAGCGCTTATAACTTTTTGAAATATTTCTATATTAATTAAATTTTAACCATTTGTTATAATTTTTGATGTTTTGTTGCAGTTCCGTGTATTTATATAATGATCTGTAAAGCAAAAATTGAACAAGTCCCCAAAAGGAGTCATAGTGAGTTAAATCCTCGACATTTAAGCGATTTTCTTGCAAAAAAAATTATACTAGATATTTGTAACTTTTTTCTCTCTAAACAAACCTTTAAAAGTCTATAATGTAACTGTTTTATTGACTTTGTAAATAAAATAATAAATAATTAAGTGAGTTATAATGATTTTGTGATGAGTCTCATCAACGAACTGTTATTAAGATTTAAGTCCTTGGATTTGCGTAAGATTTGGTTAAAGACGAACATAGTTAATCCCGTGCTAAAAAAATTATTACAGACTAGAGAAATAGCTTATGGGTGTTCGAATTTATTCAAAATATCATACAAATTGAGCATCTGTAAAATGGTTTAAATTTATTACTAGACGTGCTCGCGACTTCGCCCGCTTGGAGTTATTTGTTTATTAATCTAAATTATTTTCATGTTCTAATAATATTATCATTTTAAAGACAATAAGATTTAAGTTATACAATAAAAATAAATTGGAACAACAATGTTATACAATAAAAATAAATTGGAAAGTAAAATTTCAGATAATTTGATAAAACAATTATTTTGTAGCAATTTTGTGAAACAAATTACTTTATATGGATACACAATTTTTTCATTTATATATCTACCGATTAAAATAAAGAACTACTAAATATTAAAAGAAGAATTGAATTTGCTAAAATACAAGAGTAAAAACTGCATTTAAATCGATTAAGCAGATTTCTGAGATTAGCGTACAAAACCAGACAGGCAAACAATGTAAATAAAAAATAATTAAAAATTTTAAAAATAATTGTTTTAGGTTCTATTACATTGATAGATAGTAGATTTCCTCACATATCTTCAATGTACCTGTAGATAGCGATCAGAGACAAGTTTATTTTGTGAATATATTGATATTAAATAATAATTACGTATTTTAAATATAATAATTAAACATCTAAATTCATAATTTCATTAACTTTCCCAAACATTTCTTTCACTTGGTTTGTGTTACATTGCTAAGGTCTTTGAAGCCTTTAATAATTTATCTAAATATCCATCAAATTTGCATCTGAATAATATAATAACTATTTGCTTCTTCTTCTTCTTCTACATAAATAGTTTTAAATACGCATTCTGTCTATTTTTATAGTTTGTTTGTTGTTGTTCTGAGGTTCTTCTGTTAAGGTAAATAGAGTAAATGAATTTTCATAGAACTTTGCAAAAAGAAGCTATATGGCAAGATTTAAATTTGCTCCAATTAAAAGACCTCATTTAACTACGCAATAAGAACTTAGGCTACTAAAAATGTCGATGTATATACTTTTTTTCAGCTTCACGCTATATCCCGCCGGAGAGATAGAGGGAACCTAGTTAACACTGGGACAGACACTCCGTTCCCCACTTTCCGCCGAATTTTCAAGGCATTGCATTGCTTAGTGGCGGAAATAAGCGCCGTGCTTTGCCTTGATACTCGTACTTGATATCATGAAAATTAGACAAGTGGAAAATAAATAAAAATCGATTATTAATAAGAAGACGTGAATAAAGACTTTTAAATTATATAGCAAACAAGTTGCTTAATACGAAAAACATAGTAACAGGTTCTTTACACAGCTTCCATTGTAATCTGTATACTATAGGGTAAGCAGAAGGAATGTACTCTTAAGATACTCCCTCCTTCACTCTCTAATTTTCCACCCAATTCGAAAAATTGGGTGTTGAGTGGTGGATCTCATCTTTTTTAAATTATAGAAGCAAGTATCAGTTATGCAAAAACTAAATGAACCAATTATCCAAATTCAATAAAATCCAACAATCATTTTTTTTAAACTTCACGTTGTATCCCACTTATAGCAGAGTTGGTGGAGGGACACTAATAATATTAATAAGACATTCCGTTGCCCACGAACCGCTAAATGTTCGAGAGATTGCATGTTGAATTAACTCAACACCACGCTTTGTCTTGTTAAAGGAGCGACGAAATCAAAAACAATTCTACCCACGAGTATGCATTATTGTCCTTGTCTTTAATATGCTATATACTTTTTTAATTACTTCAAAAAGGATTCTCTCTCTCTGCTACAAAATAATAATCTACGAAAGCATAAAATAACAAACAACTAGCCATAAACAGTATAAAATCACAGTGGAAAACAAAACTAGCCGTACAGTTCATTATAAAGTGGAATGCGTGTATGAATTTAAAATCAATTTACGCATTTTCCGGCGGGGCCGGGGGTCGCGCCTATCCGGTTGGAATAATTTAATTTTTCTCCTATACTCCGATATTGGCTAATGCACTCCGCCGACGTGATATTTTCATATTTTGAGGGTTCCGTACCTCAAAAGTGTAAAATGGAACCTTTTTAGGATCACTCTGTTGTCGGTTTGTCCGTCTTTCAAGACCATTTAATCCTTTGAAGCATATAAAAAATCAAGCTTCTATGTCAACACAATCAAAAGATACAAGCATTTATATAATTAATCAAAACCTATAGGGTACTTTCCGTGGACCTACAGTTATGAAATTTGGCACAAAGTGATAACTAACAATATAAATAAAAAAAAACCGAAAGTGACAATTAATAGGAATTTCATTGAAAAAAAATATAATACTACAAACTTTTATTTGTAGTTCATTTCATACAAAATGAGTGCATATGCCCGCAAACTTCAGTTAGTCAATTTTTATAAATTGTACTTCCAGTAGAACTACACCTTTTCTAAAATTGGTACAGATGCCTCGGTAGGCAACTCCAACTCGCACTTGACCAGCTTTTTTATAGTTATTTCGCCCATCGAAAATAACAACACTTCAGTTTGTAAACGATATTCTTCAATTTTCCACCGTTTCGGACAACAACCTTTTAATTATTGCGTACTTTATTTGTATTTTCATCAGACATCACTTGCTATGCATAACCAGCTATAGTTACTTTTGTGTATTTAGGTTCACAGTATATCCCGCATATAGCAGAGTAGGTAGAGGGAACCTAGCGTTATTAAAACACTGTTCCAAACTTTTTATATCTCAAACATTGCGTGCGACTAATATGAATAAATATATAAAATATATAAATAAACAAAGCTCAACACCGAGCTAAGCATTCTTACAAGCGCGAAGAAATTAAAAAAAAATCTAATCAATTATATCTCCTAATACATCATCGTATTTTATTCTTTTTGTGGAGTACCTACGCAGAGAAAACTACTTATAACAAATTTCGGTACTTATCGAAACTTATTGGTCCTTATAATGATATCACATCTACAGATTTGGTTTTTTTTTTTGATTTAACGTAGCCTGTACTTAAATGATGTTGTGATTTGAAGAAAAAAAACAAATACGCTTATCTCTCTTTGACTCCAAATAACAGATTTTAAATGGTAAATATTTGGTTTGATAAATTATCGTTATTTTCACTTATTACAACACTATATTAAAATTTTCTTTACTAATAATAAAAATAATAATTAAAATATAATTTTCTATAATATAGTTGTTGTTTAAGTTTGTTTACATAAGTAGGTATAATTTTGAAGTCGGTTAGATGTATTTTTTATATTTTTAAAAGAATTATTTATAATAAAATTTTAATATCCCGTATACTAAAATACTGTGTCTTCTCTTTTTAAACAGAGATAACCAATCACCTTGCAACTTACTTTTTCTTATTAAACTACATACTTGTACTTATCAAATTTATTTTATTCTAATTATTATTTATTAAAAATTTGCTTCTATCATTAAAATTGGAGATTTTTATTAATATTAAAACTTTAATAATTATTTAAGAACTTCAATGTAAGTGATACTCTTTAATAACTCCCTTACCTTACTTACCTACATGAAAAATATAATGTGCGCCGCGCCATAGATGTCCAAGTTGGTCTAATACAGTTTTATATCTGCAGTTATAGAGCCCGAGGCCAGTCGTAGCGGAGGAGCACAAACGTGTGACAGTTTTTGGAAGCGATTCCCACTGGTGGAAAGGAAATATTTAATTTTTTTCTTTCTAGTGTCAAGGTAAGGAGCGGCGTTGAGTTTCGCCACAATCGAAAAATTCTGCGGAAAGTGTCTTAACACTAAACTCCCTCTGCGTACCCCGCTTCGACGGTTGTGGATTCGATGCTCACTCATTAGATATTTAATTTATTTTAACACGTAATGCCGCAACGCTAAGTTCCCGCTATGCTATCGCACAGACCTGCATCTTCTGTGTGGTAAAAGTGGATTAAAACATCATTTGCTTAACCTCAGTTAAAATCTCTATATATAATAAGACAGTAAAAATATTTTGTCTGTACATTTAGTAATTTTGACTGAAATGGATAGAGGGACACTTAAAAAGAATAATAGAAAGCAAAAAGTTTTTTTTGAATTTCTTGTCTGTCTGTCTGTCTGTCTGTCTGTCGACATATTTTTGTCCGCATTTTTCTCTGAAAGTACTGAACCGATTTACTTGAAAACTTCACCAATTGCTTTTTTTTAACTCAACTTAAGTACTAAAGTTTAGTTCATCAAAATCGGTTTATTAAAAAAAAAGTTATCGTCATTTGAATGAACTCAAGGCATTAGTTTGCCTGCGAATATTATATAGCAATCGCGCCTGGTAAGATTCCTGGCTAAAGAATGACATTCGAAACGTCTGGGTTATATGTCTGTTGATAAAAATATATATTTTTGAAGCACTATTATATAATATTTTATACAGTAAAGTAAACAAAATTGAATTGTTAGTGGAGATTACCTTCATAAATCATAACAGTTAAGTTTAAGTCGTAATTAATTCTACACAGAGATAAAGAACGATCTTGAAAGAAATATCAAGTAAATACAAAGATTTTTTGGTTGGTTCGTTCATATAATATATGTAACTAATTTAAAAACTGTACAGGAGTTAATATGCAATTATTATAGTTATTTTACAAAGAATATTATGAATCCTTCAAATAAATAATTTAACATTTAAGGCTGTTTCTGAATGAGTAAATTAAATTATTCACTGACATCAGTACATTTAACAGAGTATATTATATAGGTAAAAAGAACATAAAGTTACAAAAATATATACGTGTAATAAATAATTAGCTTTATGTATATTTTATAAATATCAACAATGGTCGTATTTTTTTATTTAAAACAATTAAAAATTATTTGACGATAATGTCGTAAAAAAATCATATTAGAAGTCATTATAGTTGTCAATCAATTCTGCTTATTAAATCAATAATCGTGTATTTTAAGCGGGCGAAGCCGCGGGCGAGCCGCTAGTCTTTAATATTTTACTTTGTCTTATAATTTTGTTTTTCACCATTGTATATCGTATTTATATTTTGCTATGTTTATATAAGTATATTGCTTATATGTTTATATAGTTATAGTTATATTTATATATATTACATATATTTATGGCTTTATTTTACCAGTAATAGAGATACCTTACCGAATCGTTTCTCTTAACATCTCCTTTAGTCAAGGGTTTTTGGTAAAGGTCTCTATAAGAAATAAGTTATCCGTTGTACACATTCTGTGATAATATTGTGAGGTACATAAAAAAATAAAAAAGCGAAAAAAACAATATTTAGCTAAAATTACAAAGACTTTATATAATTCCTTAGTAACGAAAAAAAATCCAATTAATGATCTCTTATAGCTTATTAAGAAAAATATTTACCTAATTCTAAATGAAAAATAATATTTATTTTACTGTTAAAAGCTTAGTACGTACTCGTATCACGTGTATAATATTTAGCTATCATTCAGTACTTCAGCGAAGGTGGGCCGTAAGCCGAATTTAATTGGTGCAGTGAACGCGAGTCCTGGAACTCTACAAATAAATACCTTAATTGGCCTTATAACGTAGAGTGAAACCTACGCGCTGTTTTATATGAGAAATATTTTATATTTTTATTGTTATATTTCTTTAATAATAATATATTTTGTATACATATACAGCGATTGTTTGTATATATGATGGTTGTTGGTTCGATTTATTTTCAAATTCGTTGCTCTGGTAGCAAGTTCCGCCACTTAATATGCAATATCTCCGACATTGGACGGTGTGTAGGAAAATGGAGTGTCTTAACACTATGTTCTCACTGCCTATCTTGTGATATGCGGGATGTAACGTGAAGCTTAAAAATATTTATTATAAGAAATAAGTATATAATGTTTTTGTTAAAAGTACATTAGGTAGGTTTGTCATATTTATTTAACGTTTTACGTTTTATTCCGTGTATAGCAAGATAGAAAGAGGCGACCAGTGTCGAAACACTTTGTTTATGGCCAATTTTCGTGACATTGCGGAGTGTCGGAACCCAATACCCCGCTTTGGCTGCGTAAATAGTTTAAATATAATTCGCTACTCTGACAATGGATCAAACACACAACAAATAGTTTTTAACTGCGTTTTCACACTTTTTTTTGTTTGTTTTTTTGTTTCAATGAAAATAACTAAGAATTTTACATCATACTCTTAGCGCATGTTCGGAGGCATGGAGGCAAAGCGCGGAGTTTAGTTCCGCCACTTAACACACAATGCCTCAAGACTTTGACGGAGTGTAGGGAATGGAAAGTCTTTCCCTAGGTTTTATGTTCTCTCCGCCTACCCTACTACGTGCCGGACTTCTCTCCATTTGATCGTTATCGTCCAGTTATATAAAAAAAAAACAAAGACTATCCAAGATAAACAATAGTTTCTGAGTTAAACGCGATTCAAGAAAATCTTCTGCTTTATTTTATTGTAAAGATGGACACGAAATTTCTTAAAATTAGCTAGATAGTTATATGATGTCGTCCTTATACATAAACATACTTAATCGACTTTAATTATTTTTTTAAGCAGACGTAGCCTTCTTAAACTTATTTGACTTTAAAATTTTAGTTAATTTTACAGTTATCACTATAGATATATATGTACACAATATAAAAGATATAAATGTATCTAGGAATCTGTTATATTTAGGTACTCTATGACAAGTTAACGTTTGTAAAGCAAACTTTGGTGTCGGGTGCACGCTTTCTCCCTTAATAGGAATTCACTTAATGCAACACACATACTATACTGATTGAATTAATAAGTACTAAAGGTTATAAAGATACTAATTTGTTCAAGTTTCTATAGTACAGTCCAGTTTGTTATTTTAATTTATTCGGTAAGTACTTGTTACTGTCGTACTACTGTAAATATGATGATTGTTGGTTCGATTCACACTCAGGGTAATGCATCATTTTCAATTACTTGCTCTTGTAATATGCTCCGCCACTCAATATGCAATATCTCCGAAATTGGTGCGTTGGGAACGAAGTGTCTTAATACTATGTTCTCACTGCGCACGTATCTTGCGATATGCGAGATGTAGGGTGAAGCCAAATAATATGTATTATTTTTAACATTTTAAAGTGTTATTCCAAACTTAGGAAAGAAAAATACTTATTTAGAAAATATATAAAAATTTGAACGTAGCGGGACTCGGCTTAGTGGTCAGAGGGCCTGGTCGGTTTCCAGGAGGCGTGGGTTCGAGTCCCGTTGCGTTAAAAATTTTATACGTTTTCTAAATAAACAATATTTATTATAGCCATCATATTTTTATCATGAGTCCATAAGCACATACAAAAAGCCAATTACTGGAAAAGAATGAAAAAATAACTTCATATCATTATACGTAGGTATAATATATTTAAAAAATTAAATTAAATTAGCTTCACGCTGTATCCCGCACACAGCAGGGTAGGCAGAGGGAACCTAGTGTTAAGACACTCCGTTCCCCACTTTCTGCCGGATTCTGGAGGCATTGCGTGTAGAGTGGCAGAACTCAACGCCGCGCTTAACCTCGACACCAGAGCGAAGAAATGGAAATATAAATTTAATTATTAATAATATATTTAATTTTATTTAATAATTATAATTTAGGCCAGTTGTGGCGCAACGGCACGAAGTGTGACTAAAACCGACTGGTTGTGGGTTCGATCCCCACTCGAGATGAAATATTTACTTAAATTTATATTTCCATTTCTTCGCTCTGGTGTTGAGGCTAAGCGCGGCGTTGAGTTCTGCCACTCAACACGCAATGCCTCCAAAATTCGGCAGAAAGTGGGGAATGGATTCTCTTAACACTAGGTTCCCTCCTACCCTGCTGTGTGCGGGATACAGCGTGAAGCTGAATTTAATTTTATTCTCATCGGAATTTGTTATACAATATACTTATTGTTACAAGACAATAACTACCGACTCCATCGTGACGCAGACAGCGGTGGTAGTGGCCCGCTTAAGAAAATGATTAATTTTATTACGTCAGTAGTTTTGTTTTTAATTAACGAAAAGTGGAGAACTGAGACTGATTCGAGGTTATATTCGCTGAATTAGATGTCTAGAGTAAAATGTCTAACAATATTGTCTGATAGATGTAATCCGGCCACTTTGAAATCCTTATTTTATTTCCTTATTTTATATTCATTTCGGCTGTTTCCCACGTATATTAGGGTAGACGGAGAAAACTTAAGAGTCAAGACACTAACCCACGCACTTAAGTGTTGATTTACGTCACTCAATGCCGCACTTCGTCTTGCTACCAGAGTGAAGACATGTAGGTAACTCTCCCCCCTGAGCGGGAATCTAACCGAATAGAAATGAATTTACAGGCAGATGATGTGCCTCAAAAGACAAGAAAATAATGAAGTGTATAAATAAAACTAGCGTTTAATAAAGTAAAAAATATATTTATTATTATAGGATATGTAAAATAAAGAGATAGTACTAAGAAAAATAAAAAAATATGTAATCTTACATTCTTCTCACCAACATTATAATAAGTATTAAAATATATTAAAAATATAACAAAGTATTATTTTTATTTTAATCTACCCTTTGCCATATACCATTTTATTTTTCTAAAGCTTTACGTTGTATTCCACATATATTCAATTTTCGAGACGTCCTGTGCTGAGTTGCGGTACTCAACGCCACTCTGCATGCAATGTTTCGGATGTTTTTTTTTATAATTTCGCCTTTTTGTTCTTATTAACTATTTTGTTGAGGGTAACATGTGCTTCGTCGTAAATTGGGTTAAAATGATTTCTCACTTTCTTCCACCAAACTGAAATACCACTGAAATGGTCTGCTGGATCATATCCAGCCATTCCTAGAACAAATATAGTTAAAACAATATATTTAAGTGTAACTTTTCTTTTCTAATGTATAAATATTACGAATATTTTTTCCATAGTTATTAGTTTTTAGTTATGTAAAATGTTTGAGACTCTTTTTTAAATAAATATTTAGAAACTATATGTTTTCTTTAATCATTTAAAAATATTTTTAATATATGAAAAAAGTCTTTTTTCAGCTTCACACATTTTCCACACTTCCTGCCTCGTTTTTAAGACATTAAAAGGCAAAACTTAATAACACATCAACTACAGGAGGAATTGAAAATAATTATTATATAAATATAATCATTCCCCAAAGTGGATAAGGAACCCAAAACCATCTTATTTATGATGACATGCGTTCCCTGCACTGCACCATGATGGACAATTGTAGCTGTTGCTTATTATTTAAACGTTTATGAGGTTTCATATTTTTTTCTGTTATAAGCACTTTAAGATTTTACAGAGTAATATGGAAATATAAATACTTGGCTGTTCCAATTCACAGGCAGCAAACAGATCGGCCACAGTAATTGTATCGCCGGCTATGAATTCTGTACCATTATTTAACCATTTAGTTTCAAATACATTTAATGCTGACACCATCCTCTGTTCATAACCTTGTATAGATTTTGCATCTGGTTGTTTACCAGTGAAAATAGGGTCCAAGTACTGAAAGAAAATCACAATGACGTAACTTTGTACAGTTTCTGATTTCAAAAAAGGAAATTAAATTAAATTTCTTTCTGCATAGACAGGTAAACTCTAGCCAATATCTCAAATTGGTCTATCAGTAAGGGATGGGCTGTCTCAACACTAGGTTCCCTCTATCTACCCTGCAATATGCCGGTTATCACATGATGCAAAATTATATGTTGTAATTTAGTATTACCGTGGCCCTAAAATACATAGCACAATGTAGTCGCAAGCCTATATGCTGCCACTCCAAGAACTCTTCTACTCGAGCTTGTTGCTTAGTATCCTTAGGATACAAACTTCCAGGTATTATATTTTCTCTGGCTAGGTACTTCACAATGGCTACACTAAAATCAAATGTATTTAATATAATATAATATTTATAATAATATTTTTTAACATTTTTATAAGGTTTCAATTACATTTTATAATAAAACACACCTTTCACTCAAAATAAAGCCATCATGCTCAATAACAGGCACTTTTTGAAGCCTATTAAGTGTTGTGAATTCTTCTGAATAATGTTCTCCTATAAGCAACAACAAAATAGAAGTAAATTAATAAATCAGCTTCACGCTGTATCTCGCACACAGCAGGGTAGGCAGAGGGAACATAGTGTTAAGACACTCCGTTCCCCCCTTTCTGCCGAATTCTGGAGGCATTGCGTGTTGAGGGGCAGAACTCAACGCCGCGCTTAACCTCGAACCCACAACCAGTCAATTTTGCAGTCACACCTCGTGCCGCTGCGCCACGACTGGCCTCAAAATAGAAGTAAACATTAAATTAATATAAAAATACTTAACACTAGTATCTCTTATAATTAATATAATAAGAAGTTCGTTGAATGTTCCAATATTTATTGATAGAATAAACTTTAATCATTTTTACTGTTAATTTATTACCTTTTCTTAAGTCAACAGGTTTGGATTCAAAATTACATTTTGCCGTGTTTAGTAAAATATATAGTGTCCTGGATGGTTGTGACATCAAATCGTAATATAATCTCAGAACCATTATTGATTATTATAAGGTTTACTTATGCTTACTTAAGTAATTAAAAGTATAGACTAAAGTTCAAAAAGTAAATAAGAAAACTTCGTTTGATAACATTTGACATTTAACCCTGATAGCCAACCGTTGTGTTGTTACTTGGAGATAAGCTATGATACTTATAAAAAATAACAAAAAATAAATATACAAAATATTTTAATAAATGTAAATTATTTTTAACGAATTACAATTAATTCTATTAATATTAGCATAATAAACTAAAACATAACATATTTCTTATTTTAAAATTACATAAAATATATATTTAGTTACAAAATTATCAATACGTATTGCTAGTAACACTAAAAACTATGTCATTGATAGTGATGTCCCTTTAAAATCGATATTCTAATAAAATTAATAAAAATACTTTTGATTTATAAGCCAAACAGTAATTTCAAGGATACTTTATTAGAGGTTAAAATTGAAAGTAAATGTTCATAAAATATATAGTAAAATAAAAAAAACTTATGCAATGTGTAAGAAGCATATATACCAAACAAATATTAATACAATATCGAGATAATTTCGTTTAAATTCTACAGCATTGTGCACATAAACTAGCAAAAGAATAAGCATTTATTTCTAGCAAGCTTGAATTTGTAGATGAGTACATAATCACTTCGCCAATGTCACGTTATATAGAGAACACACGAAAGAGTTCGTATGGTATAAAAAATATGAAGTTAAATTATAGGAGAATACATACCTACTTATAAGAGATCCAGTTAAAATATTTACTAGCAAGTTAAGTTACTACGTAAGTATGATCATATTGACGTGATTGAATGATTAGGTAGGGTATTATACAGTTAATAAAAAATATTTCCTGATTAATATTGATATTCTTTTATGTTTCATCATCAAATTCTAACATTTTTGTTCTTGATTCATTTACTTATTTAGTTTTTTTTTGGGAATATCGATTAGTATAATGAATTGACAGTTGTCATGTTGTTTAAGTATCGATATGATATATCATTTTGTGATTTACTTCGTTAGAAGTTAAGAACGTCACTAAGTATAAATTTAGATAGTAGTTCGACGCCGCAAAACTACATTTATTCAATAAAGATATAAGTCAAAACTATTTTTTGTGAAATAGTATCGCCAGGATGGCTTCATTAGATCTCCTAACTCCACATTTATCTAAAATTAAAATACCAACTTCCCAGCAGTTGGTCTACAAGGATGAGTGTGTATATTCTTTTGACAATCCGGTGAGTTGCATTTTGTTTCTAACCTCTAGAATAAAATAAGGATTACTGATAAACATAAAAGATTAAGTAAATCATACATTTTCCACTATAGTGTAAATTAAGGTTAACCTATTAAAAAACTAAAGACATACTTTCTGTTTTATAATCAGCAAAAAATCGATTTAATTTACCAAAGTCAATTTAGTTTACAATAAAAACACGATAAATTGTACACTCAATTATACTGCAGAAAATGCAGAATTTCAAAATATATTACTAACATTTCAATTCTTTTCATATTATAAGCATGTGTTTTCATATGATACAATTTAAAACTATTTTGGGACAATTGCATTTTCTTTAAAATATCTTGTGTTCATAAAATTCTTGACAGCTTGATACACATTCGCTACTATGTTAAAAAATGATGTTTTAGTGCCATGCATGGAAAAGGAGCACATTATTAGTGACAAAAATGTATCAAACATAACTGGTGTCCAAAATAGGATGTTATATAGAAGTTCTCTAGTTACATATGTCTTAGCATTAGGTCTATTCACTTGCATTATATGAATTTTGGTTAGAATCACTACAGATATTGTTATTGGAACAAAATAGCTTATAAATGCAAGTGCAAACATATAAACTAGCAAACTCTTATTGTCAGTAAAACAAATTTTCATACACTTCTCATCTATTTTAGGCCTTCTAAATGATTTAGTAACATTTGTAAATTCAAAATTGGAATTATTATTGAAATTTCTAAGAACACTTAACACATTACTAAGAATAGTGTCTAGTTGTCTCGTTTCATTTGTATTTGATTGATCTTTTTCTATTATTTCTAAATAGTTTAATGGAGCCGGTATATATTTAAGTAATTCTTCAAATTCTGTGGTATTAACCCAAGTACTATTGAAGTAACAGGGTTCCTTTGTTACATCTAACATTGACATGCAAGTATCTTCTAAAGTCCTTGCTTCACCTAAGGACATCTCTTTAACGTTCATAGGATACATAAAGAGAGTTATTAAGATTGGTATAATCCATTGCAAAACTATTGTAATGAATGATGAATATTTTTTCCAAAGTGCTGTTATCCTTCTGTATTTCACATGTTTCACTTCAGATACACTTCTAGATGTTTCACCAATTTCTTGAACATTATCTTCTTCATTTTTTTTCTTAATGTCCCATAGCATTCTATAATGCATGTAATTGTCTATGATAAGTCCTAAGAAGCTGTTTACCAAAGACATCACATATGGCCCATAGCTTAGTAGAAGAGATGCAAAACCACATTTAACATCTATATTTTTTATTACATAAGGACTTATTTCAGCCATCCTCAAGTCAACTCCATCCATTTCTACATTACCAGGCTTAATAGAATAAATAGCACGACACATAAATGTTATACCTACACACATAAGTAAAACATTCTCAGATAGAAGTATATTCGAGAACTTATTCTTACTTAACATCCAGCTTTTTAAATTTAGTAAGCTTATTCCAAAACCACATAAAATGAGGAATATTCCTAAATATAAGTCAACAGTCTTAAACATTCTGCTGTTTTGTTCCAACTGACTGTGTGTACAGATTGGAACCCCTATGATTTTGCACGGGTCCCTATGGCAATATGTTATCAGTATGCAAATTATAGGGGCTTTTTAAGGTGTTATCATTGCATATTATAGCTTTGAAATATCTTTTTTTATGTTTACTAGATTTCACCAATTAGTAGTATAGTAAAAATTTGATATTCCTCTTTAATAAATTTTATAAAGAAATTACTTGTACTGAAAATAGAAATTTTAAAATTTCTATTTTCAGTAAAATTTAATGATAATATACTAATTTTATTTGAAATCAAATTAGAATAAAGTTTTTGTTAAATTAATAATTGTTCTATTTTAACCCCAAAGCATTATTATAATCTCATAATCTTTATTTATAATATTTTGTAATATTGTTGTTAAATTGTTTCAGGAGTCAGAGACTGGCCTCTATGTTTCACTAACATCTTTTCTTGGCTTTGGTCGTAATTATGTGGAACAGTACTTCCAAAAGACAGGCAATGCTGTCTTTCTACACATATTTAGAGAAAAGAAACCTGTAAGTATAAAAATATTTTATTGTTCTTTTTTTATTGAAGAGGATATTATTCATTTTTATTTAAAAATTTTACATCATTATTCAATATGAGGCCGGCGTGGCGCAGCGGCACGAGGTGTGACTGCAAAACCGACTGGTTGTGGGTTCGATTCCCACTCGAGGAGATGAAATATTTACTTAAATTTATATTTCCATTTCTTCGCTCTGGTGTCGAGGTTAAGCGCGGCGTTGAGTTCTGCCACTCAACACGCAATGCCTCCAGAATTCGGCAGAAAGTGGGGAACGGAGTGTCTTAACACTAGGTTCCCTCTGCCTACCCTGCTGTGTGCGGGATACAGCATGAAGCTAATAATAAAAAAATCAATATTTTTTTAAGTATTGATCACACACTTAGCATTAGATATAATAAGAAAATATGACTGTTAACAAGTTGTTATGTTTATAGTAGGATGTGAACCCTTACCTTTTAAAAATCTTCCAAGTGTCCTAAACATAAAATTCTAAATGTTTTGTTCCTACATAATCACTTATTTAGGTAAAAAATAAAATATGGAAATAATCATAATATAATAATAACATTCCGCCGTTATGGTGGAGTGGCACACCGATTGTGAACGCGACGATTATGAGTTCGATTCCCACTAGTGTGATGGAATTGTTTAATATTTAAATTTCTCACTCTGGTAACAAGAATAAGCACGGCGTTGAGTTCCGCCATTCAACACGCAATGACTCGAAAATTCCGCCGAAATTGAAGAACTAAATAAAACACTTTAACACTGGGCTCCTAATATTTTTAATTTTTTTCCCTCATTTGTTTCATTCTATTGTTAATAGATTCCAGAACCAGAAAAAACCGGTGATGGTCCAGAAAAGAAAATCACTCGCTTGGCGATCGGTGTAGAGGGCGGCTTTGACCCGGACTGTAACAAAGTAAAATATACGTACACGGATCATTATAATGTCGTCATTTTACCTGGTTTCCAATCTTACCCATGGCCTAATGATGCCTTGCCTGAAATTGTAAGTATAACATAATTATTTATTAAAATGTATTGTATGTGTTAAATATAGAATATACGCTATATATAGATAGTACTTATGACGTCAGTCGTGGCGCAGCGGTACAAGCATTCGACTTATGCGACAGGTCATTCCTTCGATTCTGATTCGAGAAAATGAAATGTTTGGTATTTTCATTTCCTCGCTCGCCACTCAATACGCCTCCAGAATTCGGCCATACCCTAGCTGGGTATAGCCGAATTCTGTGTGGGATACACTGTGAAGCTAAAAATGGTATATATTTATGGTACACTGATATAATGTTTTGAAAAACGAATGTTTAAGCACAATGGTTGTGCGTGAATAATTATTATGATAAAATATTATAGGTTAAAAAGTCAGTACAAGGTGTTCTGGATGCAGAATCTCCCTTCAAAGTTGCTGAGATGGAAGCTCTGAGTGGAACTTGGGATGGCGAGAAACGTGAAGTATCTGTGTAAGTCGTACTAAATCAAAATATAACAAAACTACAAAATGATTTTAGCTTTACATACTCAATGATGCACTTTGCCTCGACACCAGAGCAAAGAAATCGAAATATTAAATATTTAATATTCTCGAGTGGTAATTGACCTCACAACCCGTCGTGTTTACAGTCACATATTTGTGGGCCACGACTGTCCTCAATTCAGCTTCACTTTATAAATTTAAAAACAATTATTTTTTTTACAACTTTTATTTTATACAAATAATATTATTGTTATGTTTCAGTCATGCAGTTAGTCTAAATCAACTAGACAATGGTATCAAGATACTCCCATCAGGGTGGAAATGTGCCAAGTGTGATCTGACTAACAATTTATGGTTGAATCTGACAGATGGCTCAATATTGTGCGGGAGAAGGTTCTTTGATGGCTCTGGAGGGAATGATCATGCTGTAAGTAAATTTAATAGGTGCCTATTTTTTTTATTAAAAAATATTTCAATATTAAGATTATATTAAAGTATTAAGATGTTTTTTAACTATTGTATTTAAGGAGGTATACTATACAGTTAAGACTTTTGTTTACAACATTCTACCTGCTGTCTGAAGATGTTGTTTGTTAGGTGGTGGAACTAATAATACTAATACATACTGGCAAAATGTAAATAATTTTAGATATAAACACTCCCTTAGGTTCGTACGGGAATAGGTATGTTGTTAATAAATATGCCACTATAGTAGTTAACAATTTTATTAATTATGTTTCTTTATTAATACTACTAAAAAATTTACATGCAAATTAAATTAAAAGAAGTACATCATTTGTATCTTCATTTAGACAGATTACAATTATATAAATGTGAAAGAGTAGTAAACTCAAGCTTACTTTGCCCTATTTTTAACATTTAAATTATATTACTTTCAATCCTCAATCCCCCAGGTGGAACATTACCGTGAAACCGGGTATCCGCTGGCAGTCAAACTTGGCACAATAACAGCGGAGGGCAAGGGCGACGTGTACTCGTACGTGGAGGACGACATGGTGGAAGATCCATATTTGGCAGATCATTTGAAGCATTTTGGCATTAATGTGCAACAATTGGAGAAGGTACTTTTTATTTTCAGCTTCACAGGATACAGCATCATATGGCAGGGTGGGCAGAGGGAATGTAGTGTTAAGACACTCCATTCTTTTTTGTACCGAATCTTCCAGGTAATGCTTGCCACAAAGTGAAAATATAATACCTACAATTCATTACCCCGAATAGGAATCGAAGCCACCGTCGCGGTGACTATATAAGTCTCACGCTTGGGCCACTAGCCCACGTCTGCCTGAAGCTACATTTGAAATCTTCTATTTATACATATAAATTTCTTCTGTGACTGAGTGACTAACAACTAATGGACAATCAAAATTAGCCAGTGTACAAGGCTGAAATTTAGTATGTAATTGAAAGTATTAAGATAATTAAAAGTATTTGTCTAAATTCTTACTGGAATGGAAAGCAACAGAATTTTACGTTTTATAATCCACATAGTAATAATTGGAAGTACTGGGTCTAATAAAAAAAATAATTCAAAATTTTGAATAGTCACTCAATCTCTTACATCTATATCCTTTAAATAATTTTGTTGTTTCGTAAATATGATATTTATCACTCAACAGACAGACAAATCAATGGTAGAACTGGAGCTGGAACTGAACCGTCGTAGCGGAGAGTGGAGTGCCCTTCAGGAGTCTGGTACAGCCCTACGCCCACTACATGGACCGAGACTGACAGGACTCAATAATTTGGGGAATTCCTGTTATGTTAATAGTGTTGTGCAGGTACGATATTATACTTTTATTTTTATTTATTAGCTCCTAGCCTTGCATCCCTATTATGTGTTTAATATGTTCATGTCCTCGCTCTGGTAACGAGGCAATGCGCGGCGTTCAGTTTCGTCACTCAACATGCAATGTTTCCAGGATTCGGCGGAAAGCGGGGAGTGGGGGAAACTAAGTTTCCAGTTTTCCCCTGCTTATCCTGGTACGTACGTGATACAGCGTGAAGTTAAAAAAAAACATTGTATCTCTTGTATAGATGTAACTAACTGAGGGAAGTGCTAAGACACTCCATTCTCTGCGCACCACACAGTTTGCAGGACATTGAGTGATGAGAAGCTGAGATCAGTGCCTGAGATTTACGATAGAAGTGTAGGATTAGGCCTCTGTAAATATACATTAATGCTCACATACACTTTCGAATTGTTCCCGAAAACGATACAAAATTCGCAATCATTTGGCTAGTGCTGCCTTCACAGTAGGTTATAGTGATCGATAGTTCTAGAAAAAATCTTTTCATTTAGCGATATATAGAGCGAGATCTCCATCATCTTACCTACTTCTATCAAGTGCTAGTAGAAATACATGGTTATTTTAATAAAAAATATATTCCAACATGTTTTATTGCTTTTAGGTGCTGTTCAGAATGCCTGATTTCGTACGGCGTTATGTGGAGGGCGCACCGGAAATATTTTCCACTTTTCCGGAAGATCCCGCCAACGATTTTGATGTACAGACGTATGTAATAAACGTATTGTTTTCGTTTTAATAATATAGAAATGCAATGTACAATTTCAATTTGGCTGTAATATAACAAGAAATTCAAGCGGGCGAAGCCGCATTTATTTTAGGGTAGCTAGTTGTTAATATAATAATTGTTTGAACTAGTGCCAAACTTGGTGTGGGCCTGGTGTCAGGTCGGTACTCGCTGCCGGCCGAGGCGGAGGGCTGGCAGGCGGGGGTGTCCCCGCACATGTACCGGCGCGTGGTCGCCAAGGGACACGCCGAGTTTTCCACCAAAAGACAACAGGATGCGAATGAGTTTTATTTGCATTTACTTAATCTTATTGAGGTTAGTAGTGTTCGAAAGTAATTAGTAATAAGAAATATGTCATTTTTGTTTCTTACGAGGGTGTTCAATGTATTCTTTATTCATTGGTGTGAAAAACGCATAAGTTAGCTATATTTTTTAACAATATGAACAATAGTGTGTAGGTACCGATAGAATGGTGAGTCATCTCGGCTACCATTTAAACATTAATCTTCAACTACAGTTTTCTGAACTTTGTGACATTTTCATCCACAAAGGCAGTAATCGGGCCGCCAAAGTGAGGGTCCTCTTCGATGGTCTCTTTGCCTCTTTTGAATTCACTTGATCTCTTTTGAACAGAAGATACTGAAGGTGCAGGTTCTTGTCAAGCAGCCATTATTACTTTATTACAGATTTTTTAAGTTAGCAAGTACTTGTTTAGCAAGGAATCAAAAGACAGTGCGATGTTCAATTTTCTTCAACAATATCGCGTTAGTCGTTTTATTTGTCTTCAACAAAGGATTACTAGCAAACTAATAAGCTAAGTAAAACACATTAATACCAAGAATAAATTGGCTGCCCCTCGTAAGTGTCGTCAAATACTAATTACATAAAAGACAACACAAGTAATTATTTGAAAAGATTGATACTTTTTATATTTTTTAACATAACGAGATTATACTCTAAGCTCTCTTCTTTACTAGACCAAACAAAATCTATTTCTTTATTTCTCCTTAAATGCCAAAAAAATCCAAACGCATAATATTTTTTCAAAAATAGTTTTTTTATGTATGTAACATAAAATGTATTCCAGCGCCACAGTCGCCACAAGAGCAACCCCGCGGAGTGTCTCCGGTTCGCGGTGGAGGAGCGCGTGCAGTGCGCGGAGTCGCTGTGCGTGCGCTACACGGCGCGCGCCGAGCAGCACCTGCCGCTGCCCGTGCCGCTGCGCGCCGCCGACAACGACGCGGCCGTGCGCGACTACGAGCGCCGCCGCGCCGACGCGGAGAGCAGCGGGCAGAGGATGTACGTGCGCACACTGTAGTATACCCTCATAGTTAGATATAGAGCACCTGCCGCTGCCCGTGCCGCTGCGCGCCGCCGACAACGACGCCGCCGTGCGCGACTACGAGCGCCGCCGCGCCGACGCGGAGAGCAGCGGGCAGAGGATGTACGTGCGCACACTGTAGTATACCCTCATAGTTAGATATAGAGCACCTGCCGCTGCCCGTGCCGCTGCGCGCCGCCGACAACGACGCCGCCGTGCGCGACTACGAGCGCCGCCGCGCCGACGCGGAGAGCAGCGGGCAGAGGATGTACGTGCGCACACTGTAGTATACCCTCATAGTTAGATGTAGAGCACCTGCCGCTGCGCGCCGCCGACAACGACGCCGCCGTGCGCGACTACGAGCGCCGCCGCGCCGACGCGGAGAGCAGCGGGCAGAGGATGTACGTGCGCACACTGTAGTATACCCTCATAGTTAGATGTAGAGCACCTGCCGCTGCGCGCCGCCGACAACGACGCGGCCGTGCGCGACTACGAGCGCCGACGCGCCGACGCGGAGAGCAGCGGGCAGAGGATGTACGTGCGCACACTGTAGTATACCCTCATAGTTAGATGTAGAGCACCTGCCGCTGCGCGCCGCCGACAACGACGCGGCCGTGCGCGACTACGAGCGCCGCCGCGCCGACGCGGAGAGCAGCGGGCAGAGGATGTACGTGCGCACACTGTAGTATACCCTCATAGTTAGATGTAGAGCACCTGCCGCTGCGCGCCGCCGACAACGACGCCGCCGTGCGCGACTACGAGCGCCGCCGCGCCGACGCGGAGAGCAGCGGGCAGAGGATGTACGTGCGCACACTGTAGTATACCCTCATAGTTAGATGTAGAGCACCTGCCGCTGCGCGCCGCCGACAACGACGCCGCCGTGCGCGACTACGAGCGCCGCCGCGCCGACGCGGAGAGCAGCGGGCAGAGGATGTACGTGCGCACACTGTAGTATACCCTCATAGTTAGATATAGAGCACCTGCCGCTGCCCGTGCCGCTGCGCGCCGCCGACAACGACGCCGCCGTGCGCGACTACGAGCGCCGCCGCGCCGACGCGGAGAGCAGCGGGCAGAGGATGTACGTGCGCACACTGTAGTATACCCTCATAGTTAGATATAGAGCACCTGCCGCTGCCCGTGCCGCTGCGCGCCGCCGACAACGACGCCGCCGTGCGCGACTACGAGCGCCGCCGCGCCGACGCGGAGAGCAGCGGGCAGAGGATGTACGTGCGCACACTGTAGTATACCCTCATAGTTAGATATAGAGCACCTGCCGCTGCCCATGCCGCTGCGCGCCGCCGACAACGACGCCGCCGTGCGCGACTACGAGCGCCGCCGCGCCGACGCGGAGAGCAGCGGGCAGAGGATGTACGTGCGCACACTGTAGTATACCCTCATAGTTAGATGTAGAGCACCTGCCGCTGCGCGCCGCCGACAACGACGCCGCCGTGCGCGACTACGAGCGCCGCCGCGCCGACGCGGAGAGCAGCGGGCAGAGGATGTACGTGCGCACACTGTAGTATACCCTCATAGTTAGATGTAGAGCACCTGCCGCTGCGCGCCGCCGACAACGACGCCGCCGTGCGCGACTACGAGCGCCGCCGCGCCGACGCGGAGAGCAGCGGGCAGAGGATGTACGTGCGCACACTGTAGTATACCCTCATAGTTAGATATAGAGCACCTGCCGCTGCCCGTGCCGCTGCGCGCCGCCGACAACGACGCCGCCGTGCGCGACTACGAGCGCCGCCGCGCCGACGCGGAGAGCAGCGGGCAGAGGATGTACGTGCGCACACTGTAGTATACCCTCATAGTTAGATGTAGAGCACCTGCCGCTGCGCGCCGCCGACAACGACGCCGCCGTGCGCGACTACGAGCGCCGCCGCGCCGACGCGGAGAGCAGCGGGCAGAGGATGTACGTGCGCACACTGTAGTATACCCTCATAGTTAGATGTAGAGCACCTGCCGCTGCGCGCCGCCGACAACGACGCGGCCGTGCGCGACTACGAGCGCCGCCGCGCCGACGCGGAGAGCAGCGGGCAGAGGATGTACGTGCGCACACTGTAGTATACCCTCATAGTTAGATATAGAGCACCTGCCGCTGCCCGTGCCGCTGCGCGCCGCCGACAACGACGCCGCCGTGCGCGACTACGAGCGCCGCCGCGCCGACGCGGAGAGCAGCGGGCAGAGGATGTACGTGCGCACACTGTAGTATACCCTCATAGTTAGATGTAGAGCACCTGCCGCTGCGCGCCGCCGACAACGACGCCGCCGTGCGCGACTACGAGCGCCGCCGCGCCGACGCGGAGAGCAGCGGGCAGAGGATGTACGTGCGCACACTGTAGTATACCCTCATAGTTAGATGTAGAGCACCTGCCGCTGCGCGCCGCCGACAACGACGCCGCCGTGCGCGACTACGAGCGCCGCCGCGCCGACGCGGAGAGCAGCGGGCAGAGGATGTACGTGCGCACACTGTAGTATACCCTCATAGTTAGATGTAGAGCACCTGCCGCTGCGCGCCGCCGACAACGACGCCGCCGTGCGCGACTACGAGCGCCGCCGCGCCGACGCGGAGAGCAGCGGGCAGAGGATGTACGTGCGCACACTGTAGTATACCCTCATAGTTAGATGTAGAGCACCTGCCGCTGCGCGCCGCCGACAACGACGCCGCCGTGCGCGACTACGAGCGCCGCCGCGCCGACGCGGAGAGCAGCGGGCAGAGGATGTACGTGCGCACACTGTAGTATACCCTCATAGTTAGATATAGAGCACCTGCCGCTGCCCGTGCCGCTGCGCGCCGCCGACAACGACGCCGCCGTGCGCGACTACGAGCGCCGCCGCGCCGACGCGGAGAGCAGCGGGCAGAGGATGTACGTGCGCACACTGTAGTATACCCTCATAGTTAGATGTAGAGCACCTGTCGCTGCGCGCCGCCGACAACGACGCGGCCGTGCGCGACTACGAGCGCCGCCGCGCCGACGCGGAGAGCAGCGGGCAGAGGATGTACGTGCGCACACTGTAGTATACCCTCATAGTTAGATGTAGAGCACCTGCCGCTGCGCGCCGCCGACAACGACGCCGCCGTGCGCGACTACGAGCGCCGCCGCGCCGACGCGGAGAGCAGCGGGCAGAGGATGTACGTGCGCACACTGTAGTATACCCTCATAGTTAGATGTAGAGCACCTGCCGCTGCGCGCCGCCGACAACGACGCCGCCGTGCGCGACTACGAGCGCCGCCGCGCCGACGCGGAGAGCAGCGGGCAGAGGATGTACGTGCGCACACTGTAGTATACCCTCATAGTTAGATATAGAGCACCTGCCGCTGCCCGTGCCGCTGCGCACCGCCGACAACGACGCCGCCGTGCGCGACTACGAGCGCCGCCGCGCCGACGCGGAGAGCAGCGGGCAGAGGATGTACGTGCGCACACTGTAGTATACCCTCATAGTTAGATGTAGAGCACCTGCCGCTGCGCGCCGCCGACAACGACGCCGCCGTGCGCGACTACGAGCGCCGCCGCGCCGACGCGGAGAGCAGCGGGCAGAGGATGTACGTGCGCACACTGTAGTATACCCTCATAGTTAGATATAGAGCACCTGCCGCTGCCCGTGCCGCTGCGCGCCGCCGACAACGACGCCGCCGTGCGCGACTACGAGCGCCGCCGCGCCGACGCGGAGAGCAGCGGGCAGAGGATGTACGTGCGCACACTGTAGTATACCCTCATAGTTAGATGTAGAGCACCTGCCGCTGCGCGCCGCCGACAACGACGCCGCCGTGCGCGACTACGAGCGCCGCCGCGCCGACGCGGAGAGCAGCGGGCAGAGGATGTACGTGCGCACACTGTAGTATACCCTCATAGTTAGATGTAGAGCACCTGCCGCTGCGCGCCGCCGACAACGACGCCGCCGTGCGCGACTACGAGCGCCGCCGCGCCGACGCGGAGAGCAGCGGGCAGAGGATGTACGTGCGCACACTGTAGTATACCCTCATAGTTAGATGTAGAGCACCTGCCGCTGCGCGCCGCCGACAACGACGCCGCCGTGCGCGACTACGAGCGCCGCCGCGCCGACGCGGAGAGCAGCGGGCAGAGGATGTACGTGCGCACACTGTAGTATACCCTCATAGTTAGATATAGAGCACCTGCCGCTGCCCGTGCCGCTGCGCGCCGCCGACAACGACGCCGCCGTGCGCGACTACGAGCGCCGCCGCGCCGACGCGGAGAGCAGCGGGCAGAGGATGTACGTGCGCACACTGTAGTATACCCTCATAGTTAGATGTAGAGCACCTGCCGCTGCGCGCCGCCGACAACGACGCGGCCGTGCGCGACTACGAGCGCCGCCGCGCCGACGCGGAGAGCAGCGGGCAGAGGATGTACGTGCGCACACTGTAGTATACCCTCATAGTTAGATATAGAGCACCTGCCGCTGCCCGTGCCGCTGCGCGCCGCCGACAACGACGCCGCCGTGCGCGACTACGAGCGCCGCCGCGCCGACGCGGAGAGCAGCGGGCAGAGGATGTACGTGCGCACACTGTAGTATACCCTCATAGTTAGATATAGAGCACCTGCCGCTGCCCGTGCCGCTGCGCGCCGCCGACAACGACGCCGCCGTGCGCGACTACGAGCGCCGCCGCGCCGACGCGGAGAGCAGCGGGCAGAGGATGTACGTGCGCACACTGTAGTATACCCTCATAGTTAGATGTAGAGCACCTGCCGCTGCGCGCCGCCGACAACGACGCCGCCGTGCGCGACTACGAGCGCCGCCGCGCCGACGCGGAGAGCAGCGGGCAGAGGATGTACGTGCGCACACTGTAGTATACCCTCATAGTTAGATGTAGAGCACCTGCCGCTGCGCGCCGCCGACAACGACGCCGCCGTGCGCGACTACGAGCGCCGCCGCGCCGACGCGGAGAGCAGCGGGCAGAGGATGTACGTGCGCACACTGTAGTATACCCTCATAGTTAGATGTAGAGCACCTGCCGCTGCGCGCCGCCGACAACGACGCCGCCGTGCGCGACTACGAGCGCCGCCGCGCCGACGCGGAGAGCAGCGGGCAGAGGATGTACGTGCGCACACTGTAGTATACCCTCATAGTTAGATGTAGAGCACCTGCCGCTGCGCGCCGCCGACAACGACGCCGCCGTGCGCGACTACGAGCGCCGCCGCGCCGACGCGGAGAGCAGCGGGCAGAGGATGTACGTGCGCACACTGTAGTATACCCTCATAGTTAGATATAGAGCACCTGCCGCTGCCCGTGCCGCTGCGCGCCGCCGACAACGACGCCGCCGTGCGCGACTACGAGCGCCGCCGCGCCGACGCGGAGAGCAGCGGGCAGAGGATGTACGTGCGCACACTGTAGTATACCCTCATAGTTAGATATAGAGCACCTGCCGCTGCCCGTGCCGCTGCGCGCCGCCGACAACGACGCCGCCGTGCGCGACTACGAGCGCCGCCGCGCCGACGCGGAGAGCAGCGGGCAGAGGATGTACGTGCGCACACTGTAGTATACCCTCATAGTTAGATGTAGAGCACCTGCCGCTGCGCGCCGCCGACAACGACGCGGCCGTGCGCGACTACGAGCGCCGCCGCGCCGACGCGGAGAGCAGCGGGCAGAGGATGTACGTGCGCACACTGTAGTATACCCTCATAGTTAGATGTAGAGCACCTGCCGCTGCGCGCCGCCGACAACGACGCCGCCGTGCGCGACTACGAGCGCCGCCGCGCCGACGCGGAGAGCAGCGGGCAGAGGATGTACGTGCGCACACTGTAGTATACCCTCATAGTTAGATGTAGAGCACCTGCCGCTGCGCGCCGCCGACAACGACGCCGCCGTGCGCGACTACGAGCGCCGCCGCGCCGACGCGGAGAGCAGCGGGCAGAGGATGTACGTGCGCACACTGTAGTATACCCTCATAGTTAGATGTAGAGCACCTGCCGCTGCGCGAAGCCGACAACGACGCCGCCGTGCGCGACTACGAGCGCCGCCGCGCCGACGCGGAGAGCAGCGGGCAGAGGATGTACGTGCGCACACTGTAGTATACCCTCATAGTTAGATGTAGAGCACCTGCCGCTGCGCGCCGCCGACAACGACGCCGCCGTGCGCGACTACGAGCGCCGCCGCGCCGACGCGGAGAGCAGCGGGCAGAGGATGTACGTGCGCACACTGTAGTATACCCTCATAGTTAGATGTAGAGCACCTGCCGCTGCGCGCCGCCGACAACGACGCCGCCGTGCGCGACTACGAGCGCCGCCGCGCCGACGCGGAGAGCAGCGGGCAGAGGATGTACGTGCGCACACTGTAGTATACCCTCATAGTTAGATGTAGAGCACCTGCCGCTGCGCGCCGCCGACAACGACGCCGCCGTGCGCGACTACGAGCGCCGCCGCGCCGACGCGGAGAGCAGCGGGCAGAGGATGTACGTGCGCACACTGTAGTATACCCTCATAGTTAGATGTAGAGCACCTGCCGCTGCGCGCCGCCGACAACGACGCCGCCGTGCGCGACTACGAGCGCCGCCGCGCCGACGCGGAGAGCGGCGGGCAGAGGATGTACGTGCGCACACTGTAGTATACCCTCATAGTTAGATGTAGAGCACCTGCCGCTGCGCGCCGCCGACAACGACGCCGCCGTGCGCGACTACGAGCGCCGCCGCGCCGACGCGGAGAGCAGCGGGCAGAGGATGTACGTGCGCACACTGTAGTATACCCTCATAGTTAGATGTAGAGCACCTGCCGCTGCGCGCCGCCGACAACGACGCCGCCGTGCGCGACTACGAGCGCCGCCGCGCCGACGCGGAGAGCAGCGGGCAGAGGATGTACGTGCGCACACTGTAGTATACCCTCATAGTTAGATGTAGAGCACCTGCCGCTGCGCGCCGCCGACAACGACGCCGCCGTGCGCGACTACGAGCGCCGCCGCGCCGACGCGGAGAGCAGCGGGCAGAGGATGTACGTGCGCACACTGTAGTATACCCTCATAGTTAGATATAGAGCACCTGCCGCTGCCCGTGCCGCTGCGCGCCGCCGACAACGACGCGGCCGTGCGGGACTCCGAGAGCCTCGGACAGAGGATGTACGTTTTTTTTTGTATAGAAAAGACAAGGCAAATGAGCGTTTGAGTCACCTGATGGTAAGTGATTACCGCCGCCCACGACCCCGTGCCACACCAAAGGAGCTACATGTGCGTTGGCGGCCGACAAGGCAGTGGCATAAAGCCACTACTTCACGCCGGTTTTAAATGCCTAGTGGGTGGTAATGATCCGGTCGAGTCTGCCCATGCGTGGTGCCATTGCTGGCGACGTGACTCTACCACACGTACTTTAGTCGCCTCTTACAACACCACTAGTACCAGGATGATCCCATTCTAGGCCGGGGTCACACGACACAAAAAACATGTGCTTTGTCACGTCACTCTGTGTATCATCACCACTCTAATACACTAGTACATCACTATATACCCTCAGAGCTAGATATAAAGCGCCTATGGAACATCACTTGCCGATTTTCTCGCCTGATCAAAGAACCATCTCTGTATTTTAAAAATATAGAGCTTATTACCAAAAAGGCATGCATTTTTCATAAACAATATAAATATAAAAATATTTAATACTATTATTATTTATGTTATTTTGATTTTAGAGATCCATCTCAAGTGGTGCGTCCTCACATTCCATTCCAAGCGTGTCTCGACAGCTTCATGAAGGAGGAAGTCGTAGAACAGTTCTATAGTTCAGCTCTAAATAAGAAAGTTACTGCACGAAAGTAAGTAGAGTAAATATTTTAGCATAGATTTTTCAAATACTTTTAAAAATACATTTATATAACGCCAATCGTAGCGCAGGGGCACAAAGTTTGACCGTAAAATCAACTGGTTGTGGGTTCGATCCCCACTCGAGGCAATTAAATATTAATTTACATTTATATTTTCATTTCTTCACTCTGGTATCGAGGTAAAGCACGGCAGAACTCGACGGAAAGTGAGAAACGGTGTGTCTTAACATGGTTCCGTCTGCCTACCCTGCTGTGTGCAGTATACAGTGTGAAGCTGATTTATAATTCATACACCTTTTGATATTTTAAAAATATTAATATAAAGACTCATACTCCTTTCTTTTTCATAATATTTTTAAAATATCAAAAGATGTATGAATTGTTATTAGATTAATGTAATTTTAATAGTATAATGTTGTGGTGTGGTCTCAAATTTCCTTTATTAATTGTTTTTTGGACATCCATTTAAAAAGAATCCATACAATACAAATCCTTCTCTCTTCTTCTTTTATAGTCCTTTCTTCTCTTTTCATATTTAATATTTTATTCTTATAACATTTTCATTTTTTTTATAACAGAATAACTCGTCTGGCGACTTTCCCTGACTATTTAATGATTCAGTTAAAAAAGTTTACCATTAAAGAAGATTGGACGCCTGCTAAGTTGGATGTAGCTGTGGATATGCCTTGGGAGGTTTGTATTTAGAAACTTAATATTATTTTTCAACATTCTAGAATAAATACGAAGACTTAATAATTCTTTTAATTATTATTTCGTATATTGACTGGAGTGTGTGACTGTAAATACGACGGTTGTGAGATCGACTCTCACTGGAAGGAATTAAATAAGTTAATTTCCCCACTCTGTCAAAAGACGCGGCGTTGAATTCCGCCACTCAACGCGCATTCTCGAAAATTCTGTGGAAGGTAAAAATAGAAGTAGCGTGTCTTAATATTAGGATCCCTCTCCCTCTGCCGATATACGCAGGATACAGCGTGAAACTGAAAAAAAAACATACACTACACATAGTGCATAACTACTATAATAGATTTATATGACTACTAGCCCAGTTATTCATTCAAGTTGCTAACCTGGCGATACTCATTTAATCAAAAATTACATTTTTGGTTAAAAACTGAATAGTTTATATTAAACTTAGTGATGAAATATTGTTTTAAAATGTATTTTACCTTTTACTTTAATTGGAAAAATAATGGTGCAATTGCAACAAGGTAAAATTATTAAGGCACTAGCTACTTCTAATCCTACTTAGAGTGTTTATTTTTAGATATTCAAAATGTTATGTTAACTTTTACCACCCAGCAGCATCATAATATGTTTTTTCTCATCAGGTAGACCTAAGCTGTCTCCGAGGCAGAGGTGTTCAGCCTGATGAAACCCTTCTACCTGATACAGCAGACACGCCAGCACCAGTTTACAATGAGGATTGGATGGCAAAACTTGTAAATATTTATTATCTTACAAATGCATTTTTGTCTATATTAATATTGATAACTAGAGGGCGCGCGCGGCTTCGCCCGCTTATTACGAGTGAATTCTAAAAAAACCACGAAACACGCGTTCAATAAAATATTTTTAACAGTCTGAATTTAAATTTTTATAAAAATCGGTGGCTATTTAAAGATTTTTCCATATAAACTTTCAATCCCTTATTTGAACCCTTAGGGGGTGAATTCTTAAAAACCATGAAACACGTGTTCAATGAAATATTTTTAAGAGTCTGAATTTCAAATTTTATAAAAATCGGTAAATTTTTTTTCCATACAAACTTTCAACCCCTATTTCATCCCTTTAGGGTCAAAATTTTTCAAAATCCCTTCTTAGTGGATGTCCAGAATATGAAAATAAACATCTGCCCAAATTTCACGTTTCTACCATCAGCGGTTACGGCTCTGCGTGCGTCTTACCTCAGTCAGTCAGCACAAGTCCTTTTATATATATAGATATTTGTTTCAAATGTTCAATGTTGCTAATCTCAGAAACTATTGATTCACATTTAAAAAAAAATGTGTAAGATAGTTAACTTAGTGAGGTAGGCTATAATAAATCAAATCAGAGTTACTTCAAGCACTTAGTAATTAACTATAACAACTTTTATTTTGCAGTTGGACATGGGTTTCCCAATTGAAGCATGCAAGAAGTCCCTCTACTTCACGAACAACTCGAGCATGGAGGCGGCCTCCAACTGGCTCATGGAGCATATGACTGATTGGGACTTTGAGAACAAGTTTGAACCACCCGGTACACAAGGTACAAACCATAGTAACACTTTCTTTTAATGCATATTTGTAACTAGCGACCCGCTCGCCCGCTTGAACTACATAATTATTAATTTACATTACTATCGTTTTCTAATGAAAATATCATCTTTAAAACAATATCTGTACCTATAATGAAATCTAAATTTTAATTAATTAAATAGATTCTGATATTAGTTTGAAAAACACATAGAAAGACAGACATTTTTAAAAAATATTGTTTTGAGTTCTATTACATTATGCTACCAATTATTTTTTATATATCTTTCATATACAGACGGCAATCTTTAACGGTTTTAATAATAAAATGTTAGTAAAATATAGACATAATAACATGGTGTTAGAAGTTTTTTTTTAGTAAATAATATTGAATGCTTAAATACAGGTATGAGAAAACGATGTTATATGTAATAATATATTTAAATATAAGTCATAAATTTTATAAACATGTAAAACTATTTTTTGTTATTTCGTCTTTTCTCTCATAAAAGTTAGAAATTTCTCATTATGTATACAATGTAAATATATTTCAATATATTAAAAACATTTTAGAAAATTTTAAAAATAACTTTTTAAATATACAAGAGTATTTATAATTTATAATTTGTAAACAAGCCAATCATTGCCCACAGCCGCACAAGCATCAGTACCGGTGGACGAAGCGACTCTCCAACAAATAACCAGTATGGGGTTCACATCTGCTCAAGCGGTTAAAGCATTAAGAGCGACCAATGGCGACGTTGCTAGAGCACTAGATTGGATATTTAGTCACGCTGACCAACTGGATGCAGATGATGCCTCAACCGGGAACGAGTGTGAACCCGCTACTACTGCGGGTGACCGTGGGTTGGGATGTAGGGACGGGCCTGAGAGTGAGTTTATTTAAGGCTTCACGCTATCTCACGCTATGGGAAGTTCCTTGTCACTAGAGCGACGAAATGAAAATATTCATAATAAATACTTCATTTTTCCCCGAGTGGGAATCGAACCTACAACCGTCTCGTTTATAGTGTAATGGTGGCCAATGAGTCACGACGCCCTCAGAAGGATAACACTACTATTTAATATTTCCATTTCTCCGCTCTGGTAACAAGGTAGAGTTCGACGTTGAGTTCCGCCACGCAACACGCCGTGCCTCGAACATTCGGTGGTGCTTTCCTCTGTCTTCCATGCTATATGCTGGATACACCGTTTTTAACACACATTACAGTTAGACAACTATTAAGGATAATACACATACATATTTGAACTGTTTTCCTAGTCTATTTAAATAGATTACTTAGGGACGTGAATCCAATATGGTGCAGTGAAGCCAAGTAGGACCGCATATGACTATACGCGACAGTTGTAAATTCGATTCCCACACAAGAGGAATCGATTATTTTCATTTCCTCGTTCTGATAGGATAAAGCACGGCGTTTGATTTTGCCATTAGTCACTCATAATCTTGAAATCGAGCGAAAAGTGGAGAACGAAGTGTCAAGACGCTACTTTCACTCTGCGTATATATTCTGATATATATAACTGAAAAGAACATTTTAAAGATATAACACTTTTTATATATTATATTTATTATTTCTTTGTGTACTAATTATCTTTAAAATATAATTTCAGAATATAAGTTAGTTGCGTTTATATCGCACATGGGCACGTCGACGATGGTCGGCCATTACGTGTGCCACATACTGCACGAGGGACGGTGGATCATATTTAACGACAATAAGGTATATATTTTATATTATTTACTTATATTATTTTAACTTTATGATTATTATTAAATAATTAACAGTTATGTTAAATAATTTACATTTTTAAATTATTTATTATTTGTAACATTCTCTGAGTGGGAATGCTTAATATTGTATATTCTTTATGTTTTAATTATTCTTTACACTATCCTAGATACAAATTCTAGGTTTTCTTATTTTTGTAGACTTTTTGATAAATCAAATTTGTTCGTATTAATAACAATATATTGATTTTGTTACATAGTTATTATTTATTAAGAATAAAAACTCTTGTTTTTTTCAGGTGGCTCTCTCAGAAAACCCACCCAAAGACCTCGGTTATTTATATCTATATGAAAGGCTGTGATGTCCGTCTTGTTATACAACACCAAAAACAAACAGTCAGTGTCTGAGACTGCGATAATTTTTTAAGGTCTACATTATTGTAGTACGGTCGCCGAGTCGTGGTCGCCCCGAATTTAGCTGTAGATGGTTGCACAGATTTGATTTTAGGATTTTTTATTACTTTTCATTGTTTTCCTCCTGAGTGTACAATGAGCAAAAGACGGCCACGACTCATCGACCATACTGTATGTTTATATGAATATTTTGTTTTCGATGTATCATGTTTTGATAATGTGTACTTTAAATCTTAGATTACATGTTTTGGCATATCTAATTTGATTTGTGATAAAGAAATGAATTTATAGAGAATTTTATGTCGACAACTGTTTTTAAAAAATTATAAAAATTTATAACAATAATTGAGTATGTATTTAAATTTCGATTTTTTTAATTCTTTAACATACAGTCGCTTCTCTTACTTAATTTTGTAATTAACACAAAACAATTAATTTCTAAGTTGCATCACTATTTAAATTGATCATATGTACCAAAACAATAGACAAAGTAAATTGTCTAATGAGCTTTCATTTTTAAATATTACCAATATGGTAAAATATTTAATAGAATTATTTGGAACACAATAAAATTATGATGATTTTGTTTTGTTTATTTAAAGTTACTATGATCTTAGAACTTATATATTGATAATAAAAACTGTTCAAGAAAATGATCTCGATTTTAGTGTATTTTCATTATTTCACAAATAATTGTTACTAAATTCAAGTTTTTTTGTGTTAAAAATGTTTTTGGATTCATTCATACATGACTTGTTACGTATTTACATCTCATTATATATACATTTTATTTAAAATTACAACAAATTGGTTACCATGAAGCTTTTAATGGACATTACAATTAAAATTAAGTAAATAACTAACATAAGTGTTTTGCTAAAATTCAGTGTTGCTAAAATATATCATATTATATTGTTAGAGCTAATATTGCGAGATTGTAATGTATTATGAATACTGTAAATGTTTGAAATTGATGTCTAATATGGAATTATTCTAGTGAATTTAAATGAATAGACAACGAAATAAAATATCTAATTATATTTCTTTAGTCTTATTTTCATATCGTCTCCTAGAGTATATCTTTTCCTGGAGTGGGGATCAAACTCACAACCATCGCGTTACAGTCACACCCTTGTGCCTTTGGGCCACAATGGTCTCAATAATAAATTGTTACCGGTGATATGCTATCTATCTAGTCTATCAAATTCTGCACACATGTATCTATAGCAGAACACAACCATCTTAGAAACTACTGGACAACATATCCCAGCCAGGTTAGGCTCTCTATGGGATTTATTTGAAAAAGACTAGCCAAACGAGTGTACAGGTCACCTGATGTTAGATGATCACTACCACCACAACCCTGTGTACCAGAAGAGCTGGTGTTACACAAGCTGAACAGGTGCGTTGCCGGCTTTAAGGGTGGATAGACGCTCTTTTTACCATTTCGTATCTACCTGGAAACACTGCCGCAAGTAGGCCATCAGGCAAAGGTGTCAGGAAACAAGTCAAACTTCCCCAGAACGTTCCCTATGATAAATCCAATAGAGAGCACACAGTGACGAAATGTCTCTACACAAAGCCAAAATGTCAAGCCTTTCACAGATCTTTTGATCCCCAACTATTTGAATGGCTCTACATTGAATCCGATCAAATAGTTCATGCTGATAGAGATAAGAACAGTATTCTATATAAGTAACAAAGAAAAAGCAAATTTACAATTTTCATAAAGCAAGTTTTTATTAAAAGAAAAATACAACATTTATTTATTAGATTTATTTATTAATTATCTACATTTCAAACTTATTATTATAAAATTTTATCTTTTAAATTTATCAGTAGGTTTTGGTATATATTTCATAAATATTGTTTTCTCATCAAAGTAAGTATTAAATTTCTTAGGGCCATATCTCTGCTTAGGATCCTTTTTACAGTAAGATGGAGTCAAATTTATCATCAAACCTAAAAAGAAAAAAAACTTTAACACTCCAATATTAATAAAAATAGTTTTATAATTTGTTACTAATTAAAGATAGTTATTATAAGAGATAAAGGGGAGGTATATAGAGAGCATAATGTTAAAGACACTTATTCTATATGAAAATATTATTTTTTTAAATACAACATTTGACAAGTTTAAAATGTTTGGATTTATAGATGGTATATAAATAGATTAATAAATAAAGTAAAATATTTCATAAAAAGAAAAGAAACCAATTGTGTTAATCTTCAAAAAAAATAATTACATAAATAACTTTCTTTCATGTATCTAAAAAAATATATTTCAAAGGTGTTGGCTTATTTAATTAAATCAGCTTCAGAATGTAACCCGCACAAAGCGGGGTAGGCAGAGGGAACCTAGTGTTAAGACAGTCTCTTCCTCACTTTCTGCGGAATTGTGGAGACATACCATGTTGAGTGGCAGAACTTAATGACGCTAATTAACTCAACACCAAAGCAAAGAAATTGAAATATAAATTTTAATAAATATTTAATTTTCCTGAAAGTGGGTTTGAACCCACAACCAGTCATGTTTACAGTCACACTTTGTGCCCCTGTGCCACAACTGTTCCACCACTGGCATATTAAGTGTTTCTATGTAATAATAAATAGTTTCTATACAAGCCAGATTAATGAGTTGTACTGTATTTCTTGTTTTAAGCCCCGGCAGCACTGTCTAAGTGGTGCACTGAGTGCTGCTACTCAACATGTAGTGTGTCAAATTTGGGCAGAATGCATAAAACAATGTTTTAACATTAGGATTTTTGCTTACCATAGGATAATAAACATATATGTGGGATAAAACAAGATGCCAAATAATTATCCTATAAAATGATTGGTAAAAACAAACCTGCTTTCTGAGCCATTGTGACCATTTTACCAATTTTCTTCTGCTGTCGACGACACAGCTTTGTTATACGGCGAGGTAACATACACCCATCCGATCGTACAAACTGGCTGAGGATCAAAACATCAGTATGTTTTACATTTAACTTTAAAGCGCACATATAGCAGGTTTGACAATTTTCTCCATCATGAGCCAAGTCTATAAAGTTTTCCGCGCGTACTAAATACTGTGAACGTGGAGAAGGAACATCTACTCCTTCTACCACCAGCGTTGTGCCTTCTTTATGTTCGCGAACTGTAAAATATAATGTGTTAGTGAAAAATTTTAAGGTTATGTTACACTTTCAATATTATTGTGTATTACATACGTTCTTTGAGATTTAATTGTTTAGTTGTTGATATTGAACGTACAGAAGATGAAAGTATTGATTTTTTTATGATAGATTGTCCAATCCGCGTTAAAATAGACATTTTTAGTAATTTGTACTTAATTTAATAAATAGTATTAGCAATCTGTCATTGTCAGAAGTCAAAATAAAGTATATATTTATGGCGGAGCGGAGACTATAAATTATACACAGAGCAAATAAAATATTTTATACTCGGAATCGATTTGATAGTAAAAGGTTACTGAGAACTTTAATCAAATATAAAAATAATAAGTAATGTTTGTTTTGTATTACATTAACAATTATTTATAGTTATATCATAATATAAAACAAAATAAATAAATAGTGCTTAGCAAGATAGTGATTGTTTCACCCAAGCCCTCAGTATTAGGCTAAGCGAGACTATTTGTTCAAGACCAAATGAAATTTTTAGTATAATTTAAGTAGATAACTTTATTTTAGTTTCTTATAAAACATAGTTAATAACGCCTATTATATTTTAAAGAGCAAACATGTTATTTATATATTGCTAATTTAAACGTATGTAATTTGATCAGGCGTTTTTATATTTCTGTCAAAATATGTATTTGTGACCAGAATATATTACTCCACCCTTGTGAGTATATCTTTTAATTTCCTCCTTCTGAAGTTTTTATTCACTTTTCCGCTGGCTCAGCGAGACTAACGGAATATTCTCGTTATCGCAATATTTTTTTTCTTTGTTATAAAAATTCACTATTAATGTTGACATCCGTTATAAGCAAGACAGTTATTATCTCACCCAAACCCTCAGTATTAGGCTAAGTGAGACTATTTGTTCAAGATCAAATGAAGTTTTTAGTATAATTTATTTATTTAATACTTTATTACACCAACTTAATAATAAAAATATATAAAGAAAACAATGGAAAAGTATTTAAGTAGATAACTTTATTTTAGTTTCTTATAAAACATAGTTAACAACGCCTATTATATTTTAAAGAGCAAACATGTTATTTGTATATTGCTAATTTAAACGTATGTAATTTGATCAGGCGTTTTTATATTTCTTTCAAAATATGTATTTGTGACCAGAATATATTAATCCACCCTTGCGAGCATATCTTTTAATTTTCTCCTTCTGAAGTTTTTATTCACTATACCGCTGCCTCAGCGAGACTAACGGAATATTCCCATTATCGTAATAAGCACTTTCATTGTTTAATAAAATTCACTATAAATGTTGACAAATGACATCCATTATAATTTTTCAATATAAATGTTTTTAGCTTTAAGAATTATTATTGTTCATATCTCCAAATCGATTGGACGTAATAATTAGTTTTAATTATTATTTTTTTAAATAAGAAAAATGTTATATAGAAAGTTTAACTAGATCCATTATTTTTATCAAAAATGAAAAGTAAATTTTTCAGACAAAATAAATAATAAAATTATCGTTGTAAAATAAAACGCCATTTGTTAAGAATGATGCATACAGACACTATCTTATTAAAGCAACAACATCGCACACGCCTCATTCACAAAATCTAGTCGTAGATATTGGCGGTGAAGTTGGTTTATTATAGAAAATAATATATAAGTAATTGCATAAAATAGAATGTGATATCCCTTTCACGTTCCGATATGCATTTGAGAATCAAAAGTTGGAGATCGGCAAGGTTTAGTATTTTTATAGTAGTAGGTGTTCATTCGTAAATGCGTCATTCGTAATACAGTATGTATAAAAATCGTAAAATGAAAAAAAGTCCTACGTCTACACTGTCGAACGATTTTTGATTATTTTTTTTAGGTATGGGTTTAAAATATTTTACCCTATATGCTGTTTCTATAAAAGGAGCGCAGACGCTTCCACCAATTTTTCTTTTTCCAAACAACTAATTGTAACTAATAGTTAGTTAGTCTGTTATTTACTTTAGGGAGTAATAAGGATTATTGATAAAAATAAAACACATTTAAGATGATAATGCATTTATTAAATAATATACATGATGATAATTTACAATAAAATATAAGGGAATATACTTAAAATAATGTTTCATCAAGAAATAACAGCGACACAGTTAAATAAGCTTACAAACTGGCATGTACGCTACAACATAAATATAAATTAATTTTCATACAATAACAAAATTAGATGATTTTTTGTATATATTTCCATGTAATATAATATTTATATATAATCTGCATAAAGTTGTATATAAAATATACTGCGAAGCAGTTTTATCTGATGGCCTTATTCTATTAGCAACATTGTATATTGATCACACATTATTTTTAAGAATTTTTGCAGTAGAAAGCTTCTATTTAGAGACATTTTTAAAATAAATCATTTTAAGTCTTATGTTATTCTTTTTATTAAATATCCAATTCTACATTGAATTCTTTATTTTTTTTAAATTAATTGAATTATAAATAAGTATCTTCTATATTCATTTTATTTAGTAGTAGTATAATAATTTAAAAGTGTCTCTTAACAAATGTTTGCTAGTCAAAGGTCAAAGGCCAAATGGACGGTTTACGCCAAGCATGTCTGAAATGCACACCAAATGCAATACAATCCAATATAACAAATATCTTAAACATAACTTATTATTTACATTACAATAATGAAACGAGTAAAATGATTTTTTTGTGACTTAACAACAAAGACGTAGTAGACGTTAGCTAAAACTTAAATAAAAATAAAAAAAATTGTGCAAGATTAAGAACGAATTGGGAAACTTATATTTTATGTGGGAGAGCACACTTAAATTAAAAAAAACTTTGATATTTTATTCTGACCATTTTCTGATGAATACTAAAAATAAGTTTTTTTATTTTTGATGATGGTTTCCCAAATTGCAATAATGACTGAATATTTACTTAGGGAAGGCAGCAAGGCCCTTGCTAAGAAGCCCGGCGGCTCCCTCAGCGCCATCGTGAGCCGCATGAGAGAAGTTTGAAACCAACTGAAAGAAAAAGTATATTTTAATATAGAGTAGTCGTCGTGGCGCAACGGGACAGTGTCTGATGGGAAGCGCGGCGGTTGTGAGGTCGATTTCCAATCGATGCAATGAATTATTTTCATTTTCAAGACAAAGCCCGACCTTAAGATACACCATTTAAAAGGACAATATTATGCAGGGAATAAAATGTCTTAAGATCAGGTTCCTTTTGCCTCAGTTATATACGGGATATATGGTGAAGCTAAAATTAACAAAAAACAACATTTATTTATAAAATATTCGAATATGGTATAATATATTTTAGAGACATGTCTTAGTATTTTTTTAATTAGATAATATAATTCTCACCGCATCGCGTTTCTCGCTCAAAAACTTATCCGCATCCTTGATCTTAGCGTCGACGACTTGTCCAGCATTCTTCAGCCCCTGGTCGGCCGCGTCCTCCACCCTCTTGAGCGTGTTGTCGACGGTGCTGTGAACGGCGTTGCTGGCGTCGGCTGCTGCTTTTTCAGCTGCCTTCTTTGATTCTTCTACGGCGGCGTCTGGAAGTATTCACATTTTTGAATATATAGATTGTTTTTTAAGAAAATACTGTTACAATATTCATATATTATGCGAAGTTTTCGTAATCTTCCGATGTAATACATGTCGACGTCTAGGTGAAGTATCGAAAGTATATTTTATTATTATTTTGAACTACTAACAAGAGTAATTTTCGATTACATACACGTTTAAAAAATGCATAAATAACATTTTTTTTTTTAATTTTGAAAAAAGTCATTAAAACTACACTTTTTAGTAGTGATTGTAGCCAGTCATGGCGCAGCGGCACGAAGTGTGACTGTAAAACCGACTGGTTGTGGGTTCGATCCCCACTCGAGGAGATGAAATATTTACTTAAATTTATATTTCCATTTCTTCGCTCTGGTGTCGAGGCTAAGCGCGGCGTTGAGTTCTGCCACTCAACATGCAGTGCCTCCAAAATTCGGCAGAAAGTTGGGAACGGAGTGTCTTAACACTAGGTTCCCTCTGTCTACCCTGCTGTGTTCGGGATACAGCGTGAAGCTGATTTGATTAGATTTTTTTAGTAGTTTTTACGATTTTTCACTTTCGTTACTTTACCTAGACCATCCATTTACATACGATTGTATGTACCTCCCCAAATAATACTTGAACTACTGTGTGTAGATTAAAGGTTTTTCTTCATTATTACGACACAAACTATTAATTCACAATAATTTGTAAATTAACTTAGGTTTAAGGTAATGTATCAAGAAAAAATCTGTGGCACCTACCTATTATATACAAAGTGCTACTAGATCTCGGCCTTTGCGAACATTACATGTAGATACATGTACGTTTAAAATATAAAACCAATATTCTATTCTGATAATATTAAAGCTTTACGATCAAACGGTTCGACAAAAAACAAATAAACATAAAACGCTCAGGTCCTAATTTCCACAATAATACAATAGCTTTCTCGAACCCTTATTGGTTATTTTAGTTGTAAGGTACAATTATCGTTGAAAAATGTTAAAGCCTTATTTATTTCTAATGCCGAACTCGTGTTTGTTTTTGTTTAGTTCTCTAAATGGCACAGAAGGCCACAGTTTATTTGTTGGTACGATACATGTTGAATTCCAATGATATTTGTATATTGTTTATTTTATTAGGACGTAATTTAGTCAATGCCAATGTTATTCTAAAATAAACATTTGACATATCAACATACGCATTATATTGTAATATTGATTAAATATTTTAGAATATGAATAAAAAAGTCTAGTAGACAGATGATAAGTGGCGGAACTCAACACCGCGGTTTACCTCGACACCAGAGCGAAGAAATGAAAATATTCAATATTTAATTCCACGGGTGGGGATCGAATCCACTATTTCTCGTTTCGTTGCCTCAAAGCCATAATATGTTAGAAGGTTTAATATTTTTTTTTACTTTACATAATAAATCTTTACATCTAAATCTAACCTAGAGATTAGGATAACTTGAAACTTATAAAAACTATTTTCTCGAGGGTAAAAACCACATTTACTTACTCGCAGCCCTCTTAGCCTCCTCCTTCGCAGCTTCAGCGGCGACTCGAGCCTTTTCTTTGGCGTCCTCAGCGGCCTTCAATGCTTGAGCCTTTGCCTCTTCAGCTGTCTTCTTTGTATTATCTACTGTCGCGTTGATCGTATCTGTCAAAATGGAATTTATTTTATTAATAAATAAATAATTAATTATAATAAGTATTGTTAATATTAAAACACAAACGGTTTTTAATTTCAACGCTATGTAAATCGAAACCTAGAAATTATGCAAATCAAATTTTATTTTTGAAATTTTGTTTATGTTGTTAATATAAATAATTAAATTCACACATTTTTAAATAACGAAAGCAAATTAGGTTAATGTTGCTATAAATTATAATTTTATCAATTTTTTATTTTATATTTAGGAACGTAATGTATTTTTTAATATATGTAAGTGTTATAGCTCCATAAACCTAAAATATTTCTTTATTTGTATATTAACATTCTTTTCAAAAATATTGGGCTCATTTTATAATTTCAGCGACAATATAAATAAATAAATGGTCATAGGTATATTTATATTATCAACGAAGTATTATCAATGGAAAGTTTCTATTTGAGTCTATTTTAAATTTAATATCAGTCGGTCACGGTCGGTCAAATTACATGATTAAAAGTAGTTTTATGATAATGGTTTAGTTTTGTTTGTTGTTTTTAACTTGTCACACACAAAAAATTCTAAATATAATTATTAGTTAATAATATTAATAGTACAGATTAGCAATCTGGTCAGAAATCTTGGTGTCTATTCCCCCCCATATGGCAGGGTAGGAGAACCTAGTGTTAAGACATTCCGCTTCCCTCTTTTCGCCGAATTTTCAAGACATTGCTTATTATATGGCGGACACTTCACCACGACGGCTTGAGAATGAAAATATGTTAATTAAAAACAGTTTTTAAAAAAGCTTGTTCAATCCAAACACAAATACCCGTCGAGTCTTCAGCGGTTTTCTCTACGTTAACAATGGCGGACTTAGCTTCGTCAAATTTGTTTACGATCACATCTATAATTATTAATTTACATTATATATAATTCCTATTTTTATGTATATTATGTACGTATTGGTTCTTTAAATATAACTTGTGTTAGAAAGAGCTTTAGTTAACTATGTTAAAATTATAATATATTTTTCAAATAATTAAAATTAAACTAAATCAAAATAAAAAAATACAAAATCAAAAAATAATACAAGATGAAAAAAGACAGATAAAAATTATGAAAAATCGATCGTATGACAGAATCGAGAAGAGCTCGAACACAAAATACATTAATATCTTTACATCTGAACATATGAAAGGTCTTTCTAACATAATACATATAGAGAGAGTACTGTACTTACCTCGAGTCAAAACCATAAACATATATAACCCATCACATAAGCAAAAAAAGAGTCTTTAAAAGCAAAAGATAAAGTACCTTTGGTCTTATCGCAGAAGGATTTAGTATTAGTAGTGTCAGCATCCACCGAAGGACTTATATCTATAAAAGTGTTTAAAACTATAGAGTAAGAAATTAGATAAGATTAGGTGCAAAACATGCAATAATTTACTTATATATAAAGCATATATACAATAAAACATCTTTTAATTAACAAAAATATATCAAATAAAGAAATATGAAAATTGTAATTCACAGCGTAATTAATCACAAAAAATAAAAAAAATAAAAACTACGGATACCTTTTGCGCCTGATACTAGTGAAGCACTTTTATCGTATACTGAACCTGCTACACTCTTGGTAGAGTCTACAGTGCTTTGAACCGTGTTAGTTACGGAATCTACAATAAGAAAACCCAATCAAAACAGGCCCATGAAAATAACCAGAAACAACACAAAGCCGATCTCAACATTTAAGTACCTTTGGCAGCTCCTAACAAAGATGCACTCTTATCTACTGCAGATGCCGCTACATTTTTTGTACTATCTACAGTGCTTGCAACGGTCTCTACAAGTGAATTACAAAATAATAAAAAAAAACTGTATGAATACAAATATGTATGACAAATATTATAAAAAACAAAATGAAGTGACAGTGATACCTTTAGCAGAACCAACTAATGAAAAGCCTTTATCTACTGCTGAGGAAGCAACATTTTTTGTGGTGTCTATTGTACTAGCGACTGTGCCTACAAAATGAAATGAAGAATATAATAATGGAAATACTAATAATTTACATATAATTATAAGCATTTTCAATATTTAAATATTTATCTTAACCAGGTTGGAAAATTTTATGGTAAATTCCTTTGCATTCTACCTTTAGCAGCTTCTACAAGTGACGCGCCTTTATCAACAGCACATGCTGCCACATTTTTAGTGGTATCTACAGTGGCCTGTACGGTATTGGCGACAGATTCTAATAAAAATAAATAACCAATTATTCCATGAATAATAGAAAAAATATTTTATTTCTATGATGTAACTGTACCTTTAGCACTACCGACAGTGGCTACACCTTTATCTACAACTGATGCAGCTACATTTTTGGCTGTATCTACCGTACCTACTAAAGTATCTACGAACAAAAACATAATATTGAATATGATTTAAAGTACTACGATTGTAATGAACGTTTGTATTATTGAGTTAATTTTACCCTTAGCAGCGCCTACTAATGATGCTCCCTTATCAACAGCTGACGCTGCTACATCTTTAGTGGTATCGACAGTGGATTGCACAGTGCTCGCTACAGTTTCTACAAGCATTAGAAAAATTATGATATTCTCATGAAGTTTAGCAAATTAATTCAACAACGAATTTTCTTGTAATACCTTTAGCGGTACCGACAGCAGCTAAACCTTTATCAACAGCCGAAGATGCTACATTTTTTGCAGTTTCTACTGTGTTTGCTACAGTGTCTACAAATGAAAAATTACCATAAATGTGAAAATAAATACAAAGCTGCATGTTTTTGTTTCATAATATAACCGTAATATACCTTTAGCGGCGCCTACTAAAGATGCACCCTTATCTACTGCTGATGCAGCTACATTTTTAGTCGTATCTACAGTAGTGTAAACAGTGCCTGCTACAGTATCTATAAATAGATTAAATCGAAAAGCTTACTAACAAATGAATATGTACGTAGATACTGAAATACGCAAATATTAAAATGCATTCATTAATATAAATTTTCGAATAATAAATATTATACCTTTGACACCTCCAATTAAAGTGGTTCCTTTACCAAATGCGGTTGCGGTTGCATTTTTAGTGCTATCTACTGTAGTTTGTACGGTGCTTGCTACTGTATCTACAATTATAGATTTACTTTGTACTTTTGTATTTAATTGAATTTGTTTGTTTAGCAAATATAAATGTAACAAAAACGCAAAAAAATATACATCTATAGATATCGAAAATGGGCGACTACGTTATATTTACCTTTGGCAGTATCAACATAACTTTTTCCTTTCTCAGCTGCAGAATAAGCTGCATTTTTAGTGCTATCAACTGTACTTTGAATTGTGCTTTGAACGGAATCTACAAGCAAAATTGACGATATACAGATATAATATAAACGAAAAATAATACCTACTCAAAGTTATTTTTACCTTTGGCAGAATCAACGTACGACTTTCCAGTATCAATTGTACTTTGGGCAGCTTTTTTTGTACTATCTACTGTACTCGCTACTGTATCTACAATTTAATATTTACATTTTACTCTTCATTTAATTTAATAATTTCTTTGCAAGTGTAACGACAGCGAAATTTCATTAAAGAAACATAAATGAAGGTACCATTTTTTTTTACCTTTTGCAGAATCGACGTAACTCTTTCCTGTTTCAACTGCAGAATAAGTTGCATTTTTAGTGTTGTCTACCGTACTTTGTATTGAGCTTTGAACTGTATCTACAAGCAAAATATATCGAAAATAGAAATAAATAATAATAGCTAGTAAGCTTGTTTATCTATAGATTTTTTTACCTTTAGCAGACTCCGCATACGACCTTCCGGTATCAATTGTGCTTTGAGCAGCTTTTTTTGTACTATCTACTGTGCTCGCTACTGTATCTACAAATTTCATATAACACATGAAATAATATCCAGAAACTATAAAACTATGTAAATCAAACAAAGCTATCTAAACGTAAGCTTTTAATCTAACCTTTAGCACTATCTAAGTAAGATTGTCCAATATCGTAAGCAGAAAATGCATAGCTCTTTGAAAAATCCAATGCAGATTGCAACGTGTTTTGTGTCGAATCTAATTTTGTTAATAGGCAACACATAAATATTAATAAACATATGAAAACAAAACATGTTGATGAAACTACATGTAATTGTATAAATGAATCAATAATAATGTGGTTCACACGATAAGTTTAAAGGGGTTTAATTTAGTTACAACAATATGTATACAACAAACGTTTAGCACAGAATTAAATTTAATGCAACACAACAAATACCGCAATGTGTATCTCTATTTGGTCTACCTTTAGCGCTATCCACATAGGTCTTTGTTGTTTCTGATGCTGAATTGGCAATATTCTTAGATTCTTCAACAGTTTTATTTACGTTTTCCGCTACAATATCTATCAAATTATCATGAATTTTACCATTCTATTATTATTTCATAATTATTTTCTTTATTATTACAATAATATTTTAATTGTGCAGTTCCGTATTAAATCTAACATAAAAATAAAATTTAATTGTAACAATATTGAAAGAATATGAAATAACAGTTATGTACCTTTGGCGTTAGATGCGTATGTTTTGCCACTGTCAACTACAGACTGAGCTGTCTTTTGAGTTGCATCTACAGTACTTTGAATTGTACTTGCGACTGAATCTATAAAACAATAATATTTACAGAGTAAAAATATTTGAGAGAATTATCAACTTTTCATATTTCGAAACGATAATAAATTTAATTTGGACCTAATATTATTTATATTTATACCTTTAGCAGAAGCGGCGTATGATTTTCCTGTTTCTAAGGCAGATTGTGCTGTTTTTTGCGTACTGTCTATTGAACTTTGTACTGTATTTGCAACTGTATCTAAAAGATAATATAACTTATATCTTTCTTTTGCTATATTATATTTTTTATTTTGTCATTTTTAATCGAATATAGAATATTCATAGACATACCTTTTGCACTGGCAGCGTATGATTTGCTAGAGTCTAATACAGACTGTGCTGATTTTTGTGCAGTATCTACTGAACTTGCCAAACTATCTAAAATTAAATGAAATGGCGATAGTAAAAAAACATAAAATAGTTAGAATTGTAAAAGTTAACCGTACATTTTACAAATGTGTAGAATTACAACAAAGAGCAAATATCTCTATAACATTGTTATAGATGTAGTTTTTTAATTTTTATTTTTTTGGAAAATTTCAAATATACTAACACAAAAATGAATAAAGATTATCAAATTCTTTGTAGAATACCTTTAGCAGATGCTGTATAGGATTTTCCAGTGTCTAGCGCTGAATGCGCTGTTTTTTGTGTTGTGTCGACTGTGCTTTGAATAGTGCTGGCTATAGCGTCTACAATTATACAGGAAAAATAATAATAAAACGATTCAGTGGCTTTCAATAAAACTAAAAAAAATGGCGTGACAAAACTACCTTTAGCACTTGAAGCGTATTGTTTGCTAGCATCGAAAGCAGACGCTGCTGATGTCTTTGAAGCATCTAAAGTGCTTTGTAAAGTACTTGAAACTGAATCTAAAATAATTGTAATATTTTATTGTAAAATAAAATAATTGTAATATTTAAAATCAAACCTAACTTTAATTACATGTAAAACTATTCAACAAAGATACCTTTAGCGGATGCAGCATAATCTTTACTAGCTGCTAAAGCAGATTGTGCAGTTTTTTGAGTAGAATCGACAGTACTTTGGACCGAAGATGCTAATGAATCTAAAATATACGATTAAAAAAAATTGACGATCAATAAATATAATAATACTTTTTAGATAAATGTAAATAATCGGTAGTAAGATTTGCCACTTTCAAAAGTTGATTGAGCCTTCTTTTGTATATTATCGACAGTACCTACAGTATCTTAATATTATAAATTGGAAACATCCTTAACAATTTCAACATCAATGAACTTTACCTGTTATTTTATTATAATGGAAATACGTATATACTATACGTTTAGCTTTAGCACTAGCTGCTTATGATTTCTCACTTTCTAAAATAGAGTAAGCTGCTTTTTAAGTTTTATCTACAGTACTTTGTTTTACGTTTGATAATGTATTTATATATTATATAAATAAAAAAATATCTGATATAAAAGTATTTGCATCAAAAATACTGTATACATCTTAATCAATTACCAAACCAGTGTAATAGAATTTGGGTAGAGCATGCAGAATTAAGTAAAATTAAATCCGATTCCATATTACCATCTAAGTCTACAAGAGAGTGCACTCATACACATAAGTGCAATCATACTCATTATCATCATGTGCTAAATTAAAACACTCCTTACCTTTAGCTGTGTTAATTGCAGATTCTGCGGCCTTTTTCGTATTATCTACAGTTGTAGCAATAGTATCTACATAGAACGGAAAGAAAAGTAAAACAAAATTAAATAAACTTTAAAAATCTATGTCAAAAGGGCGAAAAGTGAAGATGAATGAAATCAAGTAAAATAGAAATTTATAGAAAAGAAAATTAAAACATAATCCCGAAAAAACAATTAAAATTTGGCTACAGATCTAAAATTTTACGTACCTAGCAAAAAGTTAAAAAAGTATCAATTTGTCATATATTTCACTTACCTTTAGTTGTGTCAACGACTTTCTTGCCATCTGCAACGGCTTTGTTGGCAGCATCTTCAGCTTTTCCTGCAGCAACTGATACCTTCGCCAATTCCTTGTCCAGCGCGTCAATCGCTGAATGCTTGGCGTTGGAAGCTGTAGGATTTAAATATGTAATCCTATGATTCATAATAAGAAATTTAGTAAACATGAAAATAAAATATTTTTTAACAAAAAAACCGACTTCCACCGTATCCCATAACAGGACCTAACCAAACTGTCATAAAATAAAAGAAGAATCATCGAAATCAGTTGGGATGATATTGAGTTATTTGTCGGGCACATATTTGGTGTAAATTTAAATCTTATGTAATTTTCTCATGGATAACATTGTCAGATTGTCATGCGAAAAGCACCAACTTTCTAAAAAAAATAATCATCAAAATCCGATCACCTAGTCGAAAGTTTTGAGGTAACAAACATTAAAACATACAGTCGAATTGATAACCTCCTTCTTTTTTACAGAAGTCAGTTAAACATAATATTTGATTTTTGTTTACTTGTAATCAGTTTGGTAACTATTAGTAATGTTTTTATTATTTCATATAATATTCTGGGACCCACTTTTCGCCAATTCTCAAGGCATTGGGTGTTCAACGGCGGAACTCAATGATGCGCATCATTGAGTTCCGCCGTTGAACACCGTTTGAATGTTACTAGATCGAGGAAATAAAATTATTAAATTATTCCTCCGAATGGGAATCGAACCCACAACCGAAGCTCGTGTCCGCGGCACGACGGCCTCTTGCAACATATTTATGAAATAAATATTTGTCTAGGTTAATGTTACAGGTGTTTCTATAATCACTTGCCCTAGTTTAGGGTCATCGTATTAATCGAATATTTCATGGAAATTTTATCTTTTACACTTAATTTTAATGGAGGTTGTTGACTTATTAATTAACGTATTTATTGGTTTGCCTCGAAGCTGATAGGGAAGTATTTTATACTTGTCTACTTTAATAGGTACATATATCTACTGTAACTATATTTTGATTTAATGCCTGACTGAATGCAATTCAAAAAAAGTTTGTAGTTCAAAATGTATTTATCTTTACTTTGACCGCAATTTTTATTCATTCAATATAAGAAATATTGTTTATTATAAGATTTTGAAAAAAAATAAGAGTGATATTAAAACTTGTATACAAAATTGTACTTGTTACTAGATATTTGAATTTTTCCAAATTAATTTAAGCCTAATATTTCTTATAGCTTAAACAGACACTATATAGAAACAGTATTTTAAATACATATATAATTGGCTAAGCGATTATATTCATATTTAAATACAGCATAAAATTGAGGCCAGTCTTGGTGCAGGGGCACAAAGTGTGACTGTAAAATCGACTGCTTGTGGGTTCGATCCCCACTCGAGGAAATGAAATATTTATTTACATTTATATTTTCATTTCTTCGCTCTGGTGTCGAGGCTTAGCGCGGCGTTGAGTTCCGCCACTCAACACGCAATGTCTCCAGAACTCGGCGGAAAGTGGGGATCTGAGTGTCTTAACACTAAGTTCCCTCTGCCTACTCTGCTGTGTGCGGGATACAGCGTGAAGCTGATAAAAAAAATAAAATAATAAACTGGACTTCTGTAGTTTTACCTACTTACTGTAGTTCTACCGTATAATACATATAAAGCAGTCAGCACTATTGATCGTGACCTTTTTCAAGGTTATAAACAACTTGATATAATTTTATTAGGTATATCGTATTTTCATTTACACTGTTAACGTTTGAAATTAATTCAAACAAAGACAATATTTAATTTAGAAACTAACGACACTATGTCTTAATTATTACCTTTTTAGTTTTATTAGAAGTGGGGAATGGAATTGTCTTAATGGGAACGGAATGTCTTAACACTAGGTTCCCAGGTACTTTCTGCCTAATCTGCTATTTGCGGGGTACTGGGGCTAGTGAGGCTAAAAAATCAGTGTAAACCTGCAGAGGACATTTTCACTTTTTCAGATTTTGATTGTTCTTGTAATTTAGGTATAAATATTTAAGTTATTATTTATTTGAGTACACAACTTTTTACAAACACAGACCTAAAAACATCAAAATATATAGAAAAATAATTCAATATTAACAATCACGGATGGTCAAAATAAATACGAAAATCTTTTCATTAACCCAGAAATCTATTCAGTAGTTTTTGCGTGAAAATTACATATGCTAAACATCCCCTAACAAACTTATAAATTTATAATAATAATAGGATTATTTATTTACCAGAATTAGCAGCATCTGCCGCAGTCTTCTCCGCCCCACTGACAAGTTCGCCCGCCTTCTTCACCTGGTCTTCCACAACGTGGGCAGCTTCAGATACTTTCTCAGCGGCAAGTTGCTCGGCATCCTTCTTCTTCCTATCGAAGAGGGATGCAGTTTTCTCGCCGATGCTTCGGAACGCCCCTGTTTATTGATTTTTTTTATAATAAATATAAATACTGTTACTTATTTACAGTACAGTCGACGAGTTGTGGCCGACCTTGATTTAGCTGGATGGTTGAACAGATTTGATTTTTGGATTTTTCTTATTTTTAATTATCAATGCGCAAAAGTTTAGAAAATCTACTACTACGACTCGTCGACCGTAACTTACTATTTATTGTCTATATATTTATTTTTAGTTTTCACGTGTAAGACAGTAGACAGGGAGATATATAGTGTTAAAACACTGTGCTCGCCTTCCGCCCATTTTAGAAACATTTGAAAATAAAAAAAATGTAATACATCATCAATAGGTAATGAATAAATACACCACAATGGCGTCTACTTCTATATTATCAATTTCTATACATTGTAATTATTCTACTATTGTATAATTATATTTAATTTAAACCGCTTTTTCAATTTCTGTTTGTTTCAAGTTAAAGTAGTCTCTTCTGACCTTCAAGCTGCTTTGTGGTTAGACCAGTCGTTGTAATATAAGTTAGTCTACCTTTAGCGTTAGTCTAACATAAATTTATTTACACATTTTATTAAAAGTGGAAATATTTAAAAAAAATAAAAACAAAATATATAAGTATTATACTAAGTATTATATATTATTCAAATTTTACTTTTTTTAAGGTAGACCAAGCAAAAGACTGTATGAAAAGTAAACGCGAGGATTTGAGTGCATTGACTATTTTCCATAACATTCCGTTCGGATCAGTTAAAAAAGACATTTTAAATAATAATTAATTTCACTGATTTGAACTGTACATTGTAATACATTATAAACCTATGTATACTTATATCAATCATTTTGTAGTTTTAAAATAACAATTCCTGGTAATTCAGATATTTATCAATATATGTAACTCTAAAATCACTGTAGTGTAATGTGAGGCCAATAGTAATAGCTCGCTTAGTCACAGTCCATATAAAACTAACTAATTCCTACGTAACACGTAATAGACGCATTAGGCACGACCTTCACATTTTTATTGGATGCCTTACAATATTATTTTGTACATAATACATACCTATGTATGTACATATAACATGTAAAAAAATCTCAACAAAATCATTAAAAAATCAGTTTAAGAAGAGTGTTTCACATAATTTTTTCACAAACTATTGAACCTACAATCACCATATACAAAGTTTTACTAAGAGTTTTCAGTTAAACAATTCAATATATAAGACGTTGCTACAAGAGGCTGTATTGATCTTAAGCATTTTATGTTCCCCCGTCCACACAGTTTTCTTTAAAGATGGAGGATCTGCATTATGACACACAATGCGGCAACAAAAAATCAATAATAGCATGATATATTATAGAAAATATACACTTAACTTTCTAAAACTGTGTAGGAGAAATAAATTTCTATTAAAATTACATTACTTTTTTTTCATAAAAAATAAGTTTTTTTTTATGGAAGGTCGAAGTGATACCTGTCCAATGTTACCTACTGCTGTAAAAAGTAACCGCTCCCATGCCGCCATTATTGCCATATGAGTGTGACACACCTTAATTATTCCTAAAGGAATGAATATTTGTAATAAAGTTGTATTGTAGTTACATCACAAAATACTCAAGAAATCACATCTTTATATAGCTCAAAATTTTTTAAACGACTTCTGTAAGAAAAGAAGCTTACTACTAGTTAGAGTGTCCCTTAGTATTACGTAAGGGATATCTTCCAAAGATTCTTAAATTCGATACGGGAATGTCCCGGACTAAAATCAATGGTAATTGATTCAAATCCCACTTGAAAGTAAATGCAAAATTGATAATTTTGTTTTTTCGAATGTTCAAGAGATGCGTGAAATAAATATACCTGTTAATTTAATATATATATATATATATGTATATATATATATATATATATATATATATATATATATATATATATATATATATATATATATATACGCATACAGTTATTACAAAAAAATTGTTATAGTTCTGAGTATTGATGAATTCCAAAAGACGATCTCTTTTGTGTGAAAATGTTTAATATAATAACATTTCTTCTATATGTGTATCATAATTATGTGTGTAAAAACTGTTAGAAAAAAAAATCTATAATAAAACATACGAACTCACCTAGGTTCTTGTCTATCGGACAGCGTGGAAATATAAATAACAATTACTTATAGTTCAATACACTCCAACTACATACATGATAAATTATTCTAATAAAATATCAAATCCATGCCAAAATAGCTAAACTACTAAGGATATTTGAATAAATTCGGAAATGAATATGATGAAGTATTTAAATATCGTGCATTACTTACGATCACGTGTAGTTTTGTTATACTACGAGCTTAGAAATATACTAGCTTATGTGTTCTATAGAAATTAGAAATATGAATCATGCTGAGTATATGTGGGTATTTAAATAATATACTTATGATTATATCTATAAAATATATCTACAAATAATTAGTTTCCTTTTTCTTATGTAATGAAGTATTTAAAGTTAATAGATTAGTTGTGATGCGGTCTTTTTTATTTTTTATAATAAGAAAAAAATAAAATCACCACATTACAGACATATGTCAATTAAAAAAAGAGAAATTTATATCTGTAAATAAACTGATACAATATATAACCACGTGCAATGGATTATATAAACATATATTTAAATTATATAATAATTCATTGAGGCCGGTCGTGGCGCAGAGGCACAAAGTGTGACTGTAAAATCGACTGGTTGAGGCCTGAGGGTTCAATCCCCACTAGAGGAAGTGAAATATTTATTTACATTTATATTTTCATTTCTTCGCTCTGGTGTCGAGGCAAAGCACGGCGTTGAGTTCCGCCACTCAACACGCAATGCCTTCCGAATTCGGCGGAAAGTGGGGAACGTAGTATCTTAACGTGTTATGACACTACATTCCCCACTTTTCGCTTTTTTCCCCCGGTTCCCACCCTTTTTTTACCCCGGTTTCCTCTGCCTACCTCTGCTTACCCTGTGTGCGGGATACGGCGTGAAGCTGATAAAATAAAATAATAATAATAATTCAAAATTTAAAAAATAAAGTTAAACCAATATATTCGTTATATTACGTTTATAAGTCGGCATATGCTAGTAAAGTATTCGAGAGATCCTTATACGGGAAGGGACCAGTGACCTCAACCTATTCGCTAACCGGCTCTTGTAGCGAACTCCATGCAGATACTATAGTGAGGCTTCGTTTCAAAATTATTATACGGTTTTGAATTTTAATCCTGAGTTGTTAAACCACTTTAAAAGAGAAATTCTTTAATACTTAAAATTAATTCTTTGATATTCATATAAGTTACCTTTGCTAGTAACTAAATTACAAAAGATAAGAGGTTATTAAAATCATCTATTTTATCAACAATAATTTGTTTTTTTTTTTTCAGTTTCACGCTATAGCTCGCATGTACCACTCCGTTCTCCTATTTTTCTAGACACCAGAGCGAAGAATTTCACAGACAGCCACATAGTGCTTGCGTTTCTCCAGGGACAGAGTACCCTCTTCCCTACCCACCCGGTGTCGCTGTTAAAGCCAGTAGGGCTAACAGCATTAACCTCAATTTCGAAAAAAAAACGATGAAATTCTCCGAAACGATGAAATAGAAGGAACCGTTCGTTAAGACATTCCGTTCCCATGAATACACTTCCGTTTCCCACATTCCGCCAAATTCTGGAGGCATTATGTGTTGAGTAGCGGAATTCGACACCAGACACCAAAGAAATGAAAACATTAAATATTTAATTTCTTCGAGTGGGAATCTAACCCATAACCTGTCTCGTTTACAATCGCTTACTTGTGCCTCTGCGCCACGACTTAAATATCTCATAATTTCCATTTCTAACGACATGTTTAAATATTTCGTGATTGCAAAACATAAAATTACGCTTCTTTTGACCCATAAACATTTCACCCAAGCCCATTTTGCTAAAAATAAATAACTATATGTACAGACATATATTATGTATATATATTTTTTTTTCACTTAAATAATTTACTTTGATAAAGTTCATTCACCGTTTCCATAATTTAGGCTTAAACATCTTAATACTGTTATAATAGACTATTGTAATCCGGTATGGTAATTGAAGTTTACTGAACGAACTAAATCGTTACATATTTGGCTTGCATTAACCCCGGCTTATTTCCTGTCCATAAATAGTTACTGTAATATGTTTCTACGTACTTTCTAGTTTACTAGTTTCATAATGGATTTAGAAATATATTTTTTTTAAGTTTTATGTTTAATGGTGATATAACTTCTGTTACCCACAAATAAAAAAAAATATGTGTATAATATTTTAATTTTATTGTTTCTTTAATATTCTGTTTGGTATCCGAGTAGTCTAATATGTATATTTATACTAATATAATAAAGGGGAAGAGTTCAGAGAGTCATCAAGGAAATTTACCGATATTCATCATCTTAGACTTTTATCACCCCTGTTAATCTGTTGGCAAATGCACCATAAGTATTATGGGTGGTAAGCGGGCGAAGCCGCGAGCTGGCCGCTAGTTTAACATATTTTTGTTTCGACTATCTATTTAGGAATACGCAATTCCTGATGCCTTTCTATGCATAGGAAGAAACTAAAATAAAAATTATAAGAAAATAAAGAAGTCTTAGATTTTTCCGTCATTATTATAAAATAGGATACATAGTGAATTTCTAGCGTGAAATCTTTTCTAAACTCAAGTTTAGCGTATATGCAATATTTTCTCATCACTCCAGCGATAATCTCGGTCATCGTGTGTAAATATTTGCAGCCTAAAAATATATTGAGAGATAACATTCTCCATATTATCGAAGATTTATATAACATGCTGCACATATAAATAAATCAGCTATATTCCTATGCTTTTTGATATCGACGTAGCAAAATTTTCTATACCTACGAGAAACAAATTAATTTAAAAATTCCTAATACTCTGCCTATCCCGTTGTGTGCGGGATACAGCGTGAAGCTACTCTGGTAACAAGATAAATGGATTACATAATTATGGGAGATTAATGGTAGTTCAATCTACATTTAATATTTAATATTTTTTTATTTGAAACATAGAAGAAAGAAAGAAGCCAGCCTTCACTAGTTAGAGAGGCACATGAAGAAGAATGAGATCGAGGAACTCTGTCCACAATGCACATGCGAGATACAGCGCGATATTATTTTCCTTCTCTAAATCCCGAGCCCGGAAAATATAATAGTATTCTCACTTCACATTTACGCATTAGTCGTGACAAAATAAGAAATTTATTTTGGTCCTATACTAAAATATCTAAAAGACTTCTTGACTTACGTAATAAATTGATAGAGTTTGAATGCTTATATTAAATCGGGCCATTCATATAACAATAAATTTAGAGCAGTAGTTTGAGGTTTTATAGCATTTAGATACGTTATACTTTTTATATATTTTTTTCAGTTTCACACTGTATCCCGCACACAGCAGGGTAGGCAGAGGGAACCTGGTCTTAAGACAGTCCGTTCCCCTTACAAAATAAATGCATTATTATTTTTACTGATAGCGCGATATAATCACGCACAAGCTTTGATTTTTTATTATCAATTAATATTTTATATGTAGGTACTGCTGCAGCAATACTCACAATTAACTGTGACCTAGATATTGATTTTAAAAAACCAGACAAGCGCGAATCGGGCTCGTCCACCGATGGTACCGTACATAAAATGGAGGTCTCAAGCTTTTTCCAAAATTCAAGCTTAGCTTAACCAGAGCCCTTTCGACTGATACCTCACTGGAGCTTGGCTTTAATACCATATTTTGCTCCTTTTAGAGCCATTATTTTTTAGGATTTATACAAATGTATAATTTTACAACTGAACACCTTTCACCTTAGTTTTCCTGAACTATCATGTTAGCTGCAATATTTCATGTTCCTGAGATAAAGGATCATGACAGACAGACGGACAACAAAATGATCTTATAAAGGTTTCTTTTTTTTTCTTAAAAAGTACGAAACCCTAAAAATAATATTTAATATACTGGCATATGTATGTATGTACATAGTTATGGTACAAGCCTTGAGATCAATATATTTAGTATAAAGTGAGTATTCTGTATTGTTTTATAAAACAATAATTATATGATTTAGAGTAGATTGCTCTGCAGCATAAATTAAGAATTTCTATCAAACATTTTCTTGAAGATTGTGTCTGTGAGTTATCTTACAACAAAAGAAATGTTAATTTATATGTTTTAAGTGGTTAAAACAAATTGTAAGGAAAGAACAAATTTCAGATTTTATACATTACACGAAGTAGTAGCTATCCTGAGGGATCTTAAAAACATCATACTGACTTTACATAGAGTGAACCTTTTTTAACTTTACGCTGTATGCCGCATATAGCAGGGTAGGCAGGAGGAAAGTGGGAGCATACGGTTAAGACTTAAGACACTCCTTCTCTACTAACTCTACAACTCTAGGGTGTTGAGTAGCGCAGCTCAAGAGCGATAAAACGAAAATATTAAATATTTCATTCATCGAGTGTCTCGACCTCGTCACCACGTGTCTCTTTCACAGTCTCACACTTGTGCCCCTGCGCCACATCTCCTCTGACACCTCTTTCTCTTTTGAAACCAAAGTCAATTTAATTTTAACAACAAAAACGAAACGAAATGACATTGAGGATTGATCATTTTATATGGTTTTCAAGAGCTGCTCAAAAAAAGCTAATAAATAAATTATTTCATTACATTATTTTTATAAATCTACAAAGCACACCAATCAATACGTACACCCAACTCCATTAAGCCTGACATTCCCAACAGCTTTGCGCGCCATATCGTCTGGCTATAGAAGCTAGACTGAAATTGTTGCTGGCGCCCGCCGCCGGTTCTATATGCTCATATAAATGTGAAAATAATTAGGTTACAGTAATACGATTTACTTACTTTTATTATATTATTTGTCAACAAAAAGTTGCCCTACCGCAATGTTGTCCCGCTGTTAACGTGATAGTTATGGATTCGATTTCCACTCAGCGAAATGATTTTTTATTTCGACACTCTCGTGATTTAAAGTGGACAGCGAAAATGGAGATTAGAGACGAAAGTGCTTTATTAAACATATATAAGCTTTTTTTAGCCATTTCATACGGTTGTTACGGGTTCGATTAATTTTGCACGAAAGTCAATATTTTCAAATTCCCAGCCATATGAAAACGCGACGTTATATTCCGCCAACAGATAGAAAATTTACGTTTTAAACTAGTTGATAAACGAATGTATTGCGAAAAAATTAAAACAATAGTACATGATATATAATATCGATTAAGATAGCTTCGGTCCAGCGATTGCAGATTGCTCTCGCATTAGTCTAGTGTTCGGTAGTTAGAGCTATTTTTTTTAAGACGTTTTAATGGCAGCATGTATTTTTTTTTGTTTATTATTGCTACATATACACATTCACAATGTAATAAAGGTTTTATCCAATTTGAAGACATAACTTGAAAAATGCAATAGTAAACAAGTAGGTGGATATAAGTATTTATAATTCGTGTACACTATACATATGTTACGTCGTTTATATTGTATTTTGTCTGTCTATATATAAAAAAGGTTATAAAACAATAAAATGTTACCGCCTGACCTAATTGGCAAAGACTAGCACTCCTAAATTGTATAACAAAATACCACCACGAACACCAGCGCCAGCATGTCTGGGCCTAGAACATAAACCGAGTATTGATCGTTGGACTATTAGTCTTTAGGCAAAGACTTTTCAGATCCGCCTTTATTTGACTTTGACGCTTTCTAACAAAAATATAAGAATAGTAAGCTATTGGAATTATTACTACTAAATCAAAAATTAAATGTAAAAAGTAATTTATAAATTTTTAAATCTATCACTAGCGAAGAGATTAAGATGATAAATCACAGTGTCAAAAGATCTTATAAAATAAATAATCAGTTGCAGTGCAGACAGATACGTCCAAATGGCGCCACGCAAGCGAATGACATTTTTTTAATAATTAATAAATATATTTTTATTTTATTATTGAATTTGATTTGAACGCAAACGCAAATGGAAGATGCAAAAGGGCAGAATATATTTTTACACAAAATAATGCCTGGCCTCAAATTGTAATTTATTAAATTGTCATCTACAGCTTCATAGTGTATCCCGCATAAAGCGTAGGTAGAGAGGGCCTAGTTGTAAGACATTGCGCTCCCCACTTTCCACTGAGTTATGGAGCTATTGCGTGGCGGAACTTAACTTCGCGCTATGTTATGACACCAGAGTGAAGAAATAAAATAACAATAACAATACAACTCTAATAACTTCTAATATTATTTTTTTATTACTTTAATCTGTAATATTCTACTAATAACTATAATATTCTATTCTTTAGTAGTTAAAGCAATTGGTGTAACTTTTAAGGTTCAGTACTTTCAAAGAAAAATGTGGACATAAATATATCGACAGACAGACAGACAGACAAGAAATTAAAAACAAATATTTTTGCTCTCTATTATTCTTTTTAAGTGTCCCTCTACCCATTTCAGTCAAAATTACTAAATGTACAGACAAAATATTTTTACTGTCTTATTATATATAGAGATAATAGCATGTAATCATTTTATATATCTCAATTAATAAATAATGCATCCCGCGCCGCGGTTGAAATTCAATGACAAAAGACCTCAGCTAGGAAGGAATAACCGTTTCTCTCCATATAAGATACGTCAGACAGATTGTATTACAGTTAGCTGTGAATGGAAATATTGTCATGCGATATTTATATAATGTAAGAAGTGTCAATCCAAAGTTTAGTTTTAGATTATAGTTAATAATATATTGTAAGTATATGTGTACTAAAAATTTTAGTATAGATAAAAATTACTATTAATAATCGTAAAATAATTGAGATTAAGTGATGTAACCATCGAACATATAATAGAAATTGAAATATATTAGAAAATATCGATTTTTAACTGCAAATCTATTTTTTTTGTTACATTTCCATTTATAATATCTCTTAGGAAAATAACACTCTATTGAAGTCACAAAAACATTGTTTACAAATCGATTTATCAAATAATCTGTTCACATTTTTGTTAATGTAGATGTATATAGAACATAAATCATTTATGTTTTTAGATTAAAGACATGTATGTGATGTGATTCATAATAACTTGTCTTTATGAGTGTCACAATTAAGATTAAATTATTTACGCCACTACAGATTTCTATCCTAAAGTTGTTTAGTAGCATAATAACATACTGTAACACTAACATACTTTCTTTTTTATCTTAATCAATATGACAGAGAAATTTAATGTTTATAAAAAGTTAATAGATTATTAAATTAACAAGCAAGTAGTAGAATACAGACTATGAAATATAACAAAATGTGTAATAAACATCTAAGTAACTAAAATTTTAAATATGTTATAAATAATTAATCGCAGCATCGCAAGAGTAAGATTTCATCCTTTCAACACGCAATACCTCCAGAATTTAGCGGAAAATTGGAAAGAGAGTGTCTCAATTCTGGGTTCCCTCTGCCTTCCGTGTGTGCCATAACGTGACACTAAAAAAAGCAACTTGTTATTACATCATAAAGTATAATACAATGCGTAACAGCTAACCGTATGCAATTTTCCTGACTCAAAACAAAATTGGCTAAAGTGTAAAATATTTTACAATATATGTATCTACATTATACAATAAAAATTACTGTGGGCGTTCCAACAGAGTATCCGGTGAAGCGGTGACCTCATGCCCGTGATGTCATTACTCTCGGAGCGATTTACTACCGGTACCTATTTTATATTGCTTTGTCTAACATCTAACTGTCTCTATAGTTATTTCACTGCGCACTTTGCAACGCGTCTAATAGATCTATAAAGAATTTAAATGTTTTATGTTTATATGTTTATATCTAATGTATGTGTATTTATATTTGCTCTATTTCCCGTATGTATATTCATTATAATACAATATTTTTCATTTACATAAAGTGACATCACTAAATGCAAAAATAACATTAGGATATTTATTATCTATATGTGAAGTATCTTTTTTTTAATTTGAAACGTAAATTTATATGATTTGAGTAAAATTATTTTACTATTATTATTTCTAATAATATGTTATATACTTATTTAGGAAACGTATAAAAATTTGAACGCAGCGGGACTACAACCGAGTCCCGCTGGTTTCAAATTTTTATACGTTTTCTAAATAAGTATTTTTCTTTCCTAAGTGTGGAATAACATTTTAAAAAATATGTTATATTTTCATATTAAAAAAAAAATATGAATTGTTTTATTTAAAATCTAGTACAAAATCTATACTTATTATGTATTATACTATTATACCAAGGTAGAGCCATCAACTTTTCACCTCAGTGACCTGCCAAGGACAAACGTAGGGCATACGTTAACTACATGCTTCAAAGCTTACGTTAAGATTATTATAGGTAAGTTTTGAAATTATACTGTATACAAAATCTAAATTAATAATAAATAACAAATTAAAATTTATAAAAATGTTATTATTATCTATTTCAATTCATTTTACTTTCAGATATACTATTTTAAAATTTGTATTACTCAAATTTTATATAACTTAGTATAAGACTAATAATTAATTCCAATTTATATCCGCACAACCAGCAAATGGCTGATCAGCACGTGATTAATTACTGTTATTTTAATTAATATAATAACGATAATTTTATTTGTATAAATGAAACAGCTTAATAACATTACTGCGTACAAATACCTACACATAGGTCAAAAGTCAGACGACAATATTAAGTTTAAGAAGATATACGAATATTTTTAACTGTGAGTAATTTTTGTGGACATTTATTTTTACAATATTTATATCGCTGGGCAATTAAGATTAAAAACACAAACAAAGAATAAAATTATTTTCTTTTATTAATAATTCTTTCATTGAGTAAATTATAATTATCGGAATGAGGACAATGTTTCTTGTACCTATATGGTTCAGTCCATACATTATAAAGCCAATACGGTCATTTTTCCAACTGACTCGTCGCTATCGATAAAATGCACATAAAAAATAATGAGATATGAAAGACCACGAAGGTATGTTCTTTATTCGTACTGATCGACAATAATCATAATAGACAATAACATTATAATGCAGAACTGGAAACAAGGAAATGCATTTGGTATTTTATACATATTTAAATATAATTTGTTTATTTATAAATATTGTTAGGTTTTTATTTTTAGCAGGCCATGAACACATTAAAGAAAACGCTTGGTTTTCTAGTTTTTTTTTTCTAAACGATAGAAAATAATAAAACGCAATCAATATATTACTGATACTTTTCTCTTTTCAACAAAATTAGTTTTTCTTAAATGACTTATTATCTCCTGTCTTTGTATTGTCTATGCCTTACATGTTAATCACCCTATTTAACAGGTAAGACATAGACAATCTAAAGACAGGAGTAGAAGAAGTACTCGGTCTTAATGCGGAAATGAAAATGTTATTTTCATAATATACGAACATCGAATCGAAGCCACACATATCGCGTTTACAGTCACGCATTGCCCAATGTACTAATTTATAAAATAATCCTTATATTCCAAACAGCCTGGAAACCGATAAGATGTTTCAAAATGAATACCGACAACATTCCACGATGGGCCAAGTCGATGTGTTGTCCTTTTTGCGTTACCCATCATTGGGTAAGTGGGAGAGAGACAACAATACAATTACTCGTCGACCTTGGTGATGTCATCGCTGTGCTTACAGAATGTTTTGATTGTTCTAGTTGTGCGAAGATTTTTATTTTGGTGTAAACAATTATTTTGTATAATTTTTAACGCGTATTCTTCCTTTCTTTTTAGTTTATGCTATTGGTTTTTATATAATCTGAGATATTCATTTTTTATTTTATTAATTATTATATAGTAATTTTGTGCTTGCCGTACCTATTTATAAATATATTTTTGATTAAATTATAATTAAAATATGTGTAATAAATAATATTTTTACTGCAATAAAATATAATTTATGATAAAGTAAAAGCAGAATGTGTCATGACTTTCGGCTCATGACCTTTGCGTGACCAACACAAATTTTATTTTTTAACAGTCCACACTCAACATGCCAAAGGTCATCAACTGTATTACATACACAGTTATTATAAGAATTTTTCGTATTTACATTTAAAAATTCGACGAGTTTATTTAAAGATTCTTGATTTTTAACCGAGAGGCGATTCTCTTCAAAAGAGACTGAAACGGTTGCATACATTCTTAGGCCCAGAATGTAAAAAGATGAAAATGGTATTATTTAATAGATTCCGGTACATCATACCCTCTCTGAAAATCCTGTTACCTTTTACAATCTGAGAGCTGAGTAATTAGAGATTTGGTAAAAGTGACACACAGCGATTCTTATCCATAGCGTGGCGGTCGTTGGACCCAACAGATTTCAGAGTCAACTTGGGAAGCAAGAGTCGTACAAAGTAGGAAACAAACGGGAAAGCACTCAAAATGGATGAAACGAGTAAAGCAAAAAATGGAAAAATCATTAGACAAGGTGTCAATGTCAATCAGCTGTCACATCTGTCATTTAAAATATGATTACATTTTAATCGGTTCAAAATAGATTTCTTTTTATTTTTTCAGTAATTAATTGACATTTTCTTTACTTATTCTGTAATTATATGCACTAATTCGACTTAAATAAAATATGCAAATAATTTATTTTCGTAGTACTTTAGTGGATTATTTATATCGATTAAGGATCTAAAACTGCTTCCACATTGCCAATTGAAAAAAATGACTATTTTTTTTAAACGATCTCTTTACATTTGGGCCCACGATTTTCCTTCTCTTTTATATTTTTTCTGCCAATAATTAAAAATCGGCCGAGTTGAGGCCGGTCGTGGCGCAGCGGCACGAGGTGTGACTGTAAAACCGACTGGTTGTGGGTTCAATCCCCACTCGAGGAGATGAAATATTTACTTAAATTTATATTTTCATTTCCTCGCTCTGGTGTCGAGGTTAAGCGCGGCGTTGAGTTCTGCCACTCAACACGCAATGCCTCCAGAATTCGGCAGAAAGTGGGGAATGGGAGTGTCTTAACATTAAGTTCTCTCTGCCTACCCTGCTGTGTGCGGGATACAGCGTGAAGCTGATTTATTTTATTTTTTTTTAATTAAAAATCGGAACAAATTTTACAAAGCCACTTTGTCTCGTCAATAGGCGGAAAACGGACAACACCATTTATTCGGACATAAACAAAAACTTAAGATTCCTAGCATAAACTATTAAATAAAATATACAGTACAGTCATCACAATTATATTTCCATGAAAAATAGGATTAATGAGTCATAAATATTTTCATATTACATGACCGTGACCTCCGTTCCGGTGCAGGTGCACCAGCGGCGACGACGCCTACATACCTACGCGACGCTCCGAGTGTTCCCGAAAACTGGATTAAAAGCTTAGGAATAATAAGTTAATTATAATAAAAGTAGAAAAATAACCTTAAGAGTAATATTATAGGACTAGGTTTTGGAATGAATACGCCAGTAGGTATGTATGTATTAGATCATTTTTCTGATGTAGTCTTATTATAATTTATATATTTGTTTGTGATTTATTTATGTGTTTCTGTCTTATTACAAATTATATTTTTTTTATTACACTCAGGTATATTAATTAGTGTAACTAGCATTAAATGATCAATACTGTTATATGAATTTCAACAATTTTAAAGCGTCGTTTTTTTCACCTTACATAATGAACGAAAGATATGTGTTGAAGAGAAACCAGAACTGAATTGAGTTTAGATTTCTGAACTGAATTACGTGATTCTTTTGCTGATGCTGATGCTTAAATTATTAAAAAAGTTTAAATTATTTAGGCCCAGTAAAAAAAAAAATTAAAAAAATAGCTTCACGCTATATCCCGCACACAGCAGGGTAGGCAGAGGGAACCTAGTGTTAAGACACTCCGTTCCCCACTTTCTGCTGAATTCTGGAGGCATTGCGTGTTGAGTGGCAGAACTCAACGCCGCGCTTAGGCCCAGTAGTTTTTATAAAATAAAATATATATTGAATATTCTCCTTAATATACGATTCAATTACGTATTAACCGCAGAACACTAGTCACAGCTCACATCTCACTAGATATGTCTAGCATTGTATGGAAACGAATATAGTGATGTAAGACAAAAAAAAACATTTCAAGCGATACGGAATGACGCACACTGTTCCGTGCTTTTTCGCTGTTCAGTGTTTGAAATTTTATATTAGGTTGACTTCTACTTTACTTTAGGTGCCTTATAATAGAGGTTTCTCGGGGAATTGTCTTTTCTTTTAATAAAAAAGATATTTTTGTTATTTTCTAGTCCAGATTCATTAAATCAGAAGTCTGGAAAACCTCTTACTATAGAATGTAGTTCTTTTCTTCTGAAAATATAATTTGTTCTTTAAGTGTGATTCGAACGTACGAACTTCGCTATCAAAACACATGACAACTGCACTGAGATGGTTTCATTAGAATATGGATAATATAGATAGACGTTTCTGACTAGTTATTGGAAGGCTAGATATTAGACGGCTAGTCACTACACGCAATATTGGCTTTTACAGCGACATCTGGTAGACAGGGAACAGAGTGATCTTTCCCTGAGAATTTGCAAGCACTACATGGCTGCTTGAGGACGTCGACGGCACGAACAAAATTTTGACTTGTGGACTGCGGTCGATCGTCCGTCGATCGGGTTGGGAAGTATCCTAAGCGAAACGTAAAGTACGAAGTGTCTTATAATACTAAAGAGTAAATACGTACTACTCGAATACAATTTATAGTCATTTCAACACTCCTAAATTATAATAAAAACATATATTTGGATATAAATGATTATTACACATAATTCAGATTTATAGTCTTGGCTCGAATATTAAGTGAGTACGTGACTCGTCGCTATTTATCGCTTCTGGCCATTTTGACAAAGTAAACCTATTTCATAGTTTCCTACTGCGTAGTTTGTATATTTCAAATGATTTCAATATTTTGCGTCTTTATTATTGAAGTCTGTATCGTCGTGTATATCAATTGTACAAATTGTGACTGCAAAATCGAGTGGTTGTGGATTCGATCCTCACTCGAAGAAATCAAATATTTATTTAAATTTATATTTTAATTTCATGGCTCTGGTGTCGAGGCAAAGCGCGGCGTCCGATAGATAGAGCGCGGCGAACTCAACGCCGCGCTCTATCTATCGGAGCAAGGGGAAAAAATAGTTTCTATAATCAAAAATTCTCATTAAAAAAAATACGAAAAATATTTTAAATCGTATCAATTATCATGTCCTAGTTTGATGACCGAAGTCATTAAATTTAAGATATATTCCTTTCATAATTGAATAAACAATTAACTTAACTACCTATCAGTTTCTAGAACGAAAAACATCTTATTTAGTTTAACTATACTTACCTAACTAGTATTATGTCATGAAATCCTACACTGTGTGCAGCTTCTAAAGGAAATGCCATTGTTCCCACAATTACATAAATAGCTGTCTCTACTATTATAGTAATAAGCGATAGAATTCAAGATTATCTTTTTTTATATGATATATAAATGTCTTACTTTGCTTCACATTTTTTTAAGTAGCTTAAGATACTCCAGTTTAGTTACATTTATTGCTTATAACTGATTAAAATTTTAAGCACCAAAAATTGTTTGAATCCATCATAACGTGAGTAGAAAATCTAAATTTACTAAGCATTTTTAGCATTTTGAAACTGTATTCTAACTTAGGGCCAAAACACTCTGGTTTCTTCCTCCTGAATGCGAGATGTGCATGTTTAGTGGCGGAACTCTTTGACGCACTTTTTCTCGTCATAATCGAGAAATTAAAATATGTCCACACGTTTATCTTTAAAATATTTTCGTTTCTCCAGTCAAGCTAAAAACGCGAAGTTAAACTCCGTCATCAAAAACGCATTGTCACAAATCGTACCACTAGGTTACGCTTTGCCTACACCGAAGATGTACGAACATAAAACAAATGTATACAAAACAAACTATTTATATTATTTATTATTTAGGTACCACTTGAAGTATTAGCAGCAACCAGCAACCATTGAGGTACTCTCGACGATACCTTGAGATTTAATTATACATAATTGTATTTGCCTCAATCTTGAGAGTGAGTCACGAGCTAATGAACCATTGCTCTTATAACTCATTAACAGATGCCAGATATAAATTCCAAAACAATTGTTATCTCATCCGAACGGTTGAGTGCCGTCCTATGGCTGACCTTAGTTGTTAATCCTAATTAATTTACTATTTAATTTCTTTTTTGTATTGTATTGTAAGTACTTTAATGTACTCTTAACTCTCCCGTTATAAAATGTGAATTCATGAAACAGATTAAAAATTCAGTTTGTACTCTATATTTATTATGATAAAATTTTAAAACGACTTTTAATGAAAAATCGACGACAATCGAAATTACGACGACAAGACGATTCGAAAGAAAATTTAACCTATTTAAACTGCTACAAAGTCAGGTTTCTTCAGGTACCACTAAATGAATTATATGTCGTATACGTTTGTGAAAGAATACAGGTTACGATTTAGCAAATTTATCATAAAATAAGTAAATTGATTGATAGAATAACAATACCAAATGTATGAACATCACAAAGGACTAGCACCCAACACCAAAAAATATGTTGCAATATAGTTACGCATGCGTTTAACATTTACAGATTTTTTTGTGTTTAACTAACTACAAATGTCATAGAAATAGTAATAGTAAAAGAAATTAATACGTAGTAATGAAAATACTGTAAGATGTATTGTAGAAAAGTATGATAGCTAACTACAATGAGCTACCGAGTAGGTAAAAATAGCTACAAGCATCAACTGTTCTACAATAAAATTATGAAGTCATTCCAAAAAATATGAATAAAGTTCTAACAAAACTTATTTACAAATATTTATTAGTATGTTACAAATGAAATAATCAATTTTTAATTTTAAAGAGAATTTTAATAGATTTTTTTAAAATTTCATATTTATTATACATAAAAAAAATGAATCATGAATGGGAAATAAATACACATCTTACCTGCGATTCCGCTGAACATTTTTCCTGTTATTTAAAATATCACAAATAATAAATTAGCTCACAGATGAACGGTCTACACAATATTTTTAAATGTCGCACTAATTTTAACTCAGCGCTACCACCGTAATTTTATCCGCAACCTTCCGATTCGTAAGAGGACGTGTGACTGAAATGATACTGTAATGCGGTCGAACTTCACTTTGGATACAACGATCAAAACTACCGCATTCAATTATATCTGAACTATACGTCATATATTTGCGTTTTGTTATTGCTATGTACTTTAAAATTGTTATAATATCTTGAAAAAAGAAATAATAATAAATAGTCTCCATGATGATTCGACTTTAAATAAAAGATATATACTTTTTGTGTATATTAATAAAATTTATATGTAAAATAAATTTAAAAAAAGCTTATATACACCTATAAAATTTATGATTGCCATGTAGAAAAAATAAATATCAAGCGGTTGCTAGGCAACGGTAGCTTGTCAACAAATAAATTGTCACCTGTTTTATCGATGTTTTAGGCTTCTGTGACCTGAATAGCTATCAATACATTCATAGTAAGTGTAGGTATGTCGAAAGAAAATAACAATTTGCGCCTGCTCGGCTCCCCAGTTAACCTGACGTATAGGAACAAGAAGAAAGAAGATAGGAAAAATAATAAAAACCGTCCAAGATCTGCTTTACAAAACTCTTGTGCTCTGGTAATTTAAAATATGGGTTAACCGTTGTCTAATAATACAATTAAAAAATTAAGTCAATTCATTTATTTTATAGATCCTTCAGCTCTGCTTCACAACATAATTGATGTTTCATAAAATATGTTTATTTTGTATACATAGTGTGAGTAGATTTGATGATCAATTTAGTTATATATGTTTTTGTATTACCATAATATTAGTTAATGAATTATTTTGATTGGTAATAAAACAATAATGAAGTTGTGATGGCACAGTGGTACATTCTCTGATTGTAGACACGGTGGTTGTAGGTGCAATTCCCATTCGAAAGAATTAATTATGTTCAATTCTGCAGTCTGGCGAGACCAAATTCCAACAAATTAGGACATAAAGTGGAGAATGTCTTGGCAGACATTTTCTCTACCTATCATACAGTATGCAAGATTAAAAACACACTATATTAAAAAAATATTTCCAGGATGTTCAAGAAAGGTATAAAAGGCCATTTTCAGCAGACACTAAAGACAGAGGATCATCTTCAAAGTCATTTTTAAAGACAATTGGTGCTGACTTTTTACAGAATTACAATAGTAAGCTACTTATAATATTAAAGACCTTAAATATATTTTACCCTTACAAGGATAATTAATTAATAATTTCCATTATATTTTTTTTGTTAGTTGTGTAACCTTAATGTGAAATAATATAAATTATGTTTTATATTATAAAAAGAATTTCAATGTAAAGCAGTTATAACTACAATTTAGAAATAATAACTACATTTCAGATCCACCACTAACTGTAAAAGTTTTACCACCTACAGCGGAACTGTTAGGAAATTCTAAAGTATACACAAGTCCAACACCTAAAACTAATAGAGATATTTGTAGCAATGTATCTGATTATGGTTCTGAAGACACATTTATAAGTCTAGGCACTAAAATTAAAGCTAAGGCGCAATCTTATAAAAATAAGAATCAAAATACTAAAAATATGTTAAAATATAGAAATATTGCTAAGAAAGGGCGTAAGACCATGGAAGCTGAAAATGTTATAACAAACGATAATAATTATGGCTTAGAAGTGACAATTACAGAAAAACCTAGATCACCATCACCTTGTAGAAACCGAGATGTATTTGGAATGAGGGCTTCTTCGCCACAATTTAAAAATAAAGCTTATGAATCATATTTTTTATCTCTGGAAGAGGATGCCAAAACTGATAGTGCATTACTTGGTCGGGTTTCCTTTGCCCCTAATACAGAAATTGAAAGAAATTTAGATAATTATTCTCGTAAGTTAAGTCTCACTAGACAACAGCTATCTTTAGTTGAGGAAGAATCTACGCAAGATCTTGAAAGCATTCCTTCTCAAAACATGAGAAGTTTGTCACCAAAAATATCTTGTGATAATGAAAAGGTTGATAAAAATATGGAGCTTTTTGTTGATAAATGCGAAGTAATATATCCAAAAACTAACAGCAATTATATTAAAACATCTGATAATTACAGTAATTTTTATAACGACTTTCATACTCTTGATTCTTGTAAAAGTAAATTGTCAAGCACTGGCATTCACACAGACACGTCATCAAAAGACTCAGGGTATGCTGATGGTGGCCTAAAAGAAAATAAATTAACCCATGATTCCTTGCCAAGATCACCATTACCGAAAAAATCTGTTTTTGTAGACAAACACAATCTCCCAAAGAGCTTAGATTATCCTATGCATACAGAAAATTATGACGATTATGATCCCGATAAAACATGGGCAGAGCCATTAAGCCATAGCAGATTACTATACAAAGATTTCTTTTTGAAGAGACCAGATTCTAATACAATACCACCACAAAATTCTCCAACGAAAATTGATGTTCCAATATCTGAAATTAATGAGCATCCGGTGGAAAAAGCTAACGAAAATCAAGTCGTAGAGTATCCTACATATCTTCTCAATAGTACAACAAAAGCTTATACGTCGAAAGTTATTGAAGACTATAAAAGAGAACTAGAAGCTATAAACAATTTGCATGAGCTTACACTGAAGGATATCAAAACAGATGCTGTGTCTCCTACGCCTCTTAATATTGATGAACTGTTTGAACATAATAAATTTTCAGAAGATAAAAGGGGATCTAGTGAAAATTCCCAAGAAACTAACCTTAGTGATATTCCTTCAACTAGCGATAAAAATTCTTTGGATACTAAACGAGACGTATCCAAAGTCACTACAAAAGAACTAATACAAAATTATCTTAAAGTAAAAGGCGATTGTACAAAAGATATGCCTAGAAATTTGAGAAAATATGACAAGAAATTGAACAACATTAACTCCAAATTTGAAGAAAACTCAAGTTACAAACAATTTTGGAATAACAGAAATGCCAAAAGCAATATAAGCAAAAATGGTGCGCCTGGTGATATAAGACAACAAAATAATACTCTGACATGTCGGGTTCCATTAAGCGCTAGGATAGATAGCGTTCAAAATGATAAAGATATAGAATCTTGGATGTCTTTGTCGATCCACTCACCACGTTTATTAGAAACTGATAATTTTGATGACAAAATTGAAGAGCCAGCTATTCAAATGACGTCAGCAAAACCAACTGTTAGTAATAAAATTACAGAAATTGAAAGTAAAGTCGAATCGCCTACAAGTACAAAAACGTCTCCCCAAACACCAAAAAGTAAGGAATTAAACGCGAAATCCTCAGTTTTAGATATTTATTCGATGTTAAAAGAAATTGAAAGCTACGGCGATAATCCTGTAACTTCTGTTGTGAGCACAAATGTTACTGCAGAACCTGAAGTAAAAGAGGAAGAAAGATGCAATACTCCTAAAGATAATTTTATGTAAGTGAACCTTTATTTATAATGTATCTACTATGTTTGTATTTTGTAATAAAATATTTAGTTATGTTATTTTTACAGGGAAATTTTTGAATTTTTGGAAAAAGTCGAACGAAGTGCTAACGATGCTTTATCTGTCGTCACTAATACAACTCTTCAAACTATACCAAAGTAAGTTGTGTATGTATATATGATCAAATAAATAGCAGTAAACCTTCCTAAATATTTTATTGATATTAATCGTTAACGGTAATCAGAATAGTATATAAGATATCGACTACTTCTAATTCATAATTGTACCTTAATTTTAGCTTTAACTCCGCTAGGGATGGTTTTTTAGAATAATAATGTAAAATGTTTTTTATGTCACCAGAATGGAAGCACTTCTTAAATTGCCCCAAACAGAACTCGCTCAAAGACTAGTGACTGCCTCTCTACAGTTAGAAGAAAGGTCCTGTTGTATTACATTACTGCAAGAAAGTCTCGCTAATCATAAGGAACAGGTAAAAATTGTTCAATTGTTCAAATTCTTATGCGAGATTTGGCTAATGTTAGAAGGGGGTTTAAATTAAAAAAAAAATGAAAATTTGCACGATACTGTTAAATATTATTTAAAATTTTGTTGCTGGAGAAAAAAGTGAAAATCGTGCTGATTTATATTTATAAAATATGCAGCTAATTTTTTTTTGTTTATAAAAAATTCAATTGCTCCATAGTGATTAAATTTAATCGTAATTTATTGTAATTAAATATTATTTCAGATGATATCCAAAATAAGCAACTTGGAGAAGCAATCGAACCGAAATATTCTCAAAGTGAAACAAGAATGTGAAGAAACTATTAAAAGACATCAAAATTTTATTGATCAGGTGTGTAGTTTTTTTTTTCATTTTTAATATTTTATTTTCATCATAAGTTCGTATAATAAGTTGGGGATGTGCACCCAACTTATTATACGAACTTTAGTGTAGGGTAATTTTTGACCACCAGAACTAGGAAAACTATAATTATCTTGCATTCAAAGGTATTAAAAAAAATTTAAGCCTTAAGAACAATAGTACATTAAGTATATTAATATAGTATATTTTAATTAATAGCTAATAAATGACAAGAAAACATTGAATCATCGTATAGAACAACTAGTAGATGAAAGACGCTCCTTAGAAGAAAGATGGAAGCGTTCAGCGCAAACTCTGGAAGAACGATATAAATTGGAACTGCGGAACCAACACGACAAAATGGCCGCCGCACAACAGGTAATATTTTTTTAAATAAACTATTTATATACTGTAGCTGCTGTACTGCTGTATTAAAGCAAAGTGGGACATATTAATATACGTCGCATTTCTCTTCTCTTTATGATGATTAATATTTTTTTTATTATTTTAAATTAGCATGTGTTTTGTAAGATGATTTTGTGCCTGGCGTATTTAAAAACCAATTTGTCATCTAAAATTTTAGTCTGAAAGTATATGAAATCAATTATACAGTTTTATAACAAACAAAATTATGATATTTTTTATGTTCAGGCAAAATAAGTCTATGAGTAGCTCCTTTATAAATATTATAGCAAATAGTTTTGTGGACGCTAAAGTTAAAATATTTTAATAGGGAAGTGTGTTTTAATAATGGAAATATTGCTAAATTATTATAGTATTTATTTAATTTTTTCAATTGCCTTAAAGAATTCAGATTACTCCCGAGGTCTAAATATTCAAGATAGTTTACAATTTTTCTAAGAAATCCATTTGCTAATACTAACTAATTAGGCCACATTATATTGACATTTTCATAAAAATATTTTCACAAATTAATAAATACATACTGTATCGATTGACTATTTATTTTTATTTTTTTTAAATAAGAAATCCTTTTATTGATATGTTTTTAAGCAAATATATGATATATAATATTATGTACTACAACATCTTTTACATTTTAAAATTGTTAAGTTCTTAAAAGCTTAAATGACATTCTATTTCAATATGATCTTCAACTCCCGTATGGTCTAGTGGCTAGGATACCTGGCTTTCACCCAGGAGGCTCGGGTTCGATTCCCGGTACGGGAAACTAATTTTTTATTGCGTAATAATTAATATATTTCTTAAAAGATTTTTTATATTTTCTTATGCTTATAGAAATTTCATAATTAACCGTTGTCCTCTAATACAGAAAATCTGTTTTTTTAACTATTATTATTTGTATATCCATTAGTTTTATATACAGGGTGGACGTGTCAGCACCACATTAAATGAAACCACAGTTTTAACTACTCTATAAAAGCTTAATATAATTCAGAAAAAAATAAATTCCCAAAAATGAAAAAGTTTTTTTTTCAAACAAAATAAATAATAAAATAATCGTTTTAAAATAAAACGCCATTTGTCAAGAATATTATAAACACGCACACATACGCGCACACTAACCTGTCAAAGCGGCAACGTCGCACAGGCTTCATTCAAGAAATCGAGTCGCAGCAACTAGCGTAGGTATGTAGCTAACGGCGGCGAAGTGATGTTAAATCAGCGCAACACTTAGGAATACACTTTACACACACTTTTATCATAATATTTCTGTTCACTTATTATTTACTATGTTATTAAATTCTCAAAGTGTCCCCCTTGCTTGTAAACACATAAATGGCATCTGCGTAATAAATTACGTCTTACTTTATTTAGTAGATCCCCCCGCGCGGCTAATTCTTTAATTTTTTCAAAAGCACGCTCAATTCTTTGCCGGAGCTCTTCTTCTGTATGGACTTCTGACGCATATACTTCATTTTTTATTTGCCCCCACAAAAAAAAATCAAGCGGCGTGAGGTCCGGGGAACGGGCAGGCCACCGCCGAGGTCCATACCTTCCGATCCATTGTTCTCCAAATATGCTCGCGAGCGTGTTTCTGGCAAGCACTCCAGAGTGTGCGGGTGCTCCATCTAGCTGAAACCACATCTTACGATACACGTCCAGGGGGATTTGGTCGACATATTCTGTTACGGGGCCGCGTATGAGTTCTAAAAATTTCGTACTATTTAAATTGCCGTCAATAAAAACTGGCCCTAATATTTTATTTCGATGAATTCCAGCCCATACATTGACAGCAAATCTGTATTGATGATTGGCTTCTCGATTTAGATGTAAATTTTGTTCACTCCAATATCTTAAATTTTGCGAGTTCCAAATGCCATTGCGAGTGAAAGTGCTCTCATCAGTCCATAAAATGTTAAATACAAAATCTGAGTCGTTGTTGACATTTTCTAGCAGCCATTGGCAATATGCTACTCTGATAGGCCTGTCTCGTGGTAATAAAGCCTGAACTTTTGTGTATTTGAAAGGACGACGTTTGTTTCGTTTTAAAATTTTGTGTACGGTAAAGTGGCTAACTTGGAAGTGATTGGCTGTTCTGCGTAAACTGGTCGTAGGATTTCTATCAAAGTAATTTAAAATTTCAATTTCTCGGGCTATTGGTAATTCCTGTGACGAAACACGCTCTTGGTATGGCACTAATGGTTGGTTTTCTCGGCCCCTTTGTACAGCTTTTAAAATTGTACGATAATCTGACGGACATCTACGACTATCACCATACCTTTCTCGGTATGTTCGTAATGCGAGAGCTCCATTTTGTCCGCATTCTCCATAAATTAAAATCATATCCATATACTCCGTAGAATTAAAATGAGAATACGCCATTTTAAAATAAAAAACACTAACTAAAAGACGAGAAATAATTTAACAAACGCAAGCCTACAGTCACGTATACTCGTAGGTACTTTAGTTTAGGGATGCCCGATGATCATCGATTTTCGAAGAACATCGATATTATCAGTTCAAATATCGATGTTTTAACATGGATGTCAGCAGGGACACATAATCGGTATTTAGTCGCGTACACAAGCTTTCAAAATTATTATTTTTATAGTTGATTGATAAAAAGTATTGGGACATCTAATGTGTTTTATCGCCTGATTTTTTTTTTATTTTAATTAAAATGTCGTGTGATATTTTGGTTGTTAAGGTTCCGTACCTTTTAAGGAAAAAAGGAACCCTTATAAGATCACTTTGTTGTCCGTCCACCTGTCTGTCAAGAGCCTTTATCTCAAGAACACTTGCAGATATCGAGTTGAAATTTAAACCATATACTCAGATCTATGGCCACATGAATCATGATTTCATGAAAAAAAGGATTTATATGTTTACTTAAAAAGAGATATGGCCGTTTCTATCGCAAACAACGCGTATTTCGATATTATAAAAAGAATCAATAAGGCACTTTCTGTTAACCTAGAATTAGGAAATTTGGCAGCATCTACAGATAATATTTATTTAAGAAAATATCTAAAAACTATACATTTGTTGTTAAACCTTAAATAATAGCCTTAAAATGGAAGCAAGAGTTGGTATTAAAGCCGTTAGTTCAAGTGAGGTATCAGATGAAAGGGTTCCGGCTAAGCTAAGCTAGAATTTCAGAAAAAACTCGAGACCTCCAATCTTTGTATGTAACCCAAGTTTAGTAACAAAGCAAAACATGTAGACACGAAAGAAGTATCGATACTTTGAGGTATCGAGTACATTGCTTTTCGATATCGATACTTTTGTACTCGATACTCACTTACTTCTTAATAGGTATCGCAATTAACTTGGTTTTTCAGCTCATACTTATAATAGCAACATCTCTCAGACACGCACTCTTCTTTTGGCATCCTCTGTATGTGAGGATCATGAATCGTAATTAGAGAATATTTTGAATATTCTAAATTATTCTGTAATTACTATTTGATAAGAATTATAATAGTAATGAGTACATAAATTACTTACACGACTACTAATACCTGTCCTAAAAAAATCCCGAAAGGGCCTATCGCCGAAACGTCTCGAATGTTTTTTTTTATTATTAAACGATTGTAAGAAGGAATGGGAATTATATTTTTTTTTATTTTTGTTACTTTCTTACTGACTTTGATGTTCTAACGCATGCGCATTAGTTCTTAAGAAATGCACTCGATACTTCAAAACAACAATACTTTTGTGTTATGAGTAAGTGGCTTAAAAACATTTTTTTGTTATTTAAAAACTAATTTATTTTCTTTAAAAAAAATATTATTTTACCTCAAAATCTAAATACTAGTTTTCATTTAAGATATGTTAATGTTTTAATAATTGTTTATAGTAACAATTAATAAAAGAAAAAATAATAAAATATTCATTTGGACTCTTTTGGCACTATTCATTACTTAAAAAGTTACAATTACAAGTCAAGTCAGTATTTTTTTATTGTCTGTTTTCACATAATAGCTATGAATAAAAAAAAATATTATTATAAACAAAAAATAAAATAAAAAATAAATAATAAACAATATTTTTATTTATTTGTTTAATACATATGCTGCTATATTCACTGCTTCAGCCCATAACTTTTTAGAGAGATTCTTGGTACACACCATGAACCTTACTGCATCTGTTAGTTCTTATATCCCTTTCCGCTTTGCCATTCCGTTGTGATGTGTATGGTACAGAGGTTTGGTGTACTGTACCATGTTCTAAGAATGAATTTAACACATCTTAATTAATAAATTTTAAGCCACTGTCACTTCTAAAATTTATTATTTAATTTCCTGTACCATTTTCGCCTTGTTAATAAAATCTCTAATGCATCTTATAACTTCATCTTACTTTTTAATAAAGTATACTGTTCTACAGTGTGAATCATCATCTTTTAATATTAAAAAATAACTTGAGCCTCCAATAGATACTTCCTTCATTAGCTCACAGATGTGATTTGTTGTGACAGACGGTATGTATTAACTCACAAGTTTTAATTGATTTTGTATCACTGCTATTAAAGGGCAAACAGTGTGCTATAATACTTCTAACAACACCTGTACAAAACCAATGACACTGATTTCACTACCATCACCTAAAATTACTGATTTATTTGATACTGGTGTAAAAGTTGAAAATAAGTTTTTGTCATAACACATGTGCTCACTGTGCGCATCTGTATTCACTAACTATTTTGACTGTTTTATTTTTGTGGCTCTACAAACGCATTTTTTACTTTTCTCTTGTTAAGCCAACACTCATTTTTAACATGTTTACAAAATTATTAGCATTTTTTTCTCACTTTTGTTAACAAAATTATTACATTTTATGTCCATATTACATTCAGTCATTATCAATGACCCATTTTAGTACACTTAAAACATTTAATATTTCTTTAATTTGTAGCATTTCTTTTTTTGCAATAAATGCAGTTGATGATGACACAATTTCACCTCGTAGTAGAATTATGGTTTGGAACTTCCATGCATTCCAATTTTTTTACTCAGTTTTATTACTGTGCTGTTTCCTTTCATCGTGATTGTTTTTTTGCTTGTTTTTCTTTTTTATTCCTTCTCGGCAACTTAACTTCCAATACCAACGCCGACCGCGTGGCACGTGAAGTAACGCTGTTTTAATCTCGCCGATATTTCTAATTTTCTATGATTGATGCAATCTTCTTAATTTTTTATTATTACGATATGGTCTGGGCCCATAACCCTTTGTATTTATATGGTTTAGTAAATAACATTCAGCTATAGTCCGACACAACTACTATTGCATATAAGAAGCACGCGTGGTAGAACTACGCAGAACGCATGTTTTGATATATGCACATAGACCCCCTCTGACGCCGCACCGATTCCTCGCTAGGGCTCGCGGTTGCGTCATTCGAAGGATGGCCCTCTTTGTGCTTCGCGCCAGTGCTGCTATATCGTGCAGGAATGATTGCTTAATATAACACTATAATTCATAATAAATGTAGATTATACTTCTACGTATGTTTTGATACTAAAATAATTAATAAAATTATCAATACTACTTACAAATAATTACTAAATAATAATTTATTTCATATTGAATTTTCCTAGGTTCCCGTGTAACATTATAAGACTCGTTTCTATTTAATTTTTATACGATTTTCTATCAAAATAATTAAACGAATATAATTATTAATTAAAATGTTAATAAAAAAAATTGCAAGTATGTTCGAGAAGTATTTTAAATAATGGCAACTATTACAATGTTTTTAATTATCTTAACTTAGCCGCGGAACGGCTAAGTTTTGTTGTATTTACATTATTTTGTTCGACTTTAGATATTGAGTGTTTTAATTTATTTGGATGTTGTTTAATATTAATTTTTATCATAAATCGGATTTTTAAACTCGTGATGAATGTGACATGTGATTAGAGAGTATTTTTCTTAAATGTGTAACTATTGTGTGTCAGTATTTGAGTGTACTATCAAAACATACATTCTTTTAAGACATTTCAAACAAATGTTGAGTATTTAATATTACTTATGATGTAAATATTAGTGGAAGTAAAAGGAGATTGCGTCGATGACGATGTTAAACTAATGCTAAATGTAAGTACCTATCTATCGTAGTTCAATATCGTTTTATGTGTTAAAAATTTTGAGTATAATTTTGTGGGTGGTTCAATAACCTTGCATTATTTCGAAATAATTTCATATTAAAGTAAAAGAAATAAAGTAGCATTTTATTGAACAATTTTAATAAGAGTTTTGAATGTTGTTTAGATTTATTATAAAAAATAGGTGATTGCGTGACAAAGAACGAGAAATATCGTTCTTTCTCGTTCGGTTATGTGTTGTATGAATGAAAAGTAGAAGATCGGCAACGCTTAGTAGTAGTTTTTGTAGTAGTACGTGTATGTGTGCGTCACACGAAATAAAGGCTTGGATAAAAATCGTGAAATGAAAAAAAATTCCTACGTCCAACCTGTTGAGGTACCTTGATTAATTTCTTTTGCTTTGTGTTTGAAATATTTTATCCTATATGCAGTTTCAGTAAATGGAGCGCTGCCGCTTCCACCCTGTATATTTCTTCGAAACGACAATTTATCTCATTTTATTCAGGGTTGTTTATTTATTTATACCTTTTGTATTTAAAACTATTTGAATAAATGCTGAAAATATCGTAAAAATCAAAGAACTTATTATATTGAAAACAATTTGTATTTATAATGTAAATTTTATAAAATTATTAAGGTATTTCAATATTCTGAATATCTCCCGTATGGTCTAGTGGCTAGGATACCTGGCTTTCACCCAGGAGGCTCGGGTTCGATTCCCGGTACGGGAAAGTTTCTTTTAAATTTTTATATATTTTTTATCATTTTCTCATCGCTGATATTTTAGGCAACTGCAAAGTTATAGTAGTAAATCACTGCAAACTTCACTTTGACATACATTTTTATTTGTTATCTATTTTATTTAAGCAGTCTCTACACTATTTGCGTGCTACACAGCCATTAAAAGTAGTCTAGTTTATTTCTAGAAAATTGTTGCATTTTTTAAATTTATTTTATGATTGTATGTGATTTTCAGGTTGCTAGACAACGATGGGTGCGACAAAAGGCGGAAAAAATTAAGGTAACATAATAATTTAGGTAATAATTGCACTCACATTTCACCTGTATTCTTTGTTGTTTATTTTTTTTATATATTGATGCAGTTATGATATGGATTTTTTTTCACTACGGATATAGACTCAAATCCTTTCTAAGTCACTTATGCAACACTCTCTCTATTACTAACTGATATATCAATATATTTACAATAGAGCAGTTTCAGTAAACGCGACTAGTAAGGGTTCGAATCCACTTAGAGTAAATGAATTATTGAATGGAATTATATTTTTAATATTTCTATCTCCTCATGGAGAATAGTGTTTAAAAATTAGGTTCCCTCAGAAAAAAAAATCCTGAATAGTAATCAGATCCGATAGAATACTAATATATAAATTATTTACCTATTTTTAAACATTTTTAAAGTGTTATTCCACACTTAGGAAAGAAAAATACTTATTTAGAAAACGTATAAAGGCGCGGGTTCGAGTCCCGCTACGTTCAAATTTTTATACGTTGTCTAAATTAGTAAGTAAATTATTTACCTGGCGTCTTTGTGAAAGTGTTATGTTTTAATTGTATTATCCAATTTATTTATTTATGTATTCTTTATTTTAATCATTTTTTAATTCATAATACATGATCATTCATTCAATATTTATATTTATTGTTTAGGAACTAACAGTAAAAGGTTTAGAAGGAGAATTAAGGGAGATGGCGGAGAGACAACAAAAAGAGATATCCGACTTGAAAATGTTTCACGCAGAACAAAATGGTCGCATCTCTGCCAAACATGCTGCAGATATGGAAGAGTTGAGACGAAGTTTGGAGGAGGAGAAGGAAAGTGCATTGGTGAAAGAGAGACAGCTAGCTAGTTCTAGGTATGAAGTTATGGTTTTTTTGATAAGTGAAAAATGTACTTTTTTTCTTTTAAGTGCGTATAGAGAGTTAGGTAATTTTTTTTATGATATTTGTTGGGGTTACTGGTGGTTTTATAAGTGGACTGTATAAATTAACATAGGCGTTTAATCAAGAAAAATTAACAGAAATAAAATTCGGTGTGCTTGCGACGCCCGATTCAAAAGGCAAGTGGTCGCTGTCCGTTAATTACAATTATGTCCGCGCATGCGCACAGCCAAACAACGCCATCCCGCGGCGTTAGTTCCAAACATATTTATATTGATACCATATTTATATTTATATCACTTTATATAAATTAAATACAATTGAGGCCAGTCGTGGCGCAGTGGCACAAAGTGTGACTGTAAAACCGATTGGTTGTGGGTTCGATCCCCACTCGAGGAGATGAGATATTTACTTAAATTTATATTTTTATTTCTTGGCTCTGGTGTCGAGGCAAAGCGCGGCGTTGAGTTCTGCCACTTAACACGCAATACCTCTTGAATTCGGCAGAAAGTAGCGAACGGAATGTCTTAACACTTGGTTCCCTCTGCCTACTCTGCTGTGTGCGGGATACAGCGTGAAGCTAATTTAATTTTAATTTAATTTAATTGACGAATTTGTGTTAGGTATGTGTAATTGGTGGCATTCTTATTCTAATTCTTTACCTAAAAAATATAAATTATTTTTCAATTGGTAATATAATTTCTGGTGGGTATTTATTCAATACATAATAAATACAATTATTTATTATATCATTGTTATACTACTATAAGACGCACTATTGTAACCACACGTTTTTTAAATATTTAATAACAAAAGGATGGAGAAACAAATCCTAGAGTTGGAAGTAACGTATCAGGAACAACGAACTCGTCTCATAGCTGAGATGAGAGCGGAGAATGAGAAAGTGGCCGTCGGACTCGCGGAGAGAGAGAAAATGCAAAAGATGCAACTTGGTAAGTAAAAAGTAAATATATATTTTTTTAGTTTCACGGTGTACCAATCTCACAAAGAGAAGGTTGTCAAAGGGGACCTTGTGTTAAGACACTACGGTTTCCACTTTCTTGTGACGATGGTCACATTTATTCACATTGAAAACATTAATAAATTTGTTTTTATTTTAAAGATAAATGGAAAGAAGAACAAGAGAAGATTCTAGAAGAAAGGAAGCAACAGCTAGACAAGAATATGGAAGAAGAGAAAAAGAAAATTGAGGTATATTTTTAAATTAACAATAATAATAAATTTACTTGTACAAATTTATATCAAAAATATTTTTATGACGCCTACGTAGCACAGTGACTCTTTGTATGACCATAAGCGCTATAGTTGTTGAACTTAGCTGTAGATGGCTGCGCAGATGTCATTTTAGGATTTTTCTTACTTTTCTTTATTTTATTTCCGAGTATCAATTCAGAAAATGTTCAAAAAACTTCAGGGCGACCACGACTTGTTGACCGTGCTGTTTTTTGAACTCGATGGAATAATTACAGTGGAAAATGAAGAATGTTATATTAATTACATCTAGTTTCTCTTAGTCTAAAATATGTTACAGAATATTAATCAAAATTAAATTTTATTCCTAAAAAATTCAGGAAAATCTATCACAAAAACGCGAAGAACTACAATTGGAATTTGAGCAATATAAAAAAGAGTACGAAGCAGATCAACAGGTGTTGTTAAAGAAGAAAGTTACGGAGATAACCGCTCAGCATAAGTTGGAGAGAGACAGAGAGATAGAAAAGGCTATAGAGAGCATGGAGGCTGAGGCGCAGGCGGGGAGGAAAGAGTTACAAGAGGCACTAAGGTATTTTTAACAAATTTAAGGTATAATTTACCTATACTTTCGAAAGATTTTTCTTAAGAAGAGTATTAAGATTTAAGGTTTTTTCTGAATCTGAATATTAGCCATTTATATCTGTGAAGATGTCCTGGCGGAGTAAGTAACACAAGGTGTGACTGTAAACGCAACGGTTGTAGATTCGATACCTACTCTGGGTAATGAGTTAAAAACATTTTTCGCAATAGCGACAGGACTCCATGGCGATGAACTCCGCTAATCAACGCCACGATTCTTGTTCCACCGCTGCCGTTCAACATGCAATGTTGCTGTGAATGGCCGAGTGCCAAAATAATGAATCTATTTCTTTAAATTAAGAACTATTTACTATATTATAATTACTAAGTAGTTTCTCGTTTTACGCAAATTGTAATTTACAGAAGAAACAAAGAACAATATGAAGCAGAGTTAAAAGAGCTCGCGGAAACAGAACAAGCGACGCTCAAGCGATACCAAGACGCTCAGGCCAGAATACGACTCACTGAAGATAAATGTAAGCGACGATATATTTTTATTATATTTTTACCCTATATACAAGTGTTAATATTTATAGTGATAAGTCCGTCCCCCAGTTTCCGCTTAATATCTGGGACATTGCGTCGCTCTCTTTTTTTGTTACTGGAGAGAATAAAAATCGAGAGAATGAAAAAAAATCATTCCCCCGAGTGGAAATTGAACCCATAAGCTATTTACAATCTTATGGTTTCAAATATTAATTTGTTTCGTAATTTTTCTGTTGTGTTTTTAGCCGCCGAACTGGAAGTAGCTATCAGTCAACTAGAAACTAGAAATCGAGTATTAACAGAGGTACGTTTTCGTGTCAAATTACAAAAACAATACGATTTAAATTTATTATAATGAAATTTATAATGAATTATATACCTTTACCTACGTAAATGATTATTTTTTAATATAAAGTTTAAATTATTGTAAGTTTATTTTAAATTGTTTTATTTTTGCTAATATTAAAGCAATAAATAAATAATAAATAAATAAATATAAATGTGTGTCTTCCAGAAAAACAGCCAATTAGAAGCAAGAACAGAAGAAATAAGATCAAAATGTGAAGAGTCCTGGCATACTAAAGTAGATCAGATGCAGAAAGAAATGGAGGATATGAAGAAAACACACGAGGAGCAAATGCACCAGTTGTATGCTAAGTATGTTGTAAATATGGAAAAAAGTTAATGGATTTGAATTTTGTGCTACCGTCGCCTTAATCACTGTCATCACTACTAATGGCGGTTGGACCTCATGCTTCATGTGACCTTCCTTTCAGTAACGTCAATACAGTATATATGTTCTTGAAGGTCAACCGAGGTCCCCCCTGCTTCTCTTACCACTCCCTCTTGCTTCGTAAATCTCTCCCCCCTTCCTGCTTCTCTTACCACTCCCTCTTAATCCGTAAATATTTAGATTTCTTTCACTTTCACTCAACTTTATGTAATTTGATTTTTTTTTCAGGGTAAAAGTGGCAGTAGCGAGAAAAGACTCGGCCATACAAGCGTTAACGCGAGAGACCGCCAAGTATCAAGAAAAGATTACCCTACTGGAACAGAAGTTACAACAGCAGAGAAAGGATTTTCTTAAATCTAAATGAAATTCTAATATTTTTTCGTTCACTATATGAAACAAAATAAGAATAGTGTTTTATATTATTTTGCTCAAAGGAGGCTTAAGACTGTAACATAATTAATTCTAGTCATTGTATGAATAGATTTAATAAAAATGGTTTTAATAATATGATAAATGAAATATTTAATTTGCATTTAATTCAATTAAATATGTTGAATATTTATTTTTAAAAAGTATGGCTATTTTTTACTTATAATAATATATTATTAAAAAGTATTCAGAATTGTGTCGCGCATTTTTTAATGCATTTAGAAGGTTGATATTGCTATTATATTGAGGTATGTATTTTTAATACAGATTTTTTTTCATGATTTTCGTTGTGTAAAGTAATAAACAGTAATGAATCTCTTGTAAGGTATAAACATTTATTTTTGATGTTATCCATTAAAATAGCATATAATTTTAATTTTCTTTATATTGTGTCAAAGGACACTAGTGTGTGATTGTGTTTACAAGAGTGTAAAAAAATTAAAAATGTATATTTCTTTATTTTTTAATTTCCCTAATTTCTTATCTTTTATCATATATTTAGTATAAAACGAAAACTTCATAGTGAAGTGAAGTTGTCAAAACTAAAAATGATTAAATCTTCTTTATATTATTTGTAGTAGGCTACTTAGTTAAAAATTACTATTTTTTATACTTTTACTACTTACTAAAAATATTTTCCTATAATTAATTTCTTTCTTCCTTTAGTGCACAATACCTATTTTTCCCTTTTTATCTAAACATCAACATTGCGAAATAAATGACAAATTTTTCCTATCAATTCCAGAAGATATTTAAAGTATATCGCTATATGGGTAGTTCTGCAAACTAAGGACGAAAATGGATCTGTTTTCGGCCTGACATTTTTTATACATTTTAGTCGCGGAATTTATTCTAATAACACGAGTGTAACGTCCTTTAATATATACTAAGCGAAACAGTCAAAATATTTGATAGTTTTAGATTTATGGTCGTTTAAAGAAAATTAAAGCGCAGGAAACTGAGTATGTCGCCAGGTAACCGAGAGAAACTACAAAAAAATATTAAAATCAACATTTATTTATTATATTCGCTTCTTTATATGAATTTTCATTGAAAACTAATTAAATTTTACTTTAAACATGGCTTGGATACTTACACCTTAACAGTTTTGAACGGGAACTTACTCATCAAATGATCATTGAGCATTATATTTATTAACGTTATTCTAAATCACAGTGTAAAATCTCTTTTAACGATAAATTAACAATATTAATGTACGAAATCTACGACTAGACATTCAGTCTCAAAATTATGCTTAAATCTTGTAATAGTAAATAATAAATTTGACAGTATCGTTACAATAATTCTTTGAAAGTCATTTTTTGTAATCACAGTGCGCTAAACATCCAGAGAATTTAAATAATGTAGATTTGCCTTTAATACATCCATTTTGTGCCCAATTATGACATACTAGACACTGGACCCAGTCATTTCCTGTCATATCTTCTGTAACTGTAAAGAATACCACAAATAAGGCAATTATTAAACTCATAGTTATTATTTTTCTTTTTTTTATTTTTGATTATCAGCATCTTCTACTTTTCTTCTTTGTTGTATTAAAGTCTCTTGTGATAGATCTGGGAAAAGGACAGTAGGGTCAATTTGCAAAAGGCATGGTAGTTAAAACCTCTAGATTTTCCAAATTTAACGTAAGATCACTTGCAACACTTACATCATCACGCTGATCGGTTGAGTTTTTGTAATTATGTTGATAATATACGGACTTGTACTTTCAATCTGCTGTGAAATCTCCATTTCATAGACGTCATCAAAAATTTGCCTTGATTTTGCAGCATATGGAGCCCCTTTGGTTCTCAATTAGACAGGATCCTGAGACCAGGATCCTAAGAATTTTTGCCTAATATTTAAAAAAAACCCGTGAATTCTAACATTCAACCAAAATTACGCCTTGCTAAGCCTCCGTGTTACCAAATTACGCACTAAAACGCTATAATTACACATATATTTCTTTATTTCATAAAATAAATGCTTACCAGGATACTGTGAGCTTGACTGATTTTGACGCTACTTCTCTTGCCGACTGACGCATCCTGGCTAAAGAACGCGTTAGGTGCGTACAGATAAAAGATATTCTTTGTCTCTTTCGTGGTAGGATTCACTCGGCGGAACGGCAATAACGTATGACAAATAGAATATCGGATATTCACAGATTTAACATTGAACAGGATCCTGATATGAAATGGTGGGGACAAAATGTAAAGACGATTTTGTAAAAAGTTTTGAGAAATTTTATTACTATTTTATTCTTCCTAGTGAGATAAAATTGTAAATATATCAATTTGGGTTTCAATTATGACCTTTATGTAGAAGTACGTAAATCACGACACATTTGGAACTAGATTTCGTTCGAGGGACACGTCAGGATGCTGAGAATTTTGCACTTTGAACAGTAATTTCGTTCAGAAAATAATTGTAAATATTTATTATTTTTAGTGACCAACTAAAAACAGTTGTAAATTATAGTAATCAAAGGAAATAAATGAGTTTAAAACAATTTGTCATATATATTTCGGCCGAGCCGCGCAAAATTCCTGAATTTGTAGAACTACCCATATCTAGAATTTTTTGATCAAATTTAACGCTCCAATTTCACAATGAAGGTGTAAACATTTTTTTTTTATTAGAAGGATTGAAGTAAAATAAATATTTTGTATAGACTTAAAAAATAGTTATATTTATTATATATTTTTTTTAAAACAATAAGAATACCTTCTGGTAAACATTTAAAAACTAATACATATTCCCTTTTGGAATATCACGATGTACATAAAAGTACTAAAACACATCAAACGTAATTAAATTACTATAAACATTATATAAATACGAACTATAACATTAATTAAAGTTAAATTGAGACCAAATTTTAAGGCACTTGTCATATTTGTAAATAAATATGGAAGACTTGCTTAAAACTTTCAAAAAGCACTTTTCAACCTCGTTTCTATCTTTGTAACTTTCGATCTAACGTCCATAGCTTATGAGAAGCAGAGTGTAGTTTCTATTCTCGGGTGTAGCAAATGTAAATGCCACAATATTTAGTCCATCTTTCATTGTGGTATTCTTTCACCACGGTCTCCACATCTCCGAACTAGATGTACCTTGTACTGGTGATTTCGAACTTGTGTCCGCTTCAGCCTTTTCTTTTGGACTTTCAGGTTTGAAAGAGCTCGATTGGGCTAAAGACTCTGCAGTATGACTTATAACAGTCCTAGGAACACCTGTCTGAACAGGTCTAGGTCGTTCTGCAACAGCTGGTATAATTTCGGGTAACGTTAATTTGCGTTCTGGATAACTTGGTAATCTATCTGGAAGCTTTCGGAATGCTGAAACTTTTTCAATTGATGCTTTTCTATCTGATTCTCTGTCCATATTAATATCTATTTTGTATTTTTTTTCTGGTAACGTTATATTTTTTTCACTTTCCAGTTTTATTAACTTGGGCACTGGTCCTATAGTCTCGGCATGTCGCTTTAATTTTTGCCGGATTGAATAATCGACAGCCCGTTTCGGGGAGGCGTCGATACCAATTTTATAATTTTCTACATCGATCACAATTGACAACGGCTCCATAAACTTTTTATTGCGCAACGCTTCCTGTTTCAACGTTTCCGGCGATATTGTTGTTGAGGATACTGTGGCCTTCTGCTCGGGACTTGAATCTTGGTCTGACGCTGAATGGCTGGGAGGTGTGGGGAATGGGAATTTTTGTACTGGACGTGGCGGTGTTTCTAGTTCAGTTGAGGAGTCACAAGCGGAGTCACAAGATAAAGGACTTAGTGGTGGACTTGTTGGTTTCGTTGATTTTACATAGTGAAAAGCACTGGGTCTTTCATCATCTAGTCTTAGAGGATCTGGTATAAGAGGTGGGTAGTCGGAATGAAGGCGTTCAAATCCAGATATGCACGTATTAAGATGATTTCCAAGTCGATATCGAAGTCCAGTCGGCACGTTCGCCAGTCGGGACAGGTATCTGCGTACCTCAACCGCGCAGTCGCCGAAGCCGGCCTTAAATCGATGTAGAACTGCGGGGTCGGCGGCGATAGCAGCGGCCAGTTGTTGTCTTTGTAATGTTTGCAGATGCTTTACAGTAAGTTCAAGGATATCCGCCTTCTCTAACTTGGAATGGCGAGCTGGCTGTAAAGAAACGAAAAAATATTGTAAAAAATATTATTTTTATATTATTATTTTTTGTCAATCTATATTTTATTTTTTATGATTCTATAGAATTTTTGTATGTACAAAAGATAATTAATATATTTTTTATCGTAATGAATTAAAGTGTAAGTTATAATTTTTTTTGTTATTTAATGAATAAAAGTTTTCCAATTAACTTTATTGTCCATTTTCTAATGATTTTCCATTATATTAATAAATACTTACGTCTTTATCCGTAGCATCCATCAAAAGGTCCTTCAGCTCGTTTAGGCAATTGTTGATGCGCGCGCGACGTTTTTTCTCCATAATCGGCTTGTTCGTCTGCAAATTTAAAATCTCACGGTAATTATTATGCACAGAAACTGGTTACGCAAAGTGCGGTGTTGGGTTTCGGTACTAAACACGCAATGATTTTGAATTAATAAATAAAAAGTGTGACTGAATAATGAATATCGTTTTATAAATAATTATTAAAGAGGCTAGTAGTGGGTCAAAGGTACAAAGTGTGACTGAAAAATCGACTGGTCGTGGGTTCGATCCCCACTAGAGGAAGTGAAATATTTGTTTATATTTATATTTTCATTTCTTCGCTCTGCTGTCGAAGCAAAGCGCGGCGCTGAGTTCCGCCACTCAACACGCAATACCTCCAGAACTCGGCGGAGGTTCCCTCTGCCTACCCTGCTGTGTGCGGGATACAGCGTGACAGCTTCACGCTTTTAATATATTTAAATAATTATTTTTGACACACAAAAACTGTGAAATTTTCCTATATTTATCCAAATTTTCTTAATATCACAACACAAGACTTTTTTTAAAGCAATAAATATTAACCTTTCGCAATTCAGCCTTAGACAAAGCCTGGGTAGGCTCCGATATGAAACCACTTTGGGAATCGTCATCTTCACTGCACGGCATTTTGTAACTATTCACTAACATTAGCACCACTTAAACAGATCCTGCCTCGACGACGTCTCACAATTAACTGACGTACAATGGTCGTGGTACAATATTTAAATTTGCCCACCATATTTGTTCATCCTGTTTTGAAGACGTCCTTAGGGAATCATGCTGTCTCGTTCTAACTCATGGGTATCAGTGCTGGGAACTGTGTCGGAATGTTTTGTTTTCGTTCTGTCTCGCTCTAAGCGGGGACCTGCTGGAGAAAGGTGCTGTAGAATTGTTGGTTACGCATGCAAGTTGTAGCAAGTTCGATTTTTGTGTTAATCACTTTTTTGTGTAATTCCTGAGATTATTTCAAATTGATTAAGTATACGAATTTTTATATTATTAAATCATGAAAATCTAATCTATATATTTTCTGTTTCAGCCAATTTTGATTTGGATTTGATATAATAAATATCTTATCAATATTTTTTTTACTTAATATATTACACATATAATAATGTACATACTACCAACTCATTCTAATACGCAAATACTTATAATATATTACAACTAAGTATTAATCTAACCAATACACCAAAAAAAACTATAAAAAACAAACACAAAAAGAATGAAGCTACAATTTTGATCCCCCCATTCAATCGACTATGGGAATGTATGACCATCGACACGTCCATCAAAAACTGTATACCCCTTCAAACTAAATTCATAAAAAAATCTCCATACTTCATTGATTCACACCATTCCATAAAGTACCATATTAAATTCTTTCATAACATGGCAAAATAAATTCGATACTTGAGGGCAGCGTAGCGTAAAAGGTGAGTACGGTTTTTTATAGGCTAGCGTAGGAATTGGGCTCTTTATGGGGTGTCGCGCGGTTCTCACGCTGTGTGGGAATGTAGAAAGGTGCAAGGGTTCGATTTCGGACCTTAGAACCACCTATGTTTGTTTGTCATGCAAATGAAAATATTTAATAGATATTATGTATATTTAATGTTTTTAATTAGGTACTGTTTTGGGGCGTTACGCTGCATAATTAATTACTTTTGTTTTATAAGATTTGTCTTTTTGTTTTAAAGTAATATTTGATGTATTTAGATGTGTGATTGCATGAAATGTTGAAATCCGCAGAGGCAGAACCTATTGTTCAGTTTAGACACTCTATTCCACTCATCGGTACCATAGAGAGTAGGAAACGAACCCAAAACCTATCGCGTTTACAGTCACACGATTGTTCCACTGCGCTACGACTGACCTCGGTCAGAATATAAATTTTTCATTTTATTTAAATAACAAAAGAAATAAAACATTATTTACAACCAGCATTACATAGAATAATTCATTTTCTATTTAAATTAGTTCTTATATTACCTACTTAGCATTTGTAAACTATACAAGGATTTCGTAGACAAAGATAAAACCAATATCAGTTACAGTTCGAATGAATTAAGTAAAAATTCATTTATATTACAACATAAAATTTAATTAACGGTATTTGAGAGTCTTATCTTCACTGTTTCTCACATACAATTAAAAATTGAACATTATTGGTATCCAATTTTATTTAACTATTAGATGCGTACGGTTATATTACTTTATGGTATTACTCTAGCACTAGCTTTCTGACCTTGATTCGCTTGAGAGTAAGATAGTATATTTTATTTTCACTTATTAAATTGGAATATTCTTAACAGTAAATGTGAAAAAAAAACTCGATTTCTTCAAAAAATATTTGAGGCCGTCGTGGCGCACGGGCACAACGGTTTGACTATAACACGACGGCTGTGGGTTCTATCCCCACACGGTGGATTGGATTGGATTATTATTTATTAATATTTCCATTTTTTTTTCGCTCTGGTACCAAGGTAAAAGCTTGGCGTTGAATTCCGCCATTCAACACGCAATGCTTTAAAAAAATCGGTGTAAAGCGGGGAACGGAGTGTTTTAACACTAGGTTTTTTTTTAACTCTGCTATATGCGGGATATAGCATGAAATTGAAAATAAAATAATAATTTTCAAAATAAAAAATAGAGGTCATTCTTTGATATTAAAATATTATTAGCCTTATTTTTATTTCTTTACTAGAGGGCGCGCGCGGCTTCGCCCGCTTATTAGAGTGAATTCTAAAAAAACCACGAAACACGTGTTCAATAAAATATTTTTAACAGTCTGAATTTAATTTTTTATAAAAGTCGGTGGCAATTTAAAGATTTTTCCATATAAACTTTCAACCCCTTATTTGAACCCTTAGGGGGTGAATTCTTAAAAACCATGAAATACGTGTTCAATGAAATATTTTTAAGAATCTGAATTTTAAATTTTATAAAAATCGGTACAGATTATTTTTTTTTTCCATACAAACTTTCAACCTCTATTTCATCCCTTTAGGGTAAAAATTTTTGAAATTCCCTTCTTAGTGGATGTCCAGAATATGAAAATAAACATCTACCCAAATTTCACGTTTTTACCATCAGCGGTTACGGCTCTGCGTGCGTCTTACCTCAGTCAGTCAGCACAAGTCCTTTTATATATATAGATCACGCCACCCATAAAAGACTAACAGACGGACAAACATTTATTATTACATGTATAATTATATTACGTAACATGTCGCTGACCGGGCCAGGTGTTCTCAATGACCTTTACTATCCCACATACCGACATGCATAAGTTTTATATTAATATTTAATTTACTCATTTCTCCCACGGTCCTTTTAATGAAAACCAATTATTTTACTAAAATTTATAAAGAGAGTTTAATCGAGAAACCGCTCTATTTTAGAAGCAATAAGAGTATAGTAAATCGACATAAGGGGCAAGAGTAAATTTGTGAAAAGACATTGTACAATATTATATTTTAACACTTTAAAAAGTATAATACAACCTTTACCTACATTTATTTAAAGCCTAAATTATTTTCAATACAGAGTATGGAAACGAAAAGTAAGCCAAGTTCAAAATTGCACCAAATTACAGCACAAGACATTGTGCAGTCACTTAGAACTCTATAAGCTTTATTTACTTTAATTTAAGGTTCAAATTTGTTTAGGAATAAAAATATTGGGTACAAAATCTAAATTTGTTTCAACATGCATCCGAATGTGACGAAATTGCATGCAACAGCGTGATGATCAATGAAAGTGAATGGCCGCTGTCACATGTCGTTGACGCGTTGAAGGGGATCAGTGGGAAAATTTGTATTATAATTATCCTAATTAATTTTTTTTTCAGCTTCACGCTTTATCCCGTATGTAGCAGGGTAGGCGGAGAGTGTTAGCGTTGAGACACTCTGCCTCTCATTTTCCGTAGGTCGAATTCTGTAGGCATTGAGTATTTAGTGAGTGAAAAAAGTAACAATATTACATATTAATTTCTTCGAGTGGGAATAGCACTGCAACCTGTCGCGTTTACGTTGACACGCTCGTGCCCCTGCGTCACGACTGACCTTTATTCTAATTATTAAATTCGGTTATAAAGTTTTAATTTAAATGTTAGTTCAGGGGATAAAATTATCTCGTTTAAATTAATATTTTTTTACATGAATGAATGAGTTCACACTGTGGTAACAAGACAGAAGCGCAGCGTTGAGTTCCGTAGTTCAAAACATCTTTAAAATTGGGCAGACAATGACGAGGGGAGCATTTTACGACTACTTATTGTACTATATGCAGTACTTCGTATACCTAAAAATAAAAATAATAAATTATATTTACTTATAAACAAAATATTTCATAATCAATTTAATAATGTGTTATGTAGATCATTTTCACAATATTATTATGTATTTAAAGTAAGAACATACAAATGTATCACCTCGATTATCTTCATGGATTTATATTATTGTCCAGTTATTGAGGAGCGGAGAATTAGGAGAGGGGTATGTAAATTGACAACATAAGAGGCTTGAATGTAAAAATTTTAACACTTATATTGTATAGTGTAAGAAATGAATTAAACTTCTGTTTAGGGTGAATAAAAATTAAATTTCATCTTCAAAAGAAGATATTTTTTAATTTAAATCTATATAACAGTAGATATAAGTCTTCAATTCGATAGTTTTAGGCCAGAGGCCAGTCGTAACGCAGAGGCACAAGCGGGTGACTGAGAACGACAGGTTGTTGGTTCGATTTCCTCTCGAAGAAATGAATTGTTGAATATTTTTATTTTTTCGCTCTTATAATAATGCAAATTATCCAGTCAATACGCAATGTCTGCAGAAATCGGAGGAAAGTGATGATGGAAGTGTCTTAATGGGAACGGAGTGACTTAACACTAGGTTCAGTGGGCGGGATATAGCATAAAGTTAAAAAAAATCCTCATAATCAAACATTCCCATAGTCGGTTCCCGGTAGTCGGAACCTATCACCCGTTATCTCTACATCACTATAATCTATAGATATCATATTTATGTCTTAATTAAGTTGTTTAAATAAATATTCTAATTATATGTGTCAATTATGCTTATCTTTTCTTAAAATATTCCAAAAAAAAATGGTAATGAACGGGACTATTTAAAATTGAATACAATTATACGATTCGTTTGATAAAAAATAAAAAACCTTTATAACCATTATTACTGTACTTACCGTTAAAAAGATTTCTAAGAAATTTTTAGTTCTTTTTTATATTAAAGAATTAAGAAGAATCTCTTAGATTAATAAAACATAATTTTTACTTGCAATATAAGTTTCTGATTAACGCCATTATTATATTTAGGTTATCTATATATTTTTTACGTCTACAAAAAATTTCACCCTACGACAGACCGACCATCAATAAATAATACAAAATAAAAACAAAACTGACTTCCACTCAATAAAGAAGGATTAAAAAAAACAATAGTAATCGAAAGCGCAAGTAAAAACAACAAGGCGACGCGGCGTTAAGATTTTCTCACATAATATCTTGTATAAATCCTAGGGGTCGTGTGAACCGGCCTCGTAACGGTCCTTCCTTCCGCCCTACAGCGGATATGGTTAAGGGTGACTATTAATATTGTAGTGATGGGATTGTAGTAATTGATTTCGGATTCCGATACATTGATGAAAAGAATCGAGATTAGCAAGTCTCTATAAAATATGTAAGAAGTTCAGTTATTCTATTAGAAATAATAAAGTAATAGTGTCGCAGAGTCACAAGCTTTGTGGGTTCGATTCCTATCCTAAAAATGTAAATATTCAACAGTGATTTATGACTACGTTAAAAGCTCTATTTGCCTACAAAACGAAACGAAAGAATTATTTTACTATTCAAAAAAGGTTATAAATAATTAATTAATATAATATTAATAACTAGTTTTGATGTGGTCACCCTAACCTGATAAAGGATCATAGTAAAGGGAAACTTATAGGTCAACTCAGTAAAATGTTTACCGATCACTTAGCGCGGGACGTTTTATGACTTTATTTAACCTTGCTAGCTTTTACGTATAAATTTAGATTTTATTTCTAGGGAAAGCAAGAGAAATCTTATTACTTTATAATTTCATATGCTTGGTTTTACGACAAATTAAGATATATTTTATTTAATATTTAAATTAGTGATTAATGTTGCCTGTTTAAGCTATCATTTTTACATATCTTCGTATTCTAAAAAAAAATAATTAAATAAAAATAGTAACTGATAATTTTTCGAGAGATATCTGTCCCCTATTTTCGAAAATTTTGTGAGTACTAAAAGTTAGGGGTTGAAAGCGTTGAAAGTATAAACATATTCACATGTTGAAAATGCCTTTGCATTTTAAAGTGAGAAATTCCTATACCGTTTTATAGAACTCTACTCACCACTGAAGTACTACATAAATATTACTATGCTCAAACTGCTATACATACATTTAAATATATTTAGTTTAAATCAAATTGAAGATCTTTTAACGTTTTTAATTTAATGAATAATGATGTTTATTAAAAACAATTTATTTAGTGGTAGCCATAATAAATAAATAAATCAGTTTCACGCTGTATCCCGCACACAGCAGGGTAGGCAGGGCGAAGAAATGGTAATATAAATTTAAGTAAATTTTAATCTCCTCGAGTGGGGATCGAACCCACAACCAGTCCCTTTTACAGTCACACTTTATGCCCCTGCGCCACGACAGGCCTCAAATAAGTTAGCCATAATGACAACAAATAATCTTTAAGATATATTTAAAATTGTTATCTTTTTAAGAAGAGGAAGTTGTTAAAAAATAGAAGGCCTAAAAAAGTTACATCTACAAAATCTGTACCATTTTTTGGGTATTCTCACAGAAATTCTCATAGGAACAGGTGACACAAAAACTCCCTTAAGCTATCAACTCGTTTTTATTGACTGAAAAAAACCACATCCGGGGCTCGATTTCCGGGTCGAGGCCGAGTATTAACAAAAAATATCTTTGTAATGTGATTGATTGATAAATATTTGGAGATGTGTAAGTATGTTCTTTTGGACTAGAAAGATTAACGCGAGAATTATGGTGTCTTTGAGCTTATATTGTGTTTGCTCCATATTATTTTAAACGGGTGTTAGTCATGGCGTTATTTGTATAGTACAAATAGTAGTTATGTATTTTATTCCTTAGCTACTTACATTTTGTTGTGACAAGTCACTGTTTTAGAAATATTAAATTAAAAAATTAAAAATTAAATCACCTTCACGCTTCAGAATCTAGTGAACCTAAGGACACTCCGTTCCCCTCGTTGCGTCGAATTCTGTATGCATTGCGTCTTGACTGTCGGAACTCAACGCCGCGCTCCACCTCGAAACCAGGGCGAAGAAATGGAAATATACATTTAAATAAATATTTCATTTCTCGAGTGGGGATCGAATCCACAACCATTCGCGTTTACAATCACATTTTGTGCCCCTGCACAACGACTAGCGTGCAAAGGCAGTAGAAGTTATATAGTATGTAGATTTTTTAAATAACAATGCTATCCTGACGCATAAAAAAATCACAACAAAACAAACAACAAAACCCTACCTGTCCTGTAGTTTTTATTAGGTTGAACGACAATAGGTAAATTGTTGTGTTGAACTTGATGTATAAGGTTATTTAATATTTGGTTTTACTTTACGCTGTATTGGCGCAGTTAGAGTGTTTGACTGTAAATTATATAGGTAAGTACTACTACTGATTTTCATATTTAGATTAGTCTTCTATAATACACTCGGAGAAAGTGTCGTGCACAAATTAAACGAACTATAAATAATGAAATATTACACACAGTGTACAGTTCCCTTTACCTACCCTGTATGGTGCAGGATTTTTAAAAAGATAAAAAATCACCATCACGGTTTTTCGTTCTCATCAGCATCAGATAGAGCGGCAGAGAGTACCTAGTGTCGAGCTTTAGGCACTCCGCTTTCCACTTTCCGCACATTTTTTTAGTGTGATACTGAATGTTGAGTGGCAGAGCCCAATGCCGCGTATTATCTTATTACTAGGCTGAGGAAATAAAAATAATACATTCTGTAAGCGGGAACGGAACTCCCAACAGTCGTGGTTACACTCAAACGCTAAGCTTGTACACCACAACGGCCTCAAAACAAAAAAAGAATAGATAATATTAAGCTAGATCTTAAACAAAAATATGATTTAATATATCAACCTACATTTATAATTTGTTAGAATTTTCATTCAAAATGAATGAAAAGCGAAAAGTATTAAGTAAACAAAGTGTTTCCCGTTACTGCTACTATGCGGCAATGGTTCTTTCCTCCTGACCCTTTATTCCCACGCTCCCGTAACAGGTGTGGCTGTGCGATAATATTTAAAAAGCAAGCTAAATTAAACCTTATTAGTAAAATTTTAAGTGCTTTGGATATTTTTGGCAAATTTAAATTGGTAATTCAAATTTAGGTTTTTAATTTTTTTTTTGCAAAGTTAATTACAGTTCCACTACTTAATATAATAAATTCCAAATTAATTATTTAACATGAAACAATTAAATAAATGTTGTAGTCATTACAATATTTCTATTTATTATAATTCTGAAGTCACTACTTACAAGCCAAAATAAAACTTTTTAAATTAATGTTGTTGTTCCTCTACAATATATATATCTTTTATTATTATAACAATAAAGATTCCAACAATTTTATTTTATGTTCTAACCACAATTAACTTAATTAAAATAAATACTACGTTAAAAAACAAAGAAATGTTCGATTACAGAAATTATTTAAAAAATGGCGCCATATTGACATACGTCAAAGTAAAACTTTTTTTTAAATTGCTAATCAATCACCCGTGTCCACTCATCCTAATCCGCTTTAGCCCATCACTGTTCTATTTCGTACAAGAAATCAACTTGTGGGAAGTATTCCGTAATGCATTTCTCAGTTGCAAATATTCTTTTGTTGTTGTACACCTTTGCTGCCTTTTGTGGGGCTCTTTAAATTTGCGGACCCTTTGAAAAGGATACGGATTTAAAGGAGTCATTATCGAAGGCTGTGAGAATGTGGTCGTGAATGTAAATTACTTTTATTGTAAATGTCCACTATGTATGATCGTTGAAATTAAAGTTTTTTTTATAATTGTAAATCGTACGACAGAACAAAATTACATGTTATAACGAAGTTTTACAAATTGAATAGGTATTATTTATGAATTAAATACTTTGGTAATATTAATAAAAAATAATATTTTTCGAATTATTTTAAAAATTATATATTGTATTTAATATGTTATTTGGCAAGCAAATGATGCACTGCAGTCGTGGCGCAGAGGCACAACCGTGCAGCGACTGTAAACGCGACAGATTGTGGGTTCGATTCCCACGCGAACAAATGTAATATTTTATGTTTTCGTTTATTCACTCTGGTAACGAGGTAGAGCGCGGCGTTGAGTTCTACCATTCAACAAATAATGCCTTCCGATTTGGCGGAAAATGGAGAACAAAAGTGTCTTAATGTCACACGTAACATTAGATAGGAGTAGTGTAGATAGGTTGTGGTAAATCACTTCGATTATTACTACATTATTTTATGATAAATAGATAGGCAATTAGGTACTAACACTCTCTAAAAGGATATTCCGAGCAGAATTGTATAAAATTATCCAAAGCCTTATTGCATTACTTTTATTTAAATAAATTTAGACTAAGCAATGCATTCCTCACTTCTCGCCTAATCTTCAACAGTGTGGTCGGGCGGCGGAACTTAGCATCGCGTTTCATCTACCAGAGCGGAAAAGTAAGAGTAATTTTAATATATTATACCAAATAGAGATTTTATTCAGTGCTGTCCCAGTGGATCACGACGATGTCATTAAGAATAAACATTTTAAATTCAAAAAGTATATATTATTTGTAAATTATTTACTTATTCATTATGGGATCACTGATATTAAATATAAAATATACGCGACTAAGAAAAAAAAACAAAACACATATAATAAGACACTTTATTATTAAAAATGCAATTACATAAATGCATGTGACTAAAATTAATGAATATAACACGTCATATCTTTCTATTACGTATAAGTTTGTTTAAAAAAACCTTTGATGACATGGTTGTCACAAAGTATAAACATAACAAAAAATGCAAAATTAAAATGCAATAGTACAGTTAATTAAAATGTACTATTATTTTATTTTAAAATAAATTTCTAAATTTTGGTATACATTCTAAAATTATAATTGTGCGAAAAAAAATTCTTATAATAAAAAACTTAATTAAAATTCTATAGCACAAAATTGTCTTTATATTAAAATTAATTTTTGGTTAATAATATAAATTTAGCCATGTCGTTTATTATTTTTAAATAATTGTACTTTATTCTGCATTAACATTGAAACACTACCATCATGTATAGCCAAAAGGACAAATGGCATCAAAAATCAAATAATGCTGGCATAAATCAGTATAACAAAAATAAAACTGTTACAAAAATTAAAAAAAGAAATTAATTACATCTTTTCAAATTTTTATTTTTATGTAGTTTTAACAAATGAACTACAATAGTATTAAAATAATAACAATTAAAATCTTATTCTAAGCACTGGCACTTAATATCACAGGGTTTTTTTTGTAAATGCGTCATATTATTTGCCAATTATAAAGGTGCACTCACACTCAATTTAAATTCAAATAAAAGAACATTTTCATACAACCAATTAATTCAGTTTAAAATTCTTGTATTATTATTCAATTACACATCGGTGTTAATCACTCTTTTGAGTTAAAAGTTCACATTATTATACTATATTAAAATATTTTTAATATGGTATAATAATGTAAATATAGCCAGTATAGTATCTAATATATTATAACATGCACCTCTTCAATGACGTTTAAAGGTTATGGAAGACTTGGAAGAGAGGTCTTAAAGAGGTATATCTCTTACTTACATCATTAAATAAAAATATTTTTGCCAGAAATAATGTGCAAATGTTAATTTTATGAATGTTAATAGAATATTATGTATTAATAAGGAAATGAGAGGAAGCCATATTACTCTATTAAAAATTAATATAATTTATTTATAATAAAGTGTGATGGGAATGAATATTGTTAATAAGGTGTATGTTAGTACTTAGTAGTTTTAGTAATAAGTGAATCTTGTTGAAAGAGTTACTCCAAGAATCGGTTAAAATATTTTTAGTGTTATTCCACACTTAGAAAAGTAAAATACTTATTAAGAAAACGTTTAAAAAAATCCCTATAAAAACCCGCTACGTTCCAATTTTTAAACGTTTTCTTAATAAATCGTTTAAAATATTCAAATGACTTCTAAAAACTGTTACACAACAGTTCCACCATATGATACAACAGATTATTTATATTAATACTTCACTGACATATATTAAGAAACTTTAAATGATCGTATTTTTTACAATAAAATTATAATTTGTACAGAAAAGAGAAATATGGTGTTAAGTTTCAAAATTATTAAAAAAAAAAAATAAAACTTGAAAAAATCAAAATAAAAAGAGATAATAATAAAATTAAAATTATTAAAAGTGTTGTCTCTACCATTCATTCAAAATACAGTTGTCATAAACGCAAGAAATATTAAGTTTAAAATTAATTTAATTATTTCTATTTAAATTATTTGTTCATAGATTAAGAATGAATTAAAGACTATATATGTACAAATATTTATATTGTTCTACTTGTACCATTTGTTTTTATAGTTGTTTATTATTATAAAAATGAATGTCAATGTTTATTTGCGTTCAATCCAAATTAAAATAAGCAAATCTCTTCATAAAACAATTTCATAATGATAGCCAAAAGCTGTATTTTAATTTGCAATTAAGTTTCATATTAAAAGTAAGATTGTTTGGACCATTTAATTTTTTTAATTAAATATGTAAGAAAAGAAAATAAGATTAGGATTATACCATGTTTTTAGAGATTCTTTTCCAGATTACACAACACTTTTTAGAATTAATTTATTGAAAAAAAGGAGTAAATTAATATCTATTCAATCAACGATTACAACTAACTTCTTACATCACACTGTTTCTAGTCAACGAGTAGTGGCCGCTTTGAAGTTAAACTTTCTGAATGTTAAATCTGTGTTATGTTAAAAATCATAATATCATATCTGAGGAGTCATCTACGGCTAACTTCAGGGCAGTCGCTCTTCGAACGGACTGCACTCTACTCTACAATCCCCCCCTCTTCACACAGGCACGTGGCCCACGTACTGCACGGTGAGCAGCAGGTCGAGCAGGTCGCGCGGCTGCAGCCAGCGCCACGGCAGCTCGCGGCAGGGCGAGTGCCACGCGCCGCGCGCCTGCGTGCTGTACAGCAGGAAGATGGCCGTCGCAAAGCAGAGGATCGCGAACATTTGAAAGAGACTTTTTAGGGGATCCCTGAAACAAACATACGTATGTTCAGACCATGATTTCTCAACAATAAATATAATTTATGTACGACAGCAACTCTACTAAAAACTTTTTATATAATAGATTCTTTTTAGCGTCACGGTTTATCCCGCACACCGCAGAGAAGGCAGAGGGAACTTGTGTTAACACACTACATTCCCCATTTTACGCTAAATTCTGGAGGCATTGCTTAATAAATGAGGAGATCCAACGCCGTACTTTGCCTCGACCCCAGAGCGAAGAAATGTGTGATATTATATGAAAAAATGTACTGTTAACACAATTGTGACAAATGTGTAGTTTTCTTCAATAGTTAGTTAATCAAAAAGAACACCAAACATTGAATCAGCAAAACAATATATGTCTCCCACAACTTTCCTCCAATAACATCGACGATGTATGTTTAAATGAATGCTATAGTCCCGAGTATAGTGAACATAATGAATATTACTTAAAGAAAATGAATATAATCTATACATATAATAAAATTGTAATCGATTGCTGTCTGTACATGGAAGATTTATAAGAAAATCTACTACTGGGGACAATTATCAATTATAGAACCCAAACAATGTTTTCTTCAGTAAGTAGTTGTTTATGTTTGTCTGTACGTTTGTTCACGCTAATCTTAAAGCCGACTTAACCAATTTATTTTCACAATCATATTTATTTAAAATACCCTTTACATTTAGTGTTAGTTTTATTTAATTCGGTTCATAATTAAAAAAGTTATGTACAGCATTTGGTTCAACAAAATATTTTTTGTTACTGGCTGAAACTTTAGCTTTCAATGTATGGATATTATCTTTAAAATGATAATATTATTAGAATTCGAAAGTCAACAACAGTAGTATATGAATTATTGTGAATTTAGAGAGTGAAGCCGCGAGCGAGTCACTGGTATAAAATATGTTTAATGTAAATAATTACCATAAATATCTCTTAAGCCTTGGATGTGATTTGTTTTGTTTCACGCAATCAAAGCATGGAAGGTCCGTCTGAGTGGAGATTGTTGATTGATCTGAAATACAATTGATACTTTAGACCATTAATTAAAATTTGCGATGTAAATAAATATTTTTCTACTCTATAAGATACTTAGTTGAGACCAGTCGTGGCGCAGGAGTACAAAGTGTGACAGGTAAAAGCGACTGGTTGTGGTTTCGATTCCCACTTGATGAAATGAAATGATTATTTAAATTTATATTTCCATTTCTTTGCTCTGATGTTAAGGCAAATGGCGGCGTTGAGTCTCGCCACTCAACACGCAATACCTCCAAAATTCAGCGGCAAATGAGAAACGGAATGTCTAAGCACTAGGTTCCCTCTGCCTACATTGCTGTGTGCGAGATACAGTGTGAAGCTGATTTTTGATTTTTCTAAATTAAAGACTTAAATTAATATAAAAAAATGGTGGGGGTAAAACAAGTAATTTAATAAAACTTGTGTTCAATTAAAAAAATAATCAAACTACTTTTGTGACCCAACCTGTGATAGTGAAAACAATCAAAACGACAATTTGAAAAGTTTCATAATTAGTAATAATTAATTATCTATTACTCCTTATTATTATTTAATATAGATATTTCTAAAATAGTTATTAAAACAAAAAATATTGTGTAATTTTAATAACAATTTTAGACACATTAAATGACCTCCTTGAGTGCAAAGTTTACTTAGATATAATAAGACAATCACAAAAACTAACTACAAACTAAACATAAATCTACTTACTACTACAAGATACTTAGTACTTAAAAATTCATTTATCGTTACCATATTCAAGAAGGCATGAGATAAAAGGTAAACAAATCAATAAAAGGTTATTTTATAGGTCAAGATTGATGGAGTTTAATATAGTACATGAATTAAAAAAATATCTATGGAATTTATGGATGCAAACAATATTTTCAAGTTGTCTATAGAACTTATTAGTTAATAATAATTATTATTTAAATTAATCGTTTTTATAAATTAATTAATGAAATGATTTTTATAATTATATTTTTAAATGTGAAAAGTATTAAAGATTGTTTTCATATTTAAAGCCAGGAACATTGTAAAAATCAAATTTCAAATCAAAAAATGTTTCTATTTACCCCATTATACGGTACATATACACCATAGATTATTTTCTAAATTTTCTTTTAGAAACAGTATTTCTTTCTTTACACTTTGTCACATGCCAAAATGAATAGAGTACAATAGATGTTACTAAAAATAATTAAAAAACTGGACACAACCTATACCAGCGCTATATATACAGGTCAATTAAAGTGAATATTTAAATTTATATATTGTAGTTAAGAGCGTTGTAGCGCAGTAGAGCAACGTTTGACTCTAAATGTGATGGATGTGAATTTGATTACCACTTCAAGGAGGGGTTATATTAAGAAAGGCAAAGCGCGGCGTTGAATTCCACCACTCAACACGCAATATCTTGAAAACAAGACGTTCAGTATGGAACTGTGTATTTTAGCACTATGTTTCCGCTATTAGGGAAAAGCGAAGAAACCTCATAATTATTCCTAAGAATGAGAATAAAAGTATATTAAAATATATTTTTTTCTTAATCTGTAGCCGAAGAAAAGAAAAAAAACTAAAAAAAGTATCTAAATAGCGCATGTAGAAAAATTAAAAGAAATCTTTGTTCCTTATAATGTCTGTATATAAAAATAAAATGATAAAATTCCCCTTTAAAAAGAAAAAAACATCTAATATATAAAATCTACTACTACTACTCCTCTATATATACAACCAAAATTACCAAATTCCGTCTGTATTTCAGCACAACATGTTTCACAGTACACTTCTTTAGTGACCTCTTTCTCTTTATCAAATTGTTGTTCTAACGAATTAAGCTTAGTTTTAAGACCATCTACAATTGATTTCAAAAAACCATTCCTCTCATTGCCTTCATCAACAAAACGCTTTAAAATATTTAAATTTTCCTCATATCTATCTAAAACATTTTGCATTTCTGTTACATTATTATTAGATATGTTTAAATCTTTTTCCAATTTCTTTATATTCTTATTTAATCTGTCACATTCAGTACATTTGGTACAATCTATGCAATTATCTATATTATTATTATTATGAAATTCTATTTCAGTTTGTGTTCCTATATTCATGATTTCTACATCTTTGAAAACTTCTAGAACATACAAACTTGTGTTTGTGGATTGATTTTTTGTTTCCATTTTAAATTCTTTAAAACCTTTTTCGTCTGTTTCATTGTTATATTTGTTATCTAAATTTGATTTTCTTTCATTACATTCAAATATTTCAATTGCTTCAGTTTGAGTACCAAAATTAATTGAAAAATTATTATCAATTTTTAATTTATCACAATTTTGACAAATGCCTTCCGTCATTTTATCAGTCTGTGTACCGGCAGTTATTAATGAATTATCTAATAATTCCGATGTTTTTTCGTAGGGTTCCGTACAATTTAGTCCACTTAGGTTATGTCTAGATAAATTACAGAAACTAAGTCTTATTTCGTCGAAAAGAGACATGTTAGTTGCTCTTCCTTGATCTTCTTTTAGTGCTTTTACAAATGACTCTTCGTCTAGGATACGACCTTCTATGGTGGAAATTAGCATAGTTAAATAACACACGACCATTAAGACAAAAAATTTAAAATGTAGACTAAAGTAAAGAAATTGAATATTTTAATTTGTTAACCATTGATAGCAATATGAGAGTATTAGCATTACAGACAAAAAAACTGAAATAAAACATCGTTAAAATTTATATATATAGAATGAAATATTTACACAATTTCAATAATAATTAATTTATTTGTTCTTACCCGTTACAAATCTGCTCTCAGTGTTGAGACTATCCAAAGCTGTTAGCATTTGATCCTCAGTGTAGCTAACGTCTATAGATCGGTCCATGCGTAGGTGTGTTTGATTAGATTTATTTAACATATCTTTGAGCTCCATTTCTAATAACACCTGGAATGTAGAAATGTTAAAAATAAATAATATACATAGTGATTCTCACCAGCACCTTAACCGAAGCCTTAGCTTCTTTTTTCCCAAAATTGAAAAAGTGTTTTTTTTTCAAACAAAATAAATAATAAAATTATCGTTGTAAAATGAAATTATTGGCTAATGTTAATGATTCATGTGAAAAAAATTATGGAAATGTTACTTCAATGTACTATGTTATTACAGTAAGGTATCACTTAGCGCTAAAAAGTGCGTAAAATATATGATTTTTCTCTTAACGAAATAGGATAGGACCGTCGTGATAGGACCCACGTGACTTGTATGAAATTTGTGGCGAGAGGATATCGTTGTAAAAATAGGAGAAATAAACTGTTGACAGAAAGGGAAGATACTAAAGAAGCTATGAGAGTCTATTTCCTCTTTCAGCAGTTGCCGTTTGTATCAGTCCCGTGGTTCCCCTCCGGCAACGCTGCTTGCTATATATATTGTTTATAACAACAGTCCAAAATAATTGTAATAATAATAACATTCTTTCTTTAATGTGCCTTAGTTGTCATTCCTTATTTCAATGGGCATACACCTCCTCCGACTACTTTCAGTACATTATTTTTTGTTGGATGTCTGCTGCATCCAATAGAATTAGCAAAATTTTGTATATTTTGATGACATACAAAGACAAAAGAGGTAGAAAGAAAAAGGAAAGAGGCGAAAAGAGTATCAAAAGTACCTTCTCCTTGAGCACTTGCTGCATGTACCGGTCGTGGTCGTGCAGGCGCGCGCTCAGGTCCGCGTGCTCGGCGCGCAGGGTCTCGTTCTCCTCCAGCAGCGCGGACTGGCGGCTCGCGTACATGTCGTTTATACGGTGACACTCCGATTTGGATATTGATAGTTGCTCTTGGAGTGTTAGTTTCTATTGATAATAAGTTTTGTAAAATTAATCTTTTGGAAAAATCTTAATATTCTCAAAAAGTATTATTATTTCAATATTTTTTTCACACGTCATGTTTCCAGCATATGCACGGCAGGAAAAGGGAACCTAGTGTTGAGACGTACGGCACAACACTTTAAACCACATATTTGAGTTATGCGATTTTCTTTTAAATGATGTGAGATTCATATAAAAAATATATGAGTGCAATCATCTTCAAAAAACGCATTACTATAAATTTAATTTAACACTATTTTGACCCATTCCTTAAGAATTGTTTTGTTCGTTAGAAAATTAGCACATGTTATAATCGATGACAGCATATTTTTTTTATTAGCAGATAGCTCAAGGGATATTTATACTAAAACATACCTCTGTCTCCAGCACAGTGACTTGTTCCGTAAGAACATTCGCTCTCTTCTTAGAGCCGTCTAGCTCGCGGCGGCTCTCGCGCAGGTCTTGCTCCGCACAGCACAGCCTCTCACATATCTCTTCATAGTCACGACGAATGTTTGACAATCCTGTTGATTCTTCACGTAACCTGTAAGTAAATAAAATAAAAATTAAAATCCGCTTCACGCTGTACCCGCACACAGCAGGGTAGGCAGAGGAAACCTAGTGTTAAGACACTCTGTTCCCCACTTTCTACCGAATTCTGGAGGCATTGCGTGTTGAGTGGCAGAACTAAATGCCGTGCTTTGAATCGAGACCAGAGCGAAGAAATGGAAATATAAATTTAAGTAAATATTTCATATCCTCGAGTGTGAATCGCACCCACAACCAGTCGGTTTTACTGTCACACTTCGTGCCGCTGCGCCACGACTGGCCTCAAACCTGTAAGTTTCTATAAGTAGATAACAATAAAGTCGTATAAAAAAACTGTACAAAACAAAAACGTTTGGATCCTTTTAATTATAATTACGTATAAGCTGTATCCAATGATGCAAAATTAAAGTGCTACCATTTCACAACGGCCGATTATTTAATTCAAAGTAAAAATATTTGTTGGTAACATCTCTCTAATGTTGTTTGCAGTTGAGATACATAAGTATGTCTGGCTGAATGGCTGATGATTATAAGTTCGATTCCGACCCAAGAGCCTTATAGCAGTTTTAAAAACAAAGCGCGACGTTGGGTTCCACTACCATACAGAGTTATATGATGGATATAGAGTAGTGTCTAAAACCAGGTTCTCTCTGCCTAACCTGCAAAAATCTTCAAATACCATACCTTAAAAATGCATTAAAATCAGAATATTTTCAAATCCTTCTTCTTCCACTAATATCTAATAATATTAACGCATAAGTCCTCACAAGGATAGATAGATGTACGTTCCACTTTCGCGAAAATAAATATTGAAACTTTACATTTACAGTAAATAATATAGCTTGTATAAAAATAATACTACATACATATTAAGATGGCTCCTCAGGGTATCCCTCTCAGCTGTGACCGCTGCTAAAGCCTCTTCGTGGTGGCGATCAGAGTAGTCAAGCTGCGTACGCAATTGTTGAGCTAGATGAGTCTTCTCCTTGAGCTCGCATTGTAACTCTTCTAGTAGTTGGAAGCCTTGAAAAAAGGCGAAATAAACATAAAACCACCATATACCTTATATTTTAGTTTTTTCCGTATGTTGAGTAAACGAATAAGACGGAACCCTTATAGGCATGGGCCTAGGAAGATGGACAACCGGGTGGTCCGGCCCACCCCAGAATAGTCTGGTGCCCATTCCAGAAATTTTACTAACAAAAAGCTCAGGCCCTTCCAGAAAATATCACTAGATACGCCCATACTTACAGTTTCACTCTATTATATGTTAGCATGTAAAACGAAACCAATCTATTTACTTAAGCAAAATAAAGTCACGATGACAAATGTCGTCTTAGTTTGATAAAAATAACATAAAATTCGGAAAAAGTAAATTACCACATATAAACTCAAAAGACCACAATCCAAAAAGTTATAAGCATACACAAAAATTATATAACAAATGTATCTCTATGTCCAATACCTAACAGACAAAAGAAACAGTCATACAAGTTTAACTCTGAGTGAAAATAGTACCTACGATCGTTGCCTTCGCATCCAAACCACAACCACTAAGCCAACGGGATAATCAAAATTATCATCCAATCGTTACAAAGTTACGCTTGACGTAATTAATATTCAACTATGACTTATTCTTGAATATGTTTACAAATAGATCTATTTCAGTGCATGCCACATGTGCTGACATTATCTTTAAACAGATGCCGCGCAAAAACACTGTTATATTAGATTTCATATCATTTTACAATGTTTTAAGGAAATATCTGTTACTTGAATAAAATTTTAACTTTTTGGTATAAATTAATTAGATTCTAGAGTAAATTGTTGAGTAATAAAATGTGTTGAAGGTCACATTGTTTGAAACGTAATACAATTTGCGAAGTTTTTTAGTTATCATATGATCTATTTACAAAAATTTGATGTACATATTATATTATAATATATATAAAAGAAGTCAGTTTTAAGCATCCATGTATTCCATACTTATAACAGATACTCAAAAAAGTAAAAAAATATCTCACCATTATATTCAATCCCTAAAAATCTCCTTAGAAACTTCCACAACAAAGTACAAAAAATTAAAACATTATAAACACCTAAAACTAATATAAGGAAATATAAAAATTGATATAACATATTGGAATACATAGTCACAGTCAAATTCAATACAGACTGAATCTTTAGCGTTTATCAGTTGAAATTTACAAGAACATTTGCATATCAAACATGCAAAGTAAATATTGGCACAAGACATATGTAGGAAATTAGTGCATTAATGTTTATATAGAGTTGAATAAAACTTTTTTAGAGACAATTTTTATTTATATTTCAAGGATTTTTAATCTATACTAAATAGAAACGTTAGTTTGGTTGAACATGCTAATCTCAGGAACTACTAGTTCAAATTAGAAATTTATGCCAAATACTCCATTAATCAAAGGTCAGAGTTACCACAGCCACTGGTGTATTTAAATATTATAAACTTCATTATATAAATATTTAAGTCATAGGATAAATTGATAGTTTATCTTAATTTCAGCAGAATCTACATATAATTTAGCTTTTTTTATTGTTAACTGCACACTACAAAAACATATTGAAATTGAAAAAATTGAAATTGAATGTAGACTATATAAAATAAGTTGTGAAAAGCATATAATAATTTCAACATAGTTTAATAGTAACATTACATTTAAAGGGTTAGTACAAGTGGATTGGTCTATAATAAGTGTGGTTTTCAGTCATATAATATAAATTTTTGTATCTTAATATTTTTCTTTTAGGAATGACTGATTATTAGCAATTAAGTACCATAATAATATAGAGAATAAGATATTGAGCTAAATTATCAAGTGAAACTAGAATGCTAATTAACCCAGATTATAAAATTTTCCTCTTATTTATGTTTACATACAATAACAATTAATATTTCTGTTATTTGTAATATGTTAAGATGATTTTAAATTTTCTGATATTAGAGGTAAGCTGTAAGTACAAAGTCTTGTCACAATGGTAAATGCAAGAATTGTAGGTTTCCACACATAGGAATAAATTATTTTTATTTTCTTGATCTGGTAAGAAGACCGAGCACTGAGTTGAGTTCTGCCACTGTGTGTTTATGTTATAATGTAAAAACTGATTGTGCATTAGATCCCCACTGGAGGAAATTAAATAATTATTTAAATTTATATTTTCATTTCATCGCTCATGGTATTGAGCTAGAGAGCAGCATTGAGTTCACATACCATACAATGAGTCTATAATCCAGCAGAAAGTGGACAATGAAGTGTCTTAACACTAGATTCCATCTGCCTTTTTTTATGGAAAAAGTCAAGGCAAACAAGCGTTCGGGTCACCTGATGGTAAGTGATCACCGCCATCCATGCCCCGTGCAACACAAGAGGAGCTATATATGTGTCGCCGGCCTTAAAACTGCCTACTCTGATGTGTGCGGGAGAGTGTGGAGCTGATTTTAATTTAAAGTTGCTTTTCTTTAAAACTGTCCAACAGGGATTCACACTCTACATTGAAATTTTTATAAATTTTATTTAGATATAATATTTATTATTATTCTATCCTTAGTAACATAAAAAATACTCACCATCAGTAGAAATGCCAGAGTCAGAATCATGTGGTACCTGTCCACTCTTGAGATTAAAACTGTAAAAAATATTGTTTAATAATAAACTATTCAATTAATGACTTTAATGAAATTAAATGTAAATTTATACATAATTTAAGAAACCTACCTTTCTTCCAGATCACTTTTTATTTTCTGGCTTTCACTGTACTTGTTTAATGTAGCAGCCAGATCTGTCACATTTATTTCAGGATTGTTTTGTTCAGGATCCAGCAGAGATCTAAGATAACTATACTCAGCCCTAGAAGTATAATAATGATATAAATTCAAAGTTCCTTATTGATTATTCAACGCAATTCTAAATTAATTATACATTCTTGAATTTTATTTATTTTAAAATTAGATTTTTTTTATTTACATTAAATTACCTACTTACTTATTTGTTTTTATGAAAGGCGCGAATTTATTCATCAGAACATCAACACGCAATGTACCATCATTGTCAATACCACAATAATTAAAAATCTGCAGTGCGGTGACGATATACTCTAAAAATGAAAATAAACACCACGCTGTAATGAGGAAGTATACCAACGCATAGTTACATTAATAAATGTTTAAAATTACACTCACCGTCGGCACTTGCATCGCCGTCAAGATTCATTATTATAATCAAAATTAACACAAAATACACTATAGTTTTAAATTATTCTTGTAATAATTACGTTTGTACGTTAACGGTCAATTGTTTATGTTTCATTAGTCTAAATAAAAATGTAACGCTTCAGCGAAATACAAAAATAGTTTTGTAATAAAAACGGTTTAACATTTATAGTGATGCTCCTGTCATGTATGATGTAACCATTATATGAACTATCGATGTCACAACAATGTCGATGTACAATTGTATATTCGAATGAGTACAAGAAAATGTAATGTAATTTAAATTTTAAACTAAATAATAATATTTTAAATATACATATTTTGTTTTTTAAAAATTACAATCAAATATAACATTTATTTCCTTATAAAAGATATTATCGAAATTCGAACATTGTGTACTAAAGCTTCCCTAGTAAATCATAGATTATATTTTGAAACAGATAACAAAACATAAAGGTAATATAAGGTCTAGATACACAATCGTTTCTATTTTACTAAACGGTAAACGCCAAATTAGTAAAAGATAAATTTAAAGCATTTTATACTTATAAATATTTTTATTATCGGTGAACCTGCTGATAACACACTACTGTTGTGATTCCGTTGTTACTTTTATTGTTTTTACTAAATTTCTTGTTTTGGTGAGTGTAAAATTATTTTCTGATTCTTTTGTTATGGTTTATTAAATTGTATAGAGGCCATCGTGGCGTAGGGCTACAAGGGTGTACTGCAACGCGACAGTTGTGGGTTGAAACCCCACTCGATGTAATGAATAATTATTAATATTCTCATTTCTTTGCTCTTTTTATCTATCAATATTTTTAAGTATTTTATCCTATTGTGTTAAGGACTAGAACTAGATATTTTAAGAGTAGGACATAAAAAAATATCTTGCAAATAAAACAATATATTAAAATAATTAATAAGCTTTTATTAAATACAAATATCTAAATATACAATCTTTTACAAATTATAACAATAACTAAACAAAAATGTTATCGAGTTCTAATAGTGTTAAGTACTTCGACGAGTCCACTATGTACTTTTAATACGGCTAATCTTGTTTCTATCATCGTGAAATCACTTAGTTCCATCTGAAAATCAAAAGATTTTTTAAGCACGCTGTATCCCGCACATAGTAGGGTAGGCAGAGGGATCCTAGTGTTAAGACACTCCGTTCCGCACATTCCGCCGAGTTCTAGAGGCATTGCGTGTTGAGTGGCGAAACTCAGCGACGCGCCTTGCCTCGACACCAGCTCCAACAAATGAAAATATGTAAATAAATATTTCACTTCGTCGAGTGGGGATCGAGCCCACAACCAGTCGATTTTACAGTCACACTTCATGCCTCTGCGTCACGACTGGCATCAATCCTTCTTATTATATTTGATTCCAGTGTATTCCAGAAGGTGATGATTAAATACATTTTTGATAAGCATATGCCTTGATGCAAGATAATGTATATTTTTCTTTAATCTGTTTGGTAGACAAAAGCCAGAATTGTATTTTTCTTTTATTTATAAACGCAAAATTTTCAACATTATTACATGGACTTAGTTACTTATAAGTAGGTTATCTACCAACATGCAAAAATACAGAAAACGTACGAGGATCAGACAATAATTTATATAAAAACAGTTTTTAAAGTACACATACACCATCTGGAGGATCCTTTTCTCGTGATGGAAATCGACCATACATTCGTTCACAGATTGCACACAGACCACACCAAGTTCTATATTTTATGGACCGCTCATTACTCTGAAAATAATAGTAAAATTTGCATAAAATTTATATGTTTTTTAAATATTTTGTAAGAAAGATGTATATTTAAAATATTTTTGAAATCTTAAGTTAAAATTCAAAAGTTTTAATAAGTGGAATTTGGACTACATTTCATATTATGAAAACAAATATATTTTAAAAGACCCTTATGGTATCCAATATATGATTGTTTTTCTATTCCCATCCATATTTTGCAATATTTAGGGCAGCTTTTTACCTATCCTACATAACCTGGTATGGCTACTTCTGGTTGACCTAGAATTGTGAAATTTGGCAGCAACATCTACTGGTAATACTAGTTCAGGAAAAATCCGAGAATTTTACATTTGTGGTTAAATCCTAACAAATAATAGCCTTAAACACGGGGCAATATTTGGTATTAAAGCCGTAAGGTAGTTCAAGTGAGGTAGCAGATGAAAGGGCTCTGGTTAAAGCTTGAATTTCAGAAAAAGCTTTAGACCTCCGCTATTTGTATGGAACCCTCAATGGGCGAGCCTGACTATCGCTTGCCCGGATTTTTTCTAGCTTCACGCTGTAAGCCACATATAACAGAATCGGCTGAGGGAACCTAGTACCAAGGCGCACTTTTTCCTATTTTTCGCCGAATTTGTAACATTGCGTGTTGAGTAGTGTCACCTCTTCGCTTTGCCTGGAAACTTCCAGAACTAGAAAATGAAAATATAAAAAAAATCGGGAATACAATCACACGCTTGTGACGCTGCACCACGCCACGGCGTTGTTTTATCAGACACTTTCAAATCAATTTGTTTCAATAAATTTTACACATAATTACAACAACAACCTCGTTTGCGTCAACTCCTTCAGATACATGTTTTCTAAACCCAGTATCTAAAAGAGTAACTTTAATTTCATCTGGTATATTCTCGTCTTCTTCATAACCAGCCCACTCCATCATACTTTCGAATTGATTAGATTGTTCCGTTGTTAGGATACCTCCCATCATTAGTGTTAAGCCTTCGTGTATGTCCTAGAAAGTAAAATAAAAAAAAAGTTAAGCGATAGGTCTAGATAACATAGCGACATCATTTCACTTTTATGTTTTTGTTTTTAATTTTCTTCCTAAATTAAAAATATTTGGAGGATTCACCTATACTAATATTATAAAATTGAAGAATAAATTGGAGAATATCAAAATATTTTTGTTATATTTGTCTAAGAGATTAAAATTTATAGTCACCTTGTGCAATAAAACAAAACCTCAATCTATCATATTACCTACCACTAAGACGAAGGAACAGGATGTAAATATTACTGAAATAAGTATAAAACAACAGTTATTTTTACCTTTATAGGCATTCTGTATCCTTTTGGCCTGAACTTCCTTAATACAGTCAAATAAAGCAATTGTTTTGATTTTTTAATCGTAGCAAATCTCGCTGCGTATTGCATTGGCGATAGAGCTATTTAAGTAAAACAAAATGGCCTCAGTTATAATATTCTTTAGTCAATGTTAATTAATACTGAGTAAATAATATTATTACTGAAGCCGCAAAAAGGTCAAATATGGTATTGTTTTTCGTTCTGGTGTCGAGGCAAAGCCCGGCTTTGAGTTCTGGCACTCAACACGCAATGCCTCCAGTATTTGTCAGAAAGTGAGGAACGGAGTCTTCTTAGAGAGAAAAAAGGCTCTTGCTATCCTGCTGTGCGAGATATACAGCGTGAAGCTGATTTTTTTAATTTTTTTAATTACAAAATAATCTTAACTGACTTCACTTCCTCTGGCAATGCAAAGAAAAAAAAGGCAAAGGCGTTCATTTCGGTAATTCCATACGCAATATCTTAAAATCGAACGGAGATAAGAGAACGTCGCCTTGATAAGCTGTAAAAAAAGACTTACATTGCAAAGCGTTAGAATCAATAGGCAAGCTAAACTGCGCATTTTGTCTGGAGAAGACCCGCGGTATATGGAGCCAGTCACCCAAACTGACCGCCGGCACTCGGAACTCGCGAAGGAGGCTCTGCATTTCTTGCCCGTATTGACGTTCCGGACGAGTTCTCAACGCTTCTTCTAATACGTACCGACGCTGGAATGGATAAAAATAAATATTTATTCCCTAAGAATTCAATTCATATATCTTTTCAACTTGAGGTTTTAAGCAAGCATTCTATTTTTTTTCTATTGTGAGCAATATGGTCTCACAAAAAGCAAGTCCACTACACATGCAATAATAATAATCAGCTTCACGCTGTATCCCGCACACTGCAGGGTAGCCGGAGGGAACCTAGTGTTAAGACACTCCATTCGACACCGAATTTTGGAGGCATTGCGTCTTGAGTGGAAGAACTCAACGCCGCGCTTGTCCTCGACACCAGAGCGAGGAAATGGAAATTTAAATTAATATTTCATCTCTTCGAGTGGGGATCGAACCCACAACCAGTCGATTTTACAGTCACATTTTGTGCCACTGCGCCACGACTGTCCTCAGATGGTGGTTGCTAGACAAGAAGAAAAAATATACAAAAGTATAAACAATGTAGAATTTGCTTGCATCTGTTCTAAGGATGCACAAGGATATATTTTTAGCCTCCTTTTATTTCTGCTTTATATAAACGATCTGCCTTTTTATGTGATGAACCTATGTGATATTGTGCGGTTTGAAGATGATACTTCCTTAATATCTGGAAGCACTTGCGGATTAACTAACCTCTGCCGAGTTCCCAATAAAAATCGCTCTGGTACCAGAGCGAAGAAATAAAAATATTAATTATTGCATTCCTCCGAGTGGAAATCGAACCCACAACCCTCGGTATTAGCACGTTAGTGCCTCTGCGTTACGACGGCCTCTATTAGGTTTTTATGTTAGTTACCTCTTTCTATATACAAAATAAAGAGACATTACGTGTTATATTTGTTTAATATTTTTACATATTACATGTAAGGAAAGTTAGACATTTACCAATCACATTACAATTGCGTCAATATTTGTTTGATACCAATTTAAGTTCACTTCTATTGCTAAGTAAATGCAAATTAATTAATTAATTCATATTTAAATTATTAATATATGTATTTATGAATTTCTTGAGGCCACAAGGCCATCTCTAATTAAATTTTAATCATGTATTGTTCTGTCTTTTATATAATTGGTATGTTGATAATTAAATTATGAATATTAAAATAAAAGATCAAAATGGTAGTACAAAAAATAAACAACTTTAGTAGAATTTTATAAAACTGTGTTATAGTATAAAGTAAAACTATAAAGTAAAAAAACTCAACTCAACGTCGCGCTGTGCCTCGACACCAGAGCGAAAAAATGAAAATATAAATGTAAATAAATATTTGACTTCCTCGAGTGGGGAACGAGCCCACAACCAGTCGATTTTACAGTCACACCTTGTGCCCTTGCGCCACGACCGGCCTCAACTATAAAGTACATATACATATAATGTCTGTATATTTGTAAAAATTACTAGTACCATATAGGTCAAAAATAGCAATTATTAATAAGATAAGATGCTCGTTGATTTATTCAAAAATTAGAGTACACCGCATACCTATAGATATTAAAAAACTAGCTTTTACCCGTGACTTTACTCGTGTGGCCAAATGGAAATAACTAAGAGTTGTGTATGACACATCACACATGACATGACATAAGACATTCTAAGTGCGAGAGGTAATTTAGGCATCAGCAGCAGGCACAATGGGTTATAAACAATTTACGTGATGTACTAAAACCTTAATTAATCTTCGATTCCTCGACAAATGTCAATACACTATTCAACATTAAAATGAAATTTTACTTTCTTTATTTTAACCCAAGTATCACTGGTTAATAGTAGGTACGAGTTATATGAAAGGGAAATAAAAAAATATATAATAAATATGATTGTCAATACTTATTTAGAAAACTTATAAAAATTTTAACGTAGCGGGACTCGTACCCGCGCCTCCTGGAAACCGACCTGGTCGGTCCCGCTACGTTAAAATTTTTATACGTTTTCTAAATAAGTATTTATTTTTCCTAAGTGTGGAATAACACTTTAAAAATGTTAAAAATGATTTGACAAGTTTGAGGCCAGTTGTGGTGCAGTGGTGACACACACGTGGGTCGACTCAACTCAACAGTGGGCAACGGAAGTGTCTTAATGGAAACGGATACAGCGTGAAGCTGAATAAACAACAATTATTTAACAAACCTTAGTATCAAATTCTGTTTCAATGGATTCCTCATCAACTTCCCTATGCAAATATTTCAATATGTCATCGTCAAGGAAGGAATCCGTCTTCCTAACAGCGCCTGATTTAACAACTGGCAGGACTATGTCATCTTCTGCGACTTGAGCGATGGAGCCTCTTGAGCTGGGGTTCTGAGAGTCCGTCACTATACCTGCAATCTGAATTTAATTTTGAAGATTACGTAGGTATATTAATTTATTATGAAGATGTAGTAATGACAAATACTGTAAGGCTTATGACAAACAGTACCTAAAACAAAAAAATGCAAATTACCTAATAATTGCAAAACGCAATGCCTCCAGAATCCGGCAGAAATTGGGGAACGGAGTGTCTTAACACTAGGTTTCCAGCCTACCTTGTTGTGTGCGGGATACAGCGTGAAGCTGATTTATTATTTACCTAATAATAGGTAAAATAGATAGTTTCCACTTATACGTAAAAACTACTACACGGATTTAGATGAAACTTACAATGATATCGTTTATACATCAGAATAACACATAGGTTATAATTTATGTACCTAAATATTTTGTATACTTTCACTATAATATAAAAAAAAGTTAAAGCGGGCGAAACCGCGTTCAGGTCGTTAGTTTAGTATATATTTTTTCAATATTTACTTGAGTTTCAGGATCTTGTTGGGCCTGCGCAGCGAGCCCTGCTGACGTTAGGCGATCGCTTCCTCCTGCCCTTCCTTTTCGACGACGCTTGCCGCGTCTTCGTACTTCCCCGCCAGCTAAGATATAAGAATATAATTTGTAAGTTTATAAATTTTATTTAGAAATTATGAATTTATAGAAATTCTGCATAAAATTTAGAATGTAGCGAGATTTGAATCTACGCTTTTTGAATTTTCCAAGCAAACTAGCCAATTGCATTGTTATATGTATAGTACTATCACGAAGTTAAAATTATTACACGATTGTTATACCTTTTTTGTTACCATCTACCTTACCTTTTTTGTTAGTCTATATAAGGTATACCTTTTTAGTAAGCATCTCTGGAAAATTTATAAAAAAAATGTATGAAACGATTCGCTACCAAGAATTAAAAAAATATTTTAATTTTAATTCGAAGAATTGAAACTTAATTTATTTAAATTTAATTAAAAAATAAAAATTTAAGTGAATATTTTAATTATATGCAACAAAGAATTAGTAAGATACTACCGTCATCGATAGCACCGCCTTGTTCACTGTCGTCCTTTTCTTCCTTAGACCTTTGGGACGATGGAACATCATTTTTCTTGCCTTTAAGAGTTTTTCCTAAATTTAAGGCCTTGAGTTGATTCTGGAAAATAAAAAAAATAAACTACTTAAATATTTCTATTTGGATTGCCTATTGAAAAATTATATGCTTCTGATTTCTAAAAATATACAATACTACCTCAAGTTTTTTAAAGAAATCATCGCTATCATAAGTTAAACTGTTCTCTCTTTTTATAAGCTTTTTAGATATTTTCACATTCGGTAGCTTCCGTTTCTTCTGCCCAGAAATATCTAAAGGCGTTGGCAAGACTAGGCTCGACACCACACTTTTCCTACTTGTCGGTGCGTATTTTATTATAATCTTAGTCACATGCATTAGGGAACATTCGCAAGACGGTATAGACACAAGTGGAACAGCTTTTATAGGTTTACGTTTCAGATTCTTTACTTTAGAAGTAATATAAAAACCCTTGTCTTTAAATTTATCTTTTGGCTTTTGTTTTTTTATTTGCAATAATTTTGATTTTGATATTAGAAATGGTAGCATTTTTCAATTTTCAACTCAAAAGATATAATAAGCAATTATTAAGAAAAATCAACGTAGGAAACGTGACTGAAACTAAATGAAATTTGTACTATCAGTTCGAACGTCAGCCACATATCGATTAGCACTTATCAGTTGTAAAATAATAAGTTTACTTTTACGCTTTCACGGTCTAGTTAATCTTGAAGCCGGTAGCTGCAGTATACATCATTGTGATAAAGGTGGAATATTAAAAGGATTTTTAAATATAACATTTAAAGGTATTAATTATCCTAGGCCAGTTGTGGCGAAGGGGCATAAACGTATGACTGTAATTGCGACAGGTTGGGAGTTCGCTTCTCACTGGAGGTAATGGAATATTTAATATTTTAATTTCTTCACTCTGTCGAGGCAAAGCGAGGCGTTGAGTTTTACCACTCAACACGCAATGCCACCAGAATACGGCTGAAAATCGGAAACAGTAGTATCATAATGGAAGTGGAGTGCCTTAACACTAGGTTCTCAGATTCCCTCTTCCTATACAAGAATTAATAAACTTATTATTTTTGCCAAATTTATATGAATAAAAAATTCAAACCTTTTTAATACTTCTAACACTGACAGGCTCCTTCACAGTTCTTTTGGCCAACACCAATGGCGACGCTAAAGGCGGTAACTGATCACATTGACCGTTGACGAGGCGATTGTGTGCACTGCCCGAGAGGTTGAGAGAGGGCAGTGTCGATCTATCGTTGGCGCTCGCTGTGTGCCCCACTGTCATCTCTGATGTGGCATAGCCATGGTAGTATACGGTTTCCTGTATAAATATAATATTATAAATGTATGTAGAGTGGCCAGTCGTGGCGCAGGGGCACAAACTGTGACTGTGAAATCGACTAGTTGTGGGTTTGATTCCCACTCGGGGGATTTATATTTTTATTTTTTCGCTCTGGTGTTGGGGCGGAGCGTGGCGTTGATTTCCGCCACTCATCAAGCAATGTAGGATATATTTATAATGTCACTATAAGTACTAAGTTTTTATGTATATTCTATATTGATGCTAATTTATACAATCGTATTTTTTTACATAAATAGATTATAAATTGCCTTACAGTCATTTGTCTCCATTTATATTGTAACAATGGCATATACACGTACATATACAGTAATTTACTAAAAAAAAAATAAGAATATTTACATTAATGTACAAAAAACAAAACAGGCCATCGTGGCACAGCGGCACAGCATCTGGCTGTAAGCGCGATGGCTGTGGATTCGATTACCACTTAAAGTAAATATAATATTTTCATTTCCACACTCTGCTAACAAGATAAAGCACATCGTTGAGTTAAACCACTCACTGAAGGGTCTCAAACAATGAGAAGAAGAGTGGGGAATTCTTCCCCCATCCCCTATTTCTCTCTTAGCACAAGGTTTCTTGTTTGCCGACCCTGCTTTATTCAGGCTACAGCATCTGTAAAAAAATTCTACATCCAAATACCTGACTGTGGCTTCTTCGTAAGTCTAACACGATTGCAGTTCTTGGCTGAGGTTGATCTGGAGTCAGGCATCGTCTTGAACCACGTGACTTCCCGCTCGCTAGAGTCGGTGCCGTGTAAGTGGTCGCGAGTCTGTTTCTGTGTATCTATGAAATTATATTATACTAGCGGCTCGCCCACGGCTTCGCCCGCTTAAAATACATGATTACTGATTTAATAAGCACAATCGATTGACAACTATAATGAGTTCTAATATGATTTTTTTTACGACATTATCGTCAAAGAATTTTGATTGTATTAAATAAAAAAATACGACCATTGTTGATATTTGATATTTATAAAATATACATAAAGCTAATTATGTATTATACGTATATATTTTTGTAATTTTTTGTTCTTTTTACCTATATAATATACGTCTCATCATAATTCTAAAACTCTGTTAAATGTGCTGATGTCAGTGAATAATTTAATTTAGGTTGTAGGATTTATAATATTCTTTGTAAAATAACTGTATTAATTGCATATTAACTCCTGTACAGTTTTTAAATTAGTTACATATATTATATGAACGAACCAACCAAAATATCTTTGTATTTACTTGATATTTCTTTCAAGATCGTTCTTTATCTCCGTGTTGAATTAAAATAAATTAAAATTAGCTTCACGCTGTATCCTGCACATAGCAGGATAGGCAGAGGGAACCTAGTGTTAAGACACTCCGTTCCCCACTTTCTGCCGAATTCTGGAGGCATTGCGTGTTGAGAGGCAGAACTCAACGCCGCGCTTAACCTCGACACCAGAGCGAAGAAATGGAAATATAAATTTAAGTAAATATTTCATCTCCTCGAGTGGGGATCGAATCCACAACAGTCGGTTTTGCAGTCACACCACGTGCCGCTGCGCCACGACCGGCCGGTTGAATTAATTACGACTTAAACTTAACTGTTATGATTTATGAAGGTAATCTCCACTAACAATTCAATTTTGTTTACTTTATTGTAAAAAATATTATATAATAGTGCTTCAAAAATATATATTTTTATCAACAATCATATAACCCAGACGTTTCGAACGTCATTCTTTAGCCAGGGTCATACCAGCGCGATTGCTGTATAATATTCGCTGGCAAGCTAATGCCTTGAGTTCATTCAAATGACGATAACTTTTTTTTTAATGAACCGATTTTGATGAACCAAACTTTAGAACCTAAGTTGAATTAAAACAAAGCAATTGGTGAAATTTTCAAGTAAATCGGTTCAGTAGTTTCAGAGAAAAATGCGGACAACAATATATCGACAGACAGACAGACAGACAGACAGACAGACAGACAGACAGACAGACAAGAAATTCAAAAAAAATCTTTTTGCTTTCTATTAGTCTTTTTAAGTGTCCCTCTATCCATTTCAGTCAAAATTACTAAATGTACAGACAAAATATTTTTACTGTCTTATTATATATAGAGATAAAAGTAGCAATAAAGTAGGTATTTATTTTTTATTTTTGACTGTCTTATTATATATAGAGATAAAAGTAGCAATAAAGTAGGTATTTATTTTTTATTTTTGCACGCTGTATCCCGCACACAGCAGGCTAGGCAGAGGGAATCTAGTGTTAACACACTCCGTTCCCCACTTATGGTTATGTAGTAGATACAATTAAGAAAAAAATAGAGGCCCATCGTGATGCACTGGCACAAGCGTGTTACTGTAAACGTGGTGGTACCAGGTTCAGTTTCTACGCTGCGGAAAAAATAATTGATTATTATTTTCACTTCAACGTTCTAGTAATGAGACAAATCACGGCGTTGAGTTCCGCCTGTCAGCGCACAATGCCACAAGAATTCGGCGGAAAGTGGGAAACGGAGTATTTTTGTTGTGTTTGATATACACGGATATGTCGAGAAGCCAAAATTCATTTGTCTATTTCATTTTTAATTTTTCCTGAATATTCAGTGAGTTTAGGAAAGTAATGCGAAACATTTTATTCTAACGTGTTTCTTATTACCTTCTAAACATATCTTCTGTGACGATGTCATGTGGTGTTCTGTTCTTCTCTTTTTCATTGTTGTCTTGGAATTTACTTAAATCTTCATGAAAATGGTGACTTTTACCTTCAAGAAACTATAACATCGAAATAAATTAATTAATACAAAAGAAATAAAGCATATTTATTTTTAAACATACCTATATACTTAATTTAAAAACACTTCTGTTTCATATTACAAGAGGTGCGGTTAAAATGATGAATATGACACCATAATAGCGTAGTGGAAAATCATCTGACACGCGAAGGCTAGCGACTTTCGATCTTCAAAAAAGGATTGATATTTAAAAAAAAACCTTAATGTCATCAGCTTATAGTCACTAAGATTCTGTACCTATCATTAAAAAAAAAGTCTAAGATATTACCCAGGCATCCTTAGCTCGCTTCACAAATTCCTTAGCCGTCGTATCAGCCGGGTGGTTGCACAGAACGGAGCATCCTTGCGAGAAAGGGTTGTACAGGCCAGCGTACGGCCGAAGCATAAATGGGGCTGGCGTCACCTCGCATCGTAGCTCTAGATTACCCTGAAAGTCAACAATAATATGATATAAATTATCTAGATTTATTTTTATTTGTAACATTATTGAATAACTGGGTATGTCTATACGACTTAGTTAAAGAAGCTGCATGTCACACAAAAGTAAAAATATTTAAAAAAACAATTCACCACTCAGGTCTTCCTGGCAACGGATTAAGCTTCACTTAATAAAAAAAATATATCGTCGATAGATCTAAACATGGACAGCATTAAATGGGCCAAAATATCGTTTTACTTTTTACATACATATTTTAATGAATAAATAGATATAGATAGATAACAAAGGAACGCTAATAAATTAAAGAAATATAATGATAGCACTTGAAAACATTTCACAAGATTGGAAATATTTCACAATTGTTTGACGGTTATTCATACTATAAATTTGAATTTATTTCAAATTACATAAGTATGAATGAATATAGCTAAAATTTGAACACACAACAGATGTAGGATTACACGTTTAAAAACACTAGATCCACTTGAGCTAAGTATATCTTCACACCTCATCACCGATTTCGAATTCTTGATATGATTGTGTCAAATCTTGTTATTTAATAATAAATTTTAGTCAAAATTTTCCCGGAAAGACATTAGTATTATTTTGAAGCGTTTTATTAGTTTGGCTCTGTGCCGTGTTGAATTTTTCACACAGTAATAGAAATAAAAACAATATTTTTTTTTCGGAATAACTTATAAACGTGAATTAGCTAAATACAGTTATTTTATATTTATCGTACAGTTAATTAACAAGTAACGTTACAAAGATGGATATGTAGTAGTTAACTGTCTGTTATACCAATTTAAATATAAATAGAACCCTCTAAAAAGCCATCTTTGTTATTTTCGGGCCTATATAATTATTTATTTTTAGCCAAATTTATAGCACAACAATTTTATTAGGCGAACGGTATATTGTTTTAGCCGACTTTAAGAAAGGAGGATTTTATAAGTCAGACGATTATATTTTATGAACGTTTTTTTACAAGCCTTAAAATGTATACGAGTACTCTACCAACATCTAACAATGATGTTTTCACCTTAGTTACGCAGTTTTTATGGTAATGTATTAACTATAATGTCAGAGATGATGATGGTTGTGGGTTCAAAATGTAATCGGAAAAATGATTTTATTTGAAGTGATTGCATTTGTTTATACAATTTTTAACGAATTGGATAAATATATGTTCCACATATTACAAGTATTCCATTCTTCCCTTTTATCTACTAAAACGCACAAAAAAAAATATAAACTTACCAAAAATTCTCTACACGCTATAGAAAAATTACGAACGAAAACCAAACAAGAGTAAGTAAGATCACTTAACTTTTTACTAAGATAAAAGCTTTTTTGAACTTAAAAGTACTTAATTATAACATTTTAATACATACGTAACCAACTTCCTTTTGTCTCCCACTCAATTTTGGCACACACGCTAACAATCCAGTATTGCTTGTTAGACCCATCGTTTATTTACACAAACAGTAGGTAAATATCGATCAATCAGTCACTTGGTAACGTGAACTAAATGTATAATTCCCAGTAAAAAATATTGATTACTTTTACTGACAGCAACATTCTTCTTTTTTTCCACCATGATATTTAATAGAATAAGGTTTTTTATGCGACCTCGTTTCTTTTTTCCTATTTGGTAAGGTAATACCGTATTATTGATAGAAATTCTGCTTCGAATAGGTATGCTAGTTTTTTAGTATTTTTAAAATAATTGTGACTCGAAATATACTTATGTTGATAGATTTTTAAACAATGTAAATTATCACAAAAAAATAATTTAAAAATAAGCTTCACGCACACAGCAGGGTAGGCAGAGGGAAACTAGTGTTAAGACATACCGTTTAACATTTTCCGCCGAGTTCTGCATGCATTGCGTGTTGAGCGAGTGGCGGAACTCAACGCCACGCTTTGCCTCTACACCAGAGCGAAGAAATGAAAATATAAATGTAAGTAAATACTTTATCTCCTCGAGTGGGAATCGAACCCACAACCAGTCGAGTCTTTGTGCCCCTGCGCCACGACTGGCCTCAAAATTTTTAATTACAAATACAAATGAATTTACATTTTATATAAATAGGTACATATATATTTATTATATCTAGTTTAACAAAAGACTGTAATATAAGGTTTAGGGATCATATAGCGTTATTTATCCAAAAAATTGACACTGGAGTGACATAACACTATGTGCAAAGAATGCATGAAGATAAAGATGTATATTTCTCAAGTTATGACAATAAATAGGGCTCTCTAAACTGGTTGTATAAATACAACATTTTTTCTTTTAGCTTCAAGCTGTACCCCGCACATAACAGGGTAGGCTGAGGAAACCTGAGAACTTAGAATTAAGACGGGGAGTGTCTTAATTCTTAGTTCCCAGGTTTCCTCAGCCATTATGATACTACCTCTTCCGCCAAATTCAGGAGGTGTTGCTTGTTGACTGGTGGAATTCAACACAGCGCTTTGCCTCTTTACAAGATGGAGGATTTGAAAATATTAAATATTTCATTACCTATAGTGGAAATCGAACCCACTATCTGTCGTTTAGAATGCAACGCTTACAACAGCATGTGATATTATTTCAAAAACATATGATAAAAAACAACAATCAGCGTAATAACAACAAACTTAGCGTTCAACTGTTCACCAGTGGATCCAACAAAAACAAAATAATGAATTTTTCACATATATTATTCAAAAAAATTTACATAAAAGCACTAAGACATCCATTTAATCTTATTGTCTAAATAAATGAAGTTATAATCCGACACGCAATCTCTTAATTAAAAGATATAATTCTTCTCTAAAAATAATACTCATTCTCTTTTTAATATCGAAAAGTAAACGGCATTATAAACATAACACCTACCAAGCGATATTTTGAAATTTAATTCTAGAATATTCTATAATTTTTACTTTATTTCATCACTAACGGGAGCTATTTATTTATTACAAAAGGTTTTTTTTTAATATTTTACAATATAGTGCAATAAAGTATTTCAATGTGTACAGGGTGTGAAAAATTACTAAGATTTAAATTTACATTATTCAATTCACACTTTTCTATGATTGCGACATTAGTGTTTTTTAGTAAACAAAAGATCCACGTGGTTCTCAACCACAAAACATATCGTACTATAAATATCTCTTATTTTTATAGTATAAGTAGAATATTATTCTTTTATTGGGAAACGTTACAAATAAAATATATTCATTAATAAACTTTCGCCATTACTGATTCAATAATCGATAAGAGAGCAAATGAGACCGCCAGAACCAGTCCTCTTGTCCGTTAACTTTTAATGTATTTTTTGGAAAAATCTAAAGATTTCTTTATTATACGAATAAATTAAAATAATTGATATTTAAATAAACATATGTAAAAAAATACAGTTAAAACCGATAAAATTTTGGGCTAGGCCAATCTAGCACTGACAGTCTCATATAATCTTTAAAAAAAAAATGTTATTCAACACATTCGGCAAAGTATTTTATGTTCAGGCACTGCTCAGATATTGCCAACTTTTTAAAATCATCAGTTATGAAATGCGCTAGAGTATATAAATACTTTGTACTTAACAATGTTTAACGCCGGCAATAAATTCGCAGTAAAACTAATATGTCGTAAACTAAACAGCTCTGTGTTATGACTGTTCACAATATTGTGCCACGATTGTTATTGTACAACGTATTTAAGTAGTATTTTTGTTTGCATATCGGAACAAAAACACATATGTGAAACTATTCTTAAAAAAATTACAATATATAAATGTACTACAAAAACTTATTCTATTCCAAGTGCTTGCTTTCTAATAATTATGTATGATTAAATATAATATATATACATTAAGTCCAATTCATTTTAATAGCAAATGCGTTGTGAAGAACGCGTGGACATATATTAATAGATAATTATTTCATAACATCGACAGCATGATATAACTTGCAGTCATAACACAGTTAATTACGTTAATCGAGCTCTATACGAATTAAAAAAATATATTACTATCATAAATGGTCGAACGAGCTCACGATCGCAAGGTCGATGTTAACATATTTTCAATCTATCGGACCTGTAGATTGCTCCGAAATATTTGGGGCGATTTTTACAAATATCTCAAATGGTATTACACTTCAATTGATATGTGATTGTAACTAGCTTCGTGATTGCGTACTTGAAATCTATCGGTTGAGAAACTTATAGACGTAATGTACACTCTTATGTAAACGCAGGTCCTCGCTATGTTCAAGTACACAAAAAGGCAAGTCGATTAGAAGGCAAGTCACAGTCCCTACTTTTGTCTTATTTTTTTTACAAGTACAACGATTAACTTATATTACATGATGAACATAAAAGCATTGTTTACTCTACGCGATAGATCACTAACGCGCAGAGACGAGTGGCCCATCCGTGAGAATGTAAACCAGCACCCTTAAGCTGTATAATCATTAAAATATTAAACAATAATTTAGACTAACATCACTCTATGTAAACCGTGTGACTCATCTCGTCATTCTCTACAAATAAAATTTAATTATGACTAGTCATTATGAAATAAATTTGAGCATGGAAACAAGCGAACTACACGACCATGCGACTATAAAAATATTATAAAAACTTAAATACTTAATTTATAAATATAAATTACAAGTATAGTCACACGTAAAAAAGAAAACAGTTCTGTTACACAGGTCGGAGTCCCGGGGCACTACCGCAACACTGCACTGCGTGGACACACTTCACTAGGTAGGTAGGTCTGCCTCACTTCACTCGATGACGACGACGGCCGCGTCGTTCGGGTCGGGCGGGAGGCGCGCGGGGCACTACGGGCGCGAGGCGCGCGCCGCCTCCTCTAGCGCCCGCACCTTCAGCTCACGCTCGCGTTGCTGCCGCAGGAAGTCCTCGTGGTGTGCGGGGTGCAGAAAGCCGCGCTCGCGCTCCAGCAGCAGTTGGCGCTGGAGTTGCTCGTGCGCCGCCGCCTGCTGCGCCAATTGTTCCGCGTACGGCCGGCCTAGCAGGTCGGGGTGCGGCAGCGGCCGGTACGGCGCACCCGCCCCTAGCCCCAGTCCCAGTGCGTCCTGCTGCGCCTGCGCCGCCTGCTGTCCCGGGTGTAGGTGCAAGTGCGTGTGTGAATGTGCATGTGTGTGCGCGTGAGTGTGTGCGTGGTACTCGGGGTTTATGCCCGCCATCTGTAATCTGACCATGGGGTCCGCGGCCAGTGCTAATCTCTCGGCGGCCTCCAACTGCGCAGCTGCCACACCCGGGTGAGGGTGGTGTGGATGATGTGGCGGGGCTCCCGAAACTGGGACTGAAACCGGAGGACCACCGGCCCCAGCAGGTGGAATGCCAAGTCTTTCGAGTCTTTCTCTTTCTAATTGTGAAAGTGCTGCAGGACCATGACCTGGAGGATATAGTCCGAATTGTACAGGAATTGCACCCTGAGGAGGTGGAGGTGGCATTCCGTATCGCCTATGCATTTCCATCCAATGTGGATCCAGAGCTCTCGGGCCGACGTTATTTTTAAGAAGTTCTTCTTTTAACCGATCATTAAGTTCTCGCTCTCGTAACTCTCTTATTTCTCTATCCCGTTTTTCTCTTTCTAAGTGTTCTAATTCAAGACGTTCTCTAGCACCAGCAGCACCGTACATGGAACTTAATTGATACTGAAGCATCGGATCCATGCAATGTCGAGGTATATTACCAGGACTGAAACCTGCATGAGGCCTAGCGTATTCAGATAACTGCCTTAAAGCTGGCGTATCGGGATAACCAGGTGGTCGTGGGAATCTGTCATATGGTGACGTTATAGTTTCAATAGCGCCTCTGGAAGGAGGTTTAGTTTCGGGTTTTTCTGGTGTTGCTATTTTCCTATGTGCTTGTTGAGCTATCTTTTCTCTTTCTTCTCTATCTCTTTCAGCTTGCTTCCTCAATCTCTCTTCTCTCTTTCGCGCAAGCTTGGACTCTGGAACTGGTTTGAAGATGAGATCGGTTCGAGTACATGAATTATAATCTCCTCGATTCCAATGTCGTAAAAATATTGCAGATTGAGATCTGTGACATTCAGTATCCTCTATTTTAGGTTCTGGACTAGGTCCGTGAGGAATGTGTGCTGGGCTTGGTATTTCTTCTTCTTCGGGTTGTGATTGAGTTTCAAGTTTTAACTCTGGATTTTCATCTGGTATTGGTCGCGGAGGGCCCCGTAAATGAGGATGACCATGAGGCATTTGATGAGGAGAGCCGGATCTTGCATGTGATGCTTGCAATCCAGCCGCAGCTTGGGCATGTAGTCGTAAGCTTTCTATAGAACTAGGCCCAGGGCCGGGTGGCAAACCCAGACCTAAACCTGGGTGACCCATAGAAGGAGGTTGTATCATAAGGTGATTTGAGTTTCCCGGTAGCATTTTTGGATGATGACGAAGAAGCATAGAGTCCGCTGGAGATAGTCGTTCAGGATGGTGCGCCAGATGATGCGAATGGTGATGAGTGTGATTGTTGCTTACGTTAACGCTTGATGATGTACTTGTTGTCTGAGATACACTGGCAGACAAATGAAGTGGGGAACTAGAATGGGAACTAGTTTTTTGTTGTGTATTAATTTTATGTTGAATAGATTGTGATGAACTACTGGATGTAGAATGGGATATTGAAAGCGTGTGATTAGTACCCCCGCCAACGTGGCTGGGTTGTTTTTCTGTACTTGTATGTACAGCACTGTGATGACTCGTTGAGTGATGATGCGTCATTGTAGTTTCATGCAATTGATGTCGTTCAGTTGCATTTGGATTTCTTGGGTCATCAGAGCTTTCTGAAATTTCTCTCAAGGACCTCGTTGTTACAGAAGAACTGGTACTGTGATGAGCGCTTAGCATGGTCGTCGATTCGATTGTCGAAGGTTTCACTGGTTCATGTCGTCCTGGCGTACTAGATGCAGGATGCATAGGTGGTATGGGATGATGATGTTGTGGCAGGGGTCCATATGGATACGGATATGGCATTGAATATCCTGGATGAGGATGAGGATAATACGGATGCATAGCATGAGCTGCAGCGGCAGCTGAGAGTTGGAATATAGAAGAGGGATGAAGAAGAGGATGATGAGGATGATGTAGTGGGGAAGCAAATGGATGAGGATGTCCAGGTTGTTGTCCAGTATGGATCACTGGACCAGCCATTGTTGATGGAATTGTAAGAGGAGAAGGGTTCATTAAATTAAGAGCTGAATGGGACACTGGTGTATTATGCTGTACAGGCGATGCAGATATTTGTCTTGGTTGAGATGGGCTGGTCAAATGTCTTGAAAAAGGTGAAGTTGTAGATGAAGGGTGTGGATGACCAGGAGTTCCATTATGACTTGGTTGACTTTTAATGGGTGTTGGAGTATGAGGACTTTTAACTGGTGGGACAGTACTAGCTGTATCTGATCCACTTCCTTGACTTGTTGATACTGGTGTTATGTGTGGTTGATGAAGGAAATCTGGTTCTTTCTTTATACTTTCTATTCTTGGGCCAAGGAAAGCACTTGGCATATTTGAACTTTCATTTTGTGGTTGACTAGGAGGTCTGCTGCTGTTTTCTACACTTGATATTGACTCTCTGTCTCTTTCTGAACTTAAATGTTGTGCTATAGCACTTCCAATTGGATATCCAGGAACTTTGACTTCTTTAAGTGACTGTAAAGGATCAGCAACATTTTGAGTGGATAAATTAGCTGGCATATTATCTGGAATTTCTTGTTTTATTTTAAGATCCTGTGGCATTGATGAATCATTTTGATTAGATTGTTGAGCAATGAGGTTTGATGCAGAATGACTGTGTGGTGGAGGTACTTGTTGCATCAATGGAGGTAAAGATCCAGGTTTTTCTAATCCTGGATGAGGTGCATGACCATACAACGAAGCCGGCATAAAGCCATAAGGACCAACATTAGATCCACTACCAACTGATATAAGAGGACCTGGTGGTAAAAGGCCAGTCATTGAAGATTGGCTCAGCGATGGTGGGGGCATATTTTGTACAGACACAGGAGGATTACTTTGAGCTTCAGTTGACCTAACACCAAGATTTTCTGGTCGCACAGGTGGTTGAAATATTGGAGGTCTTAAGTTTGAAGTATCTAATTTTGGCATTGGCTGTGTCTTTAAGTCAGTTGGTTGTTTGTCGTCCACTTCAGTTTCCTGAGATTTTAATTCTTGGACATTAGCAGGTGAAATAGGTTCTGTATTAGTTGTTGCTGGATGCTCCATATGAGGTGGCGAAGATGCTCTTGTGTTTGTTGGTGAAGGGCTGATTCTTTGCATGGAGTCTAGGCGAGGTGTACTCGGAGAGTCCACTTTATTAGCCGTTGATATTGTAGCTGTAAATATTTCTGGAGTATTTTGATTTTTCATCTCTGATGTGTCATCTCTTGGCTCTAGTTTGATTACCGTTTTTAAAGGATTGATAAGAGGATTATGTTTATTTGGATCATTTGCAAAATTAATATTAGGTGGATATGGAAATGATTGCATGCCAGTTGCAAAATCTTTCGTATTCCTTATGATTGAATTATCTTTTGTCATATTTGCTGGGTTAAATATATTACTAGGTACTCCTTCAATTTTAATACCATGATTAAGTTTAGGATTAAACATATTATGATTATCCTTAACAAAATAATTAGTGTTTTCCAAATTCAAAGGTTTACTTGATTGGCTTAATGCATGTCCTGAAAAATTATGAGCTAGTGGATCTTTTTGGAATTCTTCCTTTTGTAAATTTAAACTTTGCTCTTCTGTATCTATCTCTTCTTTTATTTTAATTTTTTCCATTACCTCAGTAGACATTGGAGTCACTTTAGGTATAATGAGTTCAGTCTTTGGAAATAGAGAAGGCCTTGCTTCGCAATTTTCAGGATTTTTTATTGTACTTAAATCAGTTTTTAAATCAATAATAGCTCTATCGTCTTTATCTGGAACTACTTTAAAGATAGGAGGCATAGTATCTTTTTCTGTTTTTATTATTGGTTCACAAATTTCTGTTTTAATTTGTCCTTCTGCTGGCTTTTGTGGTTGTTCAGGTTCAGGTTCTTTATTTTGGTCAGTATTTTCTTTGTCAGTTTTACTAAAACTAAAATCACATGCTTCTGGTTCTGGTTCAACACTTTCTGTGTCATCCATTGCAGGAAAGCTATCATTAGTCAAACTTTCAGATGGACTCTCAGGCGCATCAGCAGCTTTCTTTTTCTTCATTTGCACATCACCATCCATTATACCTTCAATTTTAGTATCATCTGGAAGACGTTTTTTAACTTTAGACACATCCACTTTACCGTTGGTCACTTTCTTTTTATTATCCTTTCCAACTGGAGAGGGTACAACTTTCTCTTGTATATTATTATTTGTACTTTGTGTATTTGGTTTGTTAGACTTTTTAGATTTAGGAGCATCATTATCGCTTTCATCTTGTCCTTTCTTTCCATTTGGAGCAGTTTGTTCTTTAGACTTATTTCTAGTTCTCATCCTACTTGGTGAATCATCAGGGTTTTCCACTCTTCCATTATCAACTTTTGCTGCAAGATCACCGGCATCTCTAGAATCACTATCATCTTCAGAATTCTCATCTTCTGTAACAGAACTCATTTCACCTGCCTCTTTAGGATTAGGTGATGGCCTGGAACCATTTGTATCAGGAACTGAAGGTGTTATTTCAGGAGTTTGCTCCTTAGGGGTTCCTGCTCGAGAATTCCTAGTATTGCGAACACGTCTCAAAGATGCCTGACGACGGCGTCTATGAGGCCTGTTACTGCTAGCACCTGGGGTCTTTTTCCATAAATAATAAAATTCAACGAGTTCAGCTGTATCTTTGTGGGGTAATAAATCCTTTTTTATCTTAAAGAAATTTTTACCAAACTGCCGAATACCTTTGACAAATCGTTTTGTTTCCTCTTCTGACCACTTTTTTTCAATTCCTTTTGGGACAGGACACTTAACAAGTGCTTGCAGTGCTCTGCCGGGGTCGTAGCCAGAGTCATGTAAAACATCTAGGGCATTGATAGTTGTATCGTCTCGACTAGCTGCAACACAGCCATCATCGGGTGATCCGCCATCACACATACCGGCAAATGCTGCCATTGAGCGAGCAGCTCTCAAGTACATAACCAAATCTCTGTCGGTAGCCTGCGCGGGTAACCATCGCAGTTCCTCGCCACCAGAGCACGGTTCGTCAGGGCCGAGTGGACCGTTAGTCCGTATATCGGGAAGGCAAGCGTAAATATCCTTATCTTTTACAGGTTGGGTCGGTGTCACTTGAACCTCCCCTTGGTTCTGGGCCATCGTAATATAATTAATATTTACACTGTATTGTAATCTTTCACTCACATAATATAAACACTCACAAGTTTACATAGTGGTCGTAACCTATTTTATATAAACACACACTGTAGTTCTGTTTCAGATGTATCATTGGTAGTCCGTAAGACAGTAAGTATGCCAATATACATAATTATTACTCCTAATGGCCACCATTACACGATGCATTGTGCTTCTATTTAATAACTAATACGACACATATTTATGAAAAACAATACATTTTGTTATCCACATCGATTAACTACTTTCAATGTTTGTATTTTTTATTATATTTCACTAATAATTTAGCAAATGCTATCTACATGCTACCCTTTTGTTTAGCTTCACCTTTCTTTGGCTCATGCCATAGACAATTTCATATCTATAAAATGGCTGCCACGATAGGACTTTTTTAAATAATACTCCATTACACATAAAAAAATGTGTATAAGTATATGAGAACATGTAAAATAATTCTTAAATATTAAACCATCTATACAAAAAACTGTTATTATTGTACATATTAAATGCAAATTCAACAATGTTATTATGTATTAAAATAATTTCAATTCTTTCGTTTATGTTGTATAGGTTTTGACTTAATTTGATAAATGCGTGAAATGAAGTTTTGCATTAACAGATTATTACATTTTTGTCTATATTCACTATGTTTTATACATATTTTTTAGAATAACTAAAATATATATATATTCTTTAAACATTGTAATAAATTGGTTCTTTAATTAAAGATTAATATTGTTTAATAATATTCAAAATAAATAATAATTTATCGATTTAACTTTTATAATTTATACCTCTTGTCAATATTTGTTGACACTACAGTACAGAGCACTCTTTAGTCTACAATTTGTTTGCTGGTTCATAAAATTAAGAATTGAGCGTTCTTTTTATCTTTACCATATAGTATAACGTTTGCCATTTTTATTGTTTTGGAAAGTGCATTTTCTCCTCGTAAACACCTCTATAATATAGTAAATCATATAAATATTTATCTTTAGCACCCTGTGCTAGCTTTCTAACTAGATCAATAGTAAGAAATGGTATCCGACGAGTCAGATGATGAACCTCTATCTAATTTGGCAGCTAAGAAAAAGACCGGAGAATATGAATATGAGCCGCCAAGTAGTAGTGATGAAGAACCTAAAAAAAAGAAGAAGAAAAAGGAACCACCGGCAAAAAAATTAGGAGTGACAATAAAATTAAATCGAAAATTAAACTCCCTGGTCGGTCCCGCTGTAATTGAAAGACCGACCGATGTTTGGCTTTATTTGAAAGATCTGAATCCGACAGGACCTTATAGTTGTTTACTATGTACAGATTGGTTTATAAATAGATCTAAAATGATTTTACATTATGCATTAAATCATAAGAAAGATTTTTGTGGTATTTGCAGGTATGTAGATGATATGTCAAAATTGTTTTAAATCGTAGTAAAAAAAATAATGAGCTTCACGCTGATTCCCGCACACAGCCTACCCTAGGCAGAGGGAACCTAGTGTTAAGACACTTTGTTCCCCATATTCCGCCATATTCTAGAGGCATTGCGTGTTGAGTGGCGCAACTCGACGGCGCGCTTTGCCATCAGCAACACCAGAGTGAAGAAATGGAAATATAAATTAAAAAAAATATTTCATTCAATTCAAATATCACTATGTTTTAGTTTTTGTATGCATGATGTCAATAGATATAAAAAAATAAGTAATAAATATTAAGTAAAAAATGTACACAATTGTAGTACTTACTTATTTCACAAGTACTGTTAAGTACCGTAACTTATGAGAATGAACAAATGAATAGCAACAATGCCAGTGACAATTGCATTGTAGGAAGAGGAACTCAGTAATGTGCCTGAGACTAGCATTTTGCCTAGGTACCGAAGTAAAGAAATGAAAATATTAATAAATTATAATTCAACTTTTAATAATAATCTCTAAAACAAATATAACCTCCTAGATATGTATATAACACAGAGATAGAGAGAGATCTACATTGTACATGTATTTTATTGTTTTTATACATTGTTTTACAAATATGGAATTTAAGTGAAGTAGTTATGTTTATTTATTAACATTTATTTAATTTTGCAGATATTTTGTACCAGACAGGAGTGCATGGTTTGAACATGAGAAGTTTCATTCACCGTGGCCCTGTTCACAATGTGTGGAAACTTTCTCTACTGACGTTCAGTTACGTTTTCATCTCAGCTCTATTCATAACTTAGTGCACTGTCGCCTTTGCCACTTTAGGGTGACAGCTGATGATGATTACAGTTCTCATTTGTTCCAAAAACACAATGTTACCAATGCTGCTTGCCAAAATGATGAACAGTTTTGGCAAGTAGATTATGATGGAGATGATAAGTTTATGTGCTCACTATGTTCAAAGCCAGATTTACTGTGCTCAACTTTTTTTGCACATTACATGGGCTTCCATCATTTCACATTGAAGTGTTTGACGCACCTTATAGCTGGGAAAAATACCTCATTCTTAGTGGAAGGCGCTGATGTTACTGATCGCTTTGTCAATGAACAGCTAAAAGGTCATGTAAGGCTCGGCTATGTAGACTTGACACCAAAGACTGACACACCAAAAGTTGTAAAAGATAATGTTTTACCAATTGAAATTGTTTTGCCTGAAGTTAAACAAGAAATTGTAAGTGACCATGAAGAACAAAATAATGTGCCACCTTTGACACCTGCACCTTCACTTGCACCTGCACCTACGCCTGCACCTACACTTCCACCTACACCTGCACCTGTTATCATGCCTAGCGATGACAATGTACCAAAAGATGACACTATACCTAAAGATGAAAACATAGCAAAAGATGAGAACAGCCAAAGCAGTGATATTATATTAAATTATAAAGGAAGTGAAGACTATGATGTAACAGTCACAGAAATGATTGTTATAGAAAGATCTTACTATGACTATGTGAACCAATTGCTAGCTAGTGTAGGCGAGGATGTAGTACCACAGCTTTCTCACATAGACTATGACAAACTTAAATCAGATATGTTAAACAATGTGATATGCCCCTTATGTTCAACTAAATTGGAAACAGTACAATCATTTTCCACACATATGAATAAAGTTCATAGTGTGAAAACAGTGCCTTTATATTCCTGTAGAGTTTGTGCTACATTTTTTGACACATACAACGAACTGGCAAATCATACAGCGTGTGAATTCGCTGATTTTGATGATTTATGGATATGTCAATTTTGTGACAAAGAATTTGATAATCGTGAAGCAACAAGACAACATTTAACCGAACACTGGACCTATTTAGATTACGAGAACTGCTTTAGCCCCCACATTGGATTCAAATGTAAATATTGTTCCACATTGTTCTGGAACGAGCATGATAGGGAAACTCATCAGTTGAGGGTTCACTTCCATAAATATAAAGAACATTTTTATAAATGTGACACTTGCGCTAAAACTTTTGGTGATAAGGTTAGTAAATTGTTTAAATTACAGTTTTGTAATATAATATTTAATATTATATTTTTTTACGTTTTGTGCTTTCTTTTAAATGGATATGATTTTTTTTATCTCTATTTATCTAAGTAGAACTTTACCACATTTGATAGTTGTAAAAAAATGGTATAAGTACAAATATATTTAAAACATTTCACATTTATAATTTCATTATGAGCATCTAATGGACTCTCTCTGGCCAAATTTTGGACGGTTTCCAAGAGGGGCGAGTTCTAGTGCTGTTGTGTGTAAATAATTTATACATTGCAAAATATTTTTCTTTTCGATACATAGTATATATATACATACAATATGAAATGAAATTAGTAATATTTTCATATAGCTCTGGTGTAGAAACGTAGTACAGCGTTGAGTTTCACCACTTTACACGCAATGTTTCCAGAATTCGGCGGATAATGGGGAATGTAGTGTCTTATTTAATACTAGGTTCGCTCTGTCTACCCTGCTGTGTGCGAGGTACAATGTGACTCTAAAAAAATATATATATTGAAAAGAGCAACTGTTAACTAACTTGCCGGCTCTGATGAGCAGAACTATCTTTCGAAACGGTAGTCGGTCTATTTCAATAAAGAATAAAAAATAAAACATATTTTGAATTTATTCCTTATAACTGAATTCCAGGTATGGTATATACATCATTATTTAGAAAAACACTGTGAGGACGAAGACAAAGCATTCCTTGTGAAATGTTGTCTTTGCTGTAGTGTTCTCGAAAGTGTAGAAGAAATGAGAAGTCATTTTGCATCAAATCATGCTGAAGTACGGAAGATGTACTGTTCCCTTGAGCCTTGTATGTACAAACCGCTGAGTCACAGGAAGTCCTTTAAGTTACATGTTAAGGTGAGTTGATATATTAAAATTATTATATTATTGTTGTTTTTTTATATTTTTTTTTAATTTTGTTATTTAGATCATTAGACTATTGTTCAGCTTGCTTAAGGTTTGTGTTTTATTTATGGGATAATATTTTTTTGGTGGTTGATAAAATTTATTTTTGGGCTTCATAATAATTCAATAAATAAAGAAGAATTACATTTTTTACCTACATTTGAATGAGTGCATTGTAGTGCAGTATAGGCCTTTTTAGGTCCAGTCACATATAAAAAAAATATTCTAATACATTAATTTAATATTCCAAATCTTTCAGATGGTCCACGGAGCACCAAAACCTGAGAAAGTGGTCCATTGCAACGTCTGCCAGCGTGAGTTCCAAAGTGCGCGCGCGTGCTCCACCCACATGGCTCAGATACACGGCCCTGGCAAGTTTAAGTGTAAACTTTGTAAGGAAGTGCTCCAGACACTTGATGAAAGGTATGTGGATGTGGTTATTGGTCTTGTTTGTAAATATGTGGGATTGTTTTTTTTTGGCTTAACACTGTCATGCGTGTCCCAGGATAGACAGAGGGAACCTAGTGTTAAAGCACACTATTCTTTATTTTCCAGCCAATTTGTGTTAAATCACCTCCAGCCAGGTAGAACGCCACACTATTTCTTTTAACTAGAGCCGAGAAATGACAACAATTAATTTCCTCAACTGGGAATTCAAACCACAACCGTCGCTTTTATTGTAGACTAATAATGTATAACAGGCTAGACAGTTATAAAAGCAGATAATAGTATAATAGTAATTGTTTTTAATTCTTTTTGCTTGAATAATTTCAGAAAACTGCACAACCATCTCTGTCATTCGTAATAGATTTTAATTCTTTTTACTTTAATAATTCCAGAAAACTGCACTACCTCCTCTGTCATCCGGGGCGACATCCGTTCGAGTGTGTTGATTGCGGCAAGTCGTTCCAGTACAAGTCCTCCCTATATATGCACAGACAGGACCACCAGCCCAACAAACAGACATACACTTGCAGTTATTGTGCGAAGACGTTTGCGGTTAGTTATTTATTATTACTTCTTTTGTCCTCCATTGTTTACCAAAATTGCTTAACCTATACCTATAATGGACTTTGGATAAAATATTTAATTTTTTGATGGATTTTTTATAAATATTTTAAAATTATTATCTGTCTTTTTCTCAAAATTTACAAAAAAAGAGACAAGAGCATAAAATGGCACTGACGTAATGTGTTTGAAATACAACAAAAAACTTCTTAATTTGTATTTAACTTTAATTTTGATATATTTACGCTGAATATAGGGGTAGGCAGGGGGGACCTTAGTGGTAAGACACTCTATTCCCCACTTATCGTCAAATGCTGGAGATATTGGCTACTCTAAACGCGACGATCCATCGGTCCACAGAAGAAGGACTCGTACCGCGAGCACGTGCAGATCCACGAGGGGCCGCGCCACGCGTGCTCGTACTGCCCCATGCGCTTCGTGCAGCGCTCCAACATGCTGCGCCACGAGCGGCGCCACACGGGCGAGCGCCCCTACCGCTGCGCGCACTGCCCGCGCGCCTTCGCCGACAAGGGCGCCTGCACCGCGCACACCAGGTACCACCACCCCGACCCGCAGTTAGTATCGCACTATACTGTTGTTTGTCACGATCATGGTGCTGTGGGACACTTGTAGGAGTCATTTCTTTTTTTTTTCATTTCATTGCTCAGGTATGATGGGTATAGCAAGACGTGTAGTACCGCTACTCAGCACGTAATATATAGGAATTGGACGGAAAGTAGAGAGTTTTGTGTCTTAACGCTAGGTTTCTTTTGTCTACTTTACTATATATGAAATATAGAAAAAAATATAAAAAATATTACAAATAAAGGTTAAGATGTGAATGTGGAATTGACTTAATTAATATAGGTTTTGTATTGATGGCAATACTTAATTTCCATATTGTTTTGGCTTATTTTCCTATTATTTTTTTTCTTAAGTTTTACTACTATGTAGTTTTACAAATAAATTGCCATAGACATATTAAAAAAATATATAAATTAATTTATTCAACTCTTCTCCTATTATAGTTATACTTATCATATACTTATTAAAATGTCGATATGCAATTTAAAATTTCATTTTGTCGAAATTAGAATTTTGTAAAATAATTCATCCATTCATGTCTTCAAATAAGTAGTCGATATTGATACTTTTTTTTTGTAATGCATCAAATCAAATCAAAAACACTTTATTGCACATAGATAACATATAAATTCAATAAAATTAGTAATTTTAGCACAATACAAAGGTGGCCTTATCACTATAAGTGATCTTATTTAATACAACTCTTGGAAATTCTCTATTACATATATTGTATTTATTTAAGATTTTTTTTGTATTTAAATATAAGGGAATGTGTTTGTTAATTCGCGTTAATATTTTTTCTTGTACCGATATCGATATCAGTTCTACAAGAAAAAATCACGAGTATAAATATATTTTGGAAATAATGTATGTCCGGAGCATTTCTTAACATGAGACCAGTTGTGGCGCAGGGGCACGCTTATGCTCCTGTGTTACGAATGGTACGCGTGGACGTGGACTGGCGACCACGACTGGCCAAAGCGTAAACGCGTCAGGCTGGTTCGAATCCCACTCAAGGAAATTAAATTCCTTCCAGACTTCGGCGGAAAGTGGGTACCGGAAGTATCTTAATACGAATGTAGTGTCTTAACACTTCCCTCTGCCTACGTGAAAGTACTCCAAACATATTTTTAGTAAAAAACATTTTTCTAATGAAATAAGTTTTTAGGCGCGCATCCGGCATACAACTAAACTTTAAGAGATATTTTAAAATAAGTTATAGAAGAATTTTAATTTTAATTTTACATAAAAGACTGATATTACTTTTATGTATGTATCTCTTAATGTTTATGGACAGTTTAGGATGTATATATGTAATATATGTCATGGTCGCGTTGAGGTTAGGTTTTTTGAAGTTTTGCACATTGTACACTGAGGAGAAAAGTACAACTAACTTTAGAGACGACTCATCGACTGTACTATACATAATTTAATTAAACTTATAAAAATATTTATATTTACCTATAGTATTTACTTGTTTAATCGGTCTGGTTATAACTAACCTGCGGTCGGTATTGGGTCTTATCAATATGCATGAAAATAAAATAAAAAATGTATATGCTGTTTTTTTTTTCAGATCAGTATTATTTAGAAAAAAAAAATTAGCTTCACGCTGTATCCCGCACACAGCAGAGTAGGCAGAGGGAACGTAGTGTTAAGACACTCCGTTCCCCACTTTCTGCCGAATTCTGGAGGCATAGCGTGTTGAGTGGCAGAACTCAACGCCGCGCTTAACCTCAACACCAGAGCGAAGAAATGGAAATATAAATTTAAGTAAATATTTCATCTCCTCGAATGGGGATCGAACCCTCAACCAGTCGATTTGCAGTCACACCTCGTGCCGCTGCGCCACGACCGGCCTCATTTTCCGGCATCATTTAGGCAGAATATAAAGTATATTAAGAAACCTAAGCCACGTTTAAAACGTATGGCATGATTAATATACGAGATAATTTATTTGAATAATTAAACTTACATTAATAATATTTCATATGATATTTAGTAATCGTTTGTAGATCCTAGTTGTCCCTCTGTTTCAGAACACACTCTAAGGACAGGAGCTACGCTTGTCTGTACTGTGGACAGACATTTGTACAGAAGTCGAAGCTCACATATCATATTAGAAAACATACTGGAGAAAGTGAGTATTAATTTTTTTTAATAATTTATTTTTTTTAAATAATATTGTATTTTTTTTAAAATAATATTGTAAATAAATAAGATTTTATTATAATATAATATCTTATTTACAATATTATTTCTGAATATGTATCTGTCGTGGCGCAGATTCACAGCGTGTCTGGCTGTAAGAGGTTTAGGATTCGATAACACGGGTTGAATGAATTATTTTCATTTCCTTACTCTGGTAACTTAATATTAAGTTTCCTCTACAATAATATATCTTCATCAACAATTTTTAACCTATTTTCCTTTCGTCCAGATCTAGAAGCATGTCCAGTGTGCTCCAAGCTGTTCACAAGTGCGTGTTCCCTACGCGAGCACATGAAGACACATCTGACGAAGCGACAAATAGTCAAATGTCCGTTGTGCGGTAAGATTGTTTCTTTTTTTATTTTTATTTTTTAGTATATTTGATAATTTAGGGCTTTGTTTTGGCTCCATCTGTGTCCTATACAAAACAGGAGGAGGAGGTCGGTAGGAGGAACTTGGTGTCAAGACGTCCCCATCATGTCGCTTTCGTTCCCTAATTTTCGCCGAATTCTCGAGGCATTGTGTGTTGCGTGGCGGAAATCGGCGCCCCGCTTTGCCTCTTTATCAGAGCCAGAAAATGAAAATATTACATATTTATTCATTCCTCCAAGTGGATCCGAACTCAAAACAGTCATAATTCATGTCAGTTTTAAATAAAATAGAGTAATGAAATGAATGCAGCGCAGTTAGGATAAAAAATATATATAAAACACAAAAACAATTTATCATAAAATATATTTTATCAAAACATTTTATCACAACATGTAAACGACAAGGTAAACATTTTATCACAAAACAACTGTATCAATAATATTCTACATTCTACTCAGAGTATGTTTAGTTCTCGTCATTACATTGCCTCCGCTTATGCAGGGTAGACGAAGGTAGGTATATGCGGGATACCTCTTAAAATGATCCATTTGTCCCACAGACAAGGGCTACGCGGACGAGCGCTACATGCTGCGCCACCTGCGCACGTCGCACACGCGCTCGCAGTTCAGCTGCCCCATATGCACCAAGCTGCTCACCAGCGCCGCCGGCCTGCGCCACCACGTCATCACGCATAGCCCCTTGAACACGTTCAGGGTAAGTGGATATATTTTTTTTAGCTTCATGCTATAACACGCAGAGGGAACCTTTTCAAGTGTTTTTGTTCTGCATTTTGTACCGAATTCTTGAGGCAACACGCAGTTGAGTGGCGAAACTCAACGTCGCGCTATGCTTCGATACCAGAGGATAGATAAATAATAAATATTCTATTTCCTCGAGTGGGAATCGTATCCACGGCCTTCCGCGTTTACAGTTGCACACTTATGCCCCTGCGCCACGACTGGCCTGAAAGTGTATATTCCTTACTTAACTTCACACTGTATCCCTAGCTGGGTAGGCTACGTCCACTATCTTCAACCTCTTTATACATACCCTCCGGGGGGTCCTGATGCTTTTGCGGCAAACGAGGTCTACCCCTATCTCTCTTACCGTTTTCTTTTCCGTCATAAATCTTTTTTGATATTATTTCGCCAATCGTTCGTTAGACGTGCCCAAATTAGCTGAGCACATTCATCTTCATTCTCACCGTGATATCCTCCCTAGTACCTGAAATTCTGTGTATCTCTTCATTAAGTATTCCATCAGCTAAGCTGACTCCGCATACCCTAAAAAGAGATCGCATCTCCACAGCATTCATCTTTCTTTCATTCTTCTTCTGTAATACCCACGTTTCGCTACTGTATAACAGCGTCGGTACCTACACCTTTTCCACTACTATGACGTAATATTATAAAGGCTGACCTCCGCCCCCCCTCATTCCTCCTTATAATTTTCCTCAAAAGGAACACAAACGTATACCAAATAATAATATTTGTCATTATAAATAATATACCTCTCACGTCCACAGTGCAAGTGCTGTCCAAAATCCTACGCAGTGAAACGTACGATCATTAAACATCTGCGCAAACGTCACGGCCTCAAAGGCGGGGACTTGAACCTGAAGGACTTTTACACGCGCCTAGAGCCAAGAGAGTGTCAACTCAAGTTAGACGAAACCACAATGACCACCATATTCGGACCACCGAAGAAACCAGCACCAGAAGTGCTAATCGCTGACTTTGTGACATTCTCCAAAAAAATCTCCTTCGCGCAGAACATAGAGAACAATAACACTGATGACACAGAGGATGATAACGACGCTAACGATGGGAAAGAGAGTGATAATGATCATGATGCTGGTAGCAACAGCGAAACGGAAGAACAAATGCCGCGTATCAAACAAGAAGTAGTCAGTGGTGATGAACTGGAGCCCACTGACTTTGTAAGCGTCAAAATTGAGCCCATGGAGGACGATAATGTTGATTAGTTCGTGTATTGACTTTTTTTTTATATTAGAAATTGAATTTAGAGGTGTTGGTAATGATTGTTTAATGTATTGAAATTTATGTAATGTTAGCGATGGTTGTGTGTTCGAATCACGCTTGGAGATACATTTATATTTATTATGTTTGGGTCTTCAGTCTGGATGAAAAATTAAAATATAATATTGGGATGGAATATGAATGAGTTATTAATGTAATTTATCTGTATGACAAATTTTAGAAAAAGTATAGAGATTAAAGATAGATATAAAATTGATGATAATAGGATCTATCCTATAAAACATCTATGTTTTGAAACAAGATTTATGGAATTGACTTTTAAGGAATGTTTGATTTGTGTAAAAGCAAATATAGTAATCTCCAAGCAGATATTTAAATTAAACATGTTTTCATAATAATTTCTGTAACTTAAGCAAAAAAAAAAATCGGACTATATTATATATTGAATATCCCTGTTTTCTTTGCATAGCAATATGTATTGCTGTATTTGCTTCTATATGAGTCATTTGACAGATCTTTTGCAATTCGATTATATATATAAGTAATTATAATAAATTGCACCTTTAGAAATATACATTTTGTTATAAGGAATTTTTTTATATTGATTAGATATTATAGTTGAAACAAATTGAATATGAAATTATGAATAATATAATTTTTCTTTTATGCTATTTGCCACTATTTTATTTTCATTTCATTTAAAGTAATACTTTATTTTATATTGTAGACATATATATACAGTGGAGAAGATCCCATATTAGGCAATTTATTGTTAAGCAAACTTAAGTTATTAAAAGTACTAAATGTTGTCTAACAGTACTTGACTCAGATACTGCAATTTTTTTTATTTCAATAACCGAACTACCAATAATAAAAATATGTTTTAGATTTATATGCAAAAATAGTTATAGTCATATATATTATATTAGGATATTAGGAAGGATTTCTTATATACACATAAAAATATTAATTTTGTTATTTAGCCAATTTATTACAAATAAGCATAACATTATAAAAACCCTTAATTTAGATTATTATTTGATATTTTTCTTTTTTATATTTTTTTCTTATAAGAGATTAATGACACTAATGATTTACTATATTAATCGTAATTAAAATATTAGAATTAGATATTTTCATATAAGATTAAGTTAAAAAAAATCTTGTTAGTGGAATGCTTTTTTTTAAATTATTCATGTATAAGTGGTGGTTAACTTAAGCACAAAGAGTATGAATAAAGACACTTCTAATTAAAAGGTTTTTTCATTGCCATTTCCTAATATATTTTTCTTTATAGTTACATATTATTAACATTTAAAATGATTTTAAATCAAAATATACATGCTTTTGCTGTTCCACGTCAATTTTATTACATTAAAATAGGGCATTTTATAGGAATAGCACATTCATATTTTTTGCTTTTGCTTAGTCCATTCAATAAAACACTTAGTTGGTAGCAATATTGTCGCATGCAATACTTTACATTAACATAAAATGTTTTATTTATGATCCTATTTAAATAAAACTCATACTGCATGTATAGTTGTTAGATTGTAAAAATTACATTCAAAAAAGTTAAACCATTTCTGAGATTAGCGTGCACAAACAAACAGACAAAAATAAAATTAAATTAAATTAGCTTCACGCTGTATCCCGCACACAGCAGGGTAGGCAGGGGGAACCTAGTCCGTTCCCCACTTTCTGCCGAATTCTGGAGGCATTGCGTGTTTAGTGGCAGAACTCAACGCCGCGCTTAACCTCGACACCAGAGCGAAGAAATGGAAATATAAATTTAAATAAATATTTCATCTCCTCGAGTGGGATCGAACCCACAACCAGTCGCTTTTGCAGTCACACCTCGTGCCGCTGCGCCACGACCGGCCTCGACAAAAATAAAAAAGACCCTTAATTTAATACATTTTCTCATAAATCTTTCTGTAAACAGCTATGAATTACAGTTTTATTATATGTATACATTAGACAATTTTTAATAAACTATTTTTAAACGTGCTAAAAGAATTTTAGAGGCCGGTCGTGGCGCAGCGGCACGAGGTGTGACTGCAAAACCGACTGGTTGTGGGTTCGATCCCCACTCGAGGAGATGAAATATTTACTTAAATTTATATTTTCATTTCTTCGCTCTGGTGTCGAGGTTAAGCGCGGCGTTGAGTTCTGCCACTCAACACGCAATGTCTCCAAAATTCGGCAGAAAGTGGGGAACGGAGTGTCTTAACACTAGGTTCCCTCTGCCTACCCTGCTGTGTGCGGGATACAGCGTGAAGCTAAAAGAATTTCATATGTATCTTTCAAGATTAATGCGTGCAATGGACACATGGAGAACAGCTGTAAAATGTCACAATGACATCTGTCACTAAATCGTGCTAGACTTTGGACTCGCGGATTATTCGCAATAACATTATTTTTTTTATATTAACAGTACATATAATTACTGTAAAATGAAATTATTAGATTGAATTGAACATTATTTAGTAGATGTGAATATTTTTTTTGTAAACTAAAAATGTTTAATCCAACAGTAACGGTTCGTCGTATCGATGTTTTGATACGTATTTTGAACGGTCGTAAAACTATATTGAAGTCGAATTTAGTTCGTGCGTACTCTAGCGAAGGAAAGATTACTATAGGAAATGTGTCTAAGGAAATTACAACACCTAAAAAGATTGAATATGTGCCGAGAAAATACTGTATGTTTTATGTTTACATTCTGTATAACCTTAAATGATTACTTAAATGTGTTACATTTTTTTATTTACAAGAATATATTTGACAATAATATGACCAAAGGCATAAAGAGTTTATTTATTTCGCCATTTTAATATTTTTTTATGTAAATAAAAAATAAACTATTTTTATCGCATTATTTCATTATGAATGAAGTTACATAACAATTAATACAAAAAAAATAGTAAATAATATTTATTGACTGTGTTATAATTTGTATTCCATAAAAAAAAAGTCATACTATGTATTTTTTTTAGTAACAATAGAAGATGCTGAATTGAAATCTTTATCACAAAGTACTCTCCGCAATCTGAGATGGATGTTACAAAAGGATATACTTGGACAGGACATGTTTCTGCTAGGTCGTCCAGGGCCAAGCAGGTCATAAAAATAAGTTGTTTATTTTATTTTAATTATTTTGTATCCAAGACCAGTGGAACGGCGACTGCTAATGTAATTCATGTTTCCTACTCTGGAAAATTAATTATTTTCATATTACTTATTTTAGAAAATGTCAATCACATAATCCACCTCTCTGAAATCATCCAAACCCTCTGACCAATAAGCCATATGTTCTCACCCAGCTACATCGAAATTCTTCCTTCTTGAACCTTTGTTAAAATTAATTTATATTGTTAGCATCTCTGAAGAAGTAACATTTCGCAAAATAGAAAGCTGTTTAGAAAATATTTTAAAACTGTTATGTAAAAATGTTAAAAATAATATAACTGTTCTGGCAAGAGCATGACTATGTTTTGATTCACCATTTATATATTTTGTTTAGCCCTATTTTATATTATAATTAAAAAAAATAAATTAAATTAAATTAGCTTCAAGCTGTATCCCGCACACAGCAGGGTAGGCAGAGGGAACCTAGTGTTAAGACACTCGTTCCCCACTTTCTGCCGAATTCTGGAGGCATTGCGTGTTGAGTGACAGAACTCAACGCCGCGCTTAACCTCGACACCAGAGCGAAGAAATGAAAATATCAATTTAAGTAAATATTTCATCTCCTCGGGTGGGGATCGAACCCACAACCAGTCGGTTTTGCAGTCGCACAGTGCCGTTGCGCCACGACCGGCCTCATTATAATATTAAAGATAATAAAGAATACAATAAATGTTGCAGGAGGAAAGTGGCTTTCCAGTATTTGGAATTGACTCAACGAGAATTAGAATATGTAGCCTTATCAAGAGATACAACAGAGGCTGACCTTAAGCAAAGGAGAGAAATTCAAAGTTCTACTGCAAAATATTTTGATCAGGTATGATATTTATTAATGCATTTGTTTCTAGAACATGCTTTGTATTGTGATAATAGCCAACTAGTATATTCATTTTAAAATTGATATTGACAGAAAGAATACTTCAGACAGTGAAGTGAACATATCTTAAGGAGCCTGTTAAACCTACATGTTGTTTAGCAAGTCCTGGGAATGGCTCTGAGCCAAATCCTGAAGGCATTGCGTGTTGAGTGGCAGAGCTAAGCACCAAGCTTTGCATCTCATGAAAATATTAAATATTTCTTATCCTGGAATGGGAATTGAACCCACAACCTGCCACGTTTACATTCACACGCTTGTGTTGTTCGCACAATATTTTAATGATCTTTAAAACAATCACAAATTAATAAAAGTGGAAAAACATTTTTAAAATGGAAAATTATTTTTATTTTAGAGTGCAGTTCGAGCTGCAATTGAGGGGAGAGTGCTCGTAATAGAAGGCATAGAAAAAGCAGAGCGCAATGTGTTGCCAGTTTTAAATAACCTCCTGGAAAATAGGGAAATGCATCTTGAAGATGGTAGGTTTTTGATACCGGCATCTAGATATGATAAGCTACTGGAAGTGAGTAAATTTTAACTATATAGAATATTAATACTAAATATAAATTATAGTTTATCATTGGGGCAATTTTGATCATTTTACTTGAGTAAACTTAAGTCATTTCTTTTTTGGGCATGAAAAATAATGTCAATATCAAAATTTACTTAATTTTAACACTCACAGCCATTAGACGTGTCCCTTTCATATACTTGATGTTCATTGTTCATAAAATTATCCTTTTTCTCTTTTTCATATAAAAAAATATCGAAATAAATATAACAGTAGTTGTTTACACAAAAAAGTTAATATAACATTTCGAAATTATTATTAATTAATGTTTTTAAGCAGCCACTCCATCCTATTCTTTGAAGTGGGGAGTAAAATTTAATTATGTTATAAGCTCTCCTGTCTAGTCAAATTGTCTTGTCAAATTTATTTATTTATACATTTTTTCTAAAGGAACACGGTATAGACGAAGTATCAAAGTGGAGATTAGTTCGTGTCGATGAAAATTTCCGAGTAATAGCCCTAGGGTTGCCAGTGCCCAAATATGTGGGACAGCCATTGGACCCTCCACTAAGATCAAGGTTTCAAGCTAGAGACGTCGCTACGATAGGATATGGGGTAAGTGAATTTTTGTTGATGCGTTTGAATTGCAGAGGGACACAATGAAATATTTCTAATTTTTTTTATGAATTGAGGAAATAATTGATAATATAAAAAGAGGCGACATAAAAACCTTTAAAAAGTAAACAAAACATTAGGAAAGAGTAATTAATAAATTCAAAAGGCTGTACATATTTTCTTGATTCAAGCAAATTTTTATCTACTCTATCTTTACTGCTACTCTTTACAAATCAATCAAGTTTCAAACGCCTTCTTTCGTTAGGATGAGACTGCGTGTGGAATTTTTAACTATTACTGCTCCAGATATTTCATATATTTCCCTTCATTTATGATATTGATACCGATAAGCCATACGTTCTCATCAAGCTATGTCGAAATTCTTATACGCTTGTTACAACTTATTTATTTTGTTAGCATCTCTGTAGGAAGATTTTTACAAATTTCCGCTACCCAAAGATAATTACTAAGAATTATCGTCTGGCAAGAGAAAATGCTATTTACTACATATATTTAAAAAAAAATTAAGTGTTATTCCACACTTAGGAAAGAAAAACACTTATTTAGAAAATGATTAAAAAAATAAAGCCTCGCGCCTCTTGGAATCCGTCCAAGCGGTCTGAACAGCTAAGCCATACGTTCTCACAAACTAAGTTGTAATAAGCGTATAAGAATTTCGACGTATAATATTTTCGAAGAAATTTGTAAAAATCTCCCTACAGAGATGCTAACAACATAAATAATTTGTAACAAGCGTATAAGAATTTTCACGTACAGCGCTTCGACGGTTTTCTAGAGACCCAGATTCAAATCCCGCCACGTTCAATTTTTTTATACGTTTTCTAAATAAGCACAATTGATTAAATATTAATTGGCAGCAGGATGGGGATATCAACGCCGCGCTTTGTCTTTTTACGAAGGAGTATAGGGAGTTTACTGTCTGACGTTGTGTTGCGCCGCGACAGACTCGAGTATATTTCACGTTGTAAGGAATATGAAAACTTGGAGTATTTACTTTAAAATGGAAAGATATATTCTTTAACATTATAATATAATCACTTTCGATTTTTTAAATTGTTTATTTATGTGAAGAGAATTATTTTATGTTCATTATATAATAAGATTAGAAGAATCCGAAAAGTATATACATGTTTAATTATATTAAAATGGAAAAGCTCCTACGTATACAAAATTACAGAATTTTAATAATTAGATACAATAATTTGATAACACTTATATATTTTATCGATAACTTTAAGCTTTAGTTATGTTTTTAAGCAAAGCGTCAGTATTTTAAGATCTCTGCGATAAAAGACTTTCAGCCATACCAGGTGTGGTTGAACTAAACTTTTTATTTAAAGCTTCTGGCATAAAAATGTGTACTTGTTTCTTCGACTTTCCCACGTCCGGTATTAATTTCTTATTAACCATTTCAGCGTATTGTTTTTCCACTGCATTTCTTTCAGATACCATTTTTTGTCGTGTTTCCATAACACTAGCTCTCATGTCTTTGACCTTTTTGTTTTCCTTTACCTTTGTATCATTTCGTGGCGTGCTTTTTACGTTTCGTGACTGTCGCGCGTAGTTCTCGATCGTGTTGGCCGATGTCGGCATGTAACATTCTTGCCGATCGATAACCCCACTCGTCTTCGAATCGACCCTTACTTCCTTGGCTCTCAATTCTGCGACAGTTTTAGACTTGGTCAAATTACGTCGTTGTATTTCCGGCCAGCTGTGCCTTGGTTGTGACATCCTCTCCACATTTTCTACTGTCAAAAGATTGACTTTCCCAGCTAGGTCTAACCATTGCAAAACTCTGTCAGACAGTTCCGTGTTCTCCTTAACTTCAGTTCTGGCAGTTCTATTACTTTTAACAGCCCTCATATTATCAGTTTCTAAGTTTAGTCGAAAGTTGTTTAAATCGCATAAAGGTAGAGGAGATGCTTTTACGATAAATTCTCCTTCGGAACTGTCCACATCGGAAAGGTTTAATTTTTCAATATGTGGCGTGCAGTCAGATCCTTGTGGAAACTTTTCGCTTCTGATGACAAGGTTTAATTTTCTCAGACAACCTCCTAAATCGTCGTGGTGGCTTAACGCGCTGATATTTCTTCTTATAGTAGACTTCACGCAGCTGGCTGAGGAATGCGGTCTTCGTCTTTTTGCACAAAGTTTAAGAAATTGTGGATCGTCGTGCGTTAGTATTGCGTGTCGGAATCCGTCCACCCACACTGTTCTAATGTACATAGGGCGCTGGGACGACTGCCAGAGCGCGGGCATATTACACCTAGCTCAGTCTAGAGTTTAACTTTTCTAGACACGTAATGTTTAATGTGTGTTAGTATTTGTTTTTCCCTCATAATTGATTGTTTTTTGTTGGTTGTTAGTGCAACCTGAAACAAAAATCGATTAAAGTCGTTTTAGCACGAATATTTGTTGCTTCATATGTTTTGCTAAGGATTCAAGTCAATATAAATGTTATATTACAAAATGTGAGTAGTTCTAAATTCTATGTTTAAAATTTGACGTCAAAAAGAAATTTAAATATAATAGATATTACAATAAAAAAATCCTGGAAGTTTCAATACTATAACTATAAATCAACTTCACTTCAGCAGGATAGACAGAGGGAACCTAGTGTCCCGTCCCCACTTTCCGCTGAATTCTGGAGGCATTGTGTGTTGTGTGAACGCCGCGCTTTGTCTTAATACTAGAGCGAACAAATGAAAATATAAATTTTAAGTAAATATTTCATATCCTCGAGTGGGTATCGGATCCACAACCAGTCGCATTTACAGTCACACTTTGTGCCCCTGTGCCACGACTGGCCTCAATACTATAACCATACATGATTCTATTTAATTATTCTTATAATCAATTCTATTAATAGCTCTGTAACAATTAATTAATTCGGATTCATCAATAGTTTAATCTATTACATTATCCATTCAGCGATACTCACACCGTAACTGATAGAATTTTCCACTAGTCATATGCGTGACTTTGCATAACTAACGAATAAGGGTAGTTTATGAATGACTTCTAGTTCGAGTTAACGACGAATTGAGAAATTCTTTAGAATAATTTAAAATTGATGATCTTAATAATAACTCGTTTATGACGCGGATTAAATTATATAAAGATTAAATTATACGGATTAAATTATATTAAATTATATAATAAAGATTAAATGTCGAGTTTAAATTTCCATACGTTAAAACTAGTTTGAATTTTCTGTATTACTGATTAAGCAGATAAGCATTTAATATATTAATTACTACACTGACTAAGTAACTAGATATTTTACTTAAAATTATATTATATGTTTGTAATACTTTATTACATCATCATGAATAGACACAAAAAGAAAAAAAAGAAAATCACATTCATTTTGACGTAAAGGCGGCCGTATCACCACAGGTGATCTCTTCCAGGCAACCCCTACTATAAAAATATATCAGACTAGAGGGCGCGCGCGGCTTCGCCCGCTTATTAGGAGTGAATTCTAAAAAAACCACGAAACATGTGTTCAATAAAATATTTTTAACAGTCTGAATTTTAATTTTTATAAAAATCGGTGGCAATTTAAAGATTTTTCCATATAAACTTTCAACCCCTTATTTGAACCCTTAGGGGGTGAATTCTTAAAAACCATGAAACACGTGTTCAATGAAATATTTTTAAGAGTCTGAATTTCAAATTTTATAAAAATCGGTACAGATTATTTTTTTTTTCCATACAAACTTTCAACCCCTATTTCATCCCTTTAGGGTTAAAATTTTTCAAATTCCCTTCTTAGTGGATGTCCAGAATATAAAAATAAACATCTGCCCAAATTTCACGTTTCTACCATCAGCGGTTACGGCTGTGCGTGCGTCTTACCTCAGTCAGTCAGCACAAGTCCTTTTATATATATAGATTATACTTTTTAACAAAAAAACCGACTGTTTTAATTTAAACGTAATCCCATAATCAGAACCTTCCATCAAACTACTCTTGAAATGCTAAATATTAGCCTTTGCAATAAAAAAAACATCGAAATCGGTTGGCGGGATATTGAGTTATTCGTCTATTCGTTGCGCACGTAGTTAATGCAAATTTAATACTTATGTGATTTTCTAATGGATACCATTGTCAGAAATTGACCATATTAAAATGAGACCACACGGGAAGCTCTAACTTTCAATTAAAAAAAAAGAATCATCAAAATTGGTTTACCCAGTCAAAAGTTCTAAGTAACAGACATAAAAAATACATTTGAATTGATAATCTCCTCCTTTTACAGAAGTCTGTTTAAAACACATTTTAGTTTGGTTAATTATTAAGATGTAGAAAGAACTAAACAAGCGCTAGTCGGGTTCGTCTACCGAAGGTTCCCTACAAAAATCTAAAACTTTTTCTGAAATTCAAGCTTTATTTAATTTAACCACACAACATTGCCAACCAACTTAACCATGAATGTATAGTTCTCAGATTTCAGATTTTCTCTTTTACGGTGGATATTTTTATTTTTTCTGAACTAGTACTATCTGTAGATACTAGCTGCCAAATTTCATTATTAATTTTGATTCCCATTATATCTTTGAAATACGGGTTTTTGCAATATATCTTTTTTTAAATAAATGTAAAAATATATTTTTTTCAAGAAATTAAGGGGTCTGATGTCTTTAGTATATGGTTTGAATTTCCAAACGTACCGTACCTGAGATAAAGGCTCTTGACAGAAAGACGGACGGATCTCATAAGGGTTCCTTCTTTCCTTAAAAGGTACGGATTCCTACAAAGTACCGTAAACGCGCGCTGCTTTATTATTTGTTATGTCATTTTCCCACACCAAAGCATAATATTTACTATATTTTTTCTTTATTGCATTTAAAAATGCCTGAATAAAGAGTGGAATTTGACAGAGAAACGCCACACTCTGTACCCTACTTTCTGCCTTTTTTTCAAGAGGTTGCAGAGTTTATCGCTGCGCGCTGTCTGCCATCCCTTGGATCCACCCATCGCGTTTACAGTTAGACTTTGTCTACCTGCGTCGCGACGTTCTAACCGAAATGCCACCCATAAATAACACCCATAGTATTATCAATATTATCAGAATCATTATATTTAATTTTACTAATTAGATTGATATTGATTTCTTTACATTATTAACTACTTACCTTTAAATTAATCCCATATTTTGACTTTCTGATAATAAACTGTTGTTGAATGTACATACATACGTAAGTAGTAGACGTAGAACTAAGTTCCCAACATATAATCAAATATAACCCACATAATTCAAAATTTCCTTTCAAATAATATCGTATGAAATGTTGGTATTCAAAGGAATCAATGGATCGACGTCGTTACGTATATCTGTGTCGCGAGTGACTGGATGCCCCTCCGTTACCGTTGCCAGTTTTGTCCTTAACTCCGATGTAAAGGCTTTATCACATTGACTGGGTTTCCTTTTTGTGTAGTGGTTTTTTGAGAAAATAGAGATGTTGAAATGGTATAATCGATGTGGTAAACAGACAGGCAGCGTTGCAACACGTAATGTAAATGTAAGTATCTTTTTGTAATCGAAGGAGGATAATTTTTAGTGTTTGTTCTCTCAAAACTTTTGAGTGGCTGAACGGATTTTGATGGTACTTTTTTATTAGAAAGCTGGTGCTTCTCGTGTGGTCCAACTCTGATTCTGTCCATTGCTGTTCATTGACAATGTCATCCACGAGAAAATCACATAATATGAGGCGTATAGTAACGAGGTAAAGCACGACGTAGAGTTCCGCCACACACACAATGCCTTCAAAACTCGGAATTAATGAATCGGATCGGGAAATGGAAATGTCTTAGTAGGAACGGTGTTTCTTAACATTAGATTTTTAAGGTCCCTCTTCTCCTACCTTATTAAATTATAGAAAATAAAAAATATCTGTCATTCAACACTAAATATTTTGTATACAAGAAATAAACTTTCCTTCTTCCTTATAGGTACGTGTGGCAACGACTTTACTTTGTGAACTTGCGGTGGTTGAATTACATCATGCAACGCTAAGGATTTGCATATTTCCGTTCATAAAGGATGACAATTATAAGTTTAGCAACCTTTTTTGTTTTTGTTTTTTTAGTATAAATTTATTTGGGTGTATATCGCGTGAATGAAGCAATTTATCGTGGATATTTTTCTTTTTTACTTCGTATATTTCTTCGTATTTACGATTCTATGTGTCAGTTTGTTGTGGAGGCAGCGGTTTGTTTGCGGTTTTGTTGCAAATAGTCTAATTAAAGTTACAGTAAACTAAAAAAATAACAAAGTCGCCGTAATGGTTGTGTGTTCGACTCCGCCCAGTGGAATGATTACATTAAAATTACTTTTATTTCCTCGTTTTGATAAAATTCGTTGCGAGAGGTTAAGTTTGGCTACTCAACACAATGTCAACTTAACGCAATGTCTTGAAATTTGAGCGAAAAGTTGGATACGGAGTGTCTCAACACGTTCCTTTTTGAGAAAGGGAACTTTTTGAGACATCCTCTGAAAAAGCGTGAAGCTATAAAAAAACAATTAAACCATAATTGGATTGTGAAGCTGTATAATCTTTCCTATACATATGTATGTATATGTTTATTTTTAAACAAAATAAGTATGGAGTATACTTACTTAATAAAATATATAAATAAATATTTTTGAAAGTTGCAATTTTACTAATAATATCTTCCCAAACGAGGCCCTTGCTTCGCCCACTGGAACATTCGTTAAAGTAATTTATTTAAGGAATATTATTATACCAGCTGGTCCTTAATTCTTATACCAGAAATATGCGATAATACAACGGGAGACATTATAAATTCAATGATTTTGCATAATTTTGGTAGAGTCAAACTGTTAGTTTGCACGAAGCATTAAATTTTATGTGCTCAAATGAGTAGTTTGGTAACGTTCGAACTTGCTAATAGCGATCTATCTAGAGATAGGGCGATACTATCTTTCTAAGCGAATTTCAGGAATACCATTATGTAGAGAATGGTTTTCTATTTATAAGTAAAACATAGATAGATTAAAAAAATTAAATCAGCTTCACGCTGTATCCCGCACACAGCAGGGTAGGCAGAGGGAACCTAGTGTTAAGACACTCCGTTCCCCACTTTCTGCCGATTTCTGGAGGCATTGCGTGTTGAGTGGCAGAACTCAACGCCGCGCTTAACCTCGACACCAGAGCGAAGAAATGTAAATATAAATTTAAGTAAATATTTCATCTCCTCAAGTGGGGATCGAACCCACAACCAGTCGGTTTTACAGTCACACCTCGTGCCACTGCGCCACCACTGGCCTCAACAACATAGATAGATATTTACTTTATTTTGAGATACATAAGAAATTGACTTTTACATCAGTAACTTTCGGTGCTAAGAAGATTTTTAAAATATGTGTTAAAAATAAAATGAAAAAATACATGTAGGTATGTATATCTATCATACTTTGTATTATAAATGTAAATCGAGCGGAGTGTCTTAGCATTATTCTCCCTCTGACTACCTTCTACATGCAAGATACAGCGTGAAGCTGAAAAAAATATGGAGAGAAGCTGGTAATGTGGCCCCCCATTTTGTTTTTGAAGGAAGTCAGTATGAAAAGTAAAAGCAATACAAATCTAAATAATACATCGTCGGATTTGATATTTATTTATCTATATATGATTTAGTATGGAATAAAAAAATGCGACAGAATATAAAGAAATATACTATATAATGTATTCCGAATAAACTGGTTGGGGACAAAAAAAAATGTCTAGGCAAACAAGTAAAAATTTCAAATACCACACAAATATATCTGTATGTTATAATGTTGTTATACAAGCAATATGAGGGAAAATTACCAACATTAAAGAATCTATTAACAAGCTTTCTTAAATATTATGCATATTTATTTAAAAAATCCTGTAGGATAAAGGTAATTAAACATAACGTCGAACTCTCGGCAGCTATAACTTGATATTTACAAAATTATTGAAACCCTTCTCTTAGATTTTTTTGTATAATTTAATTTTTTTCATATTAATATTCCGTTTTAAAAAAAGTGTCACTGGATAGCCTGATTCATTGAACAAATTTCAAGGGTGGCCACGATACCTGCGGGGGCCACAATACCACCTTCTCCTAAATATATTAGACTATTTTCATATAGAAGAAAGCTTCTTCCATATATTACGAGTAAGGTAAACTATATTCAAATGCGATCGCTATTTCACGTAGGAACTGTAAATCGTATTTGAATGATATGCATAGATAGGAAAAGTTGTTGATTTTGTATCCACAAGTATTATATAACTTTTATATACATATAAGATCGGGGCAAAAGTATTTTCGTATTTTGAATGTATTATTATTATATATATATATATATATATATATATATATATATATATATTTAATACTGAGACCCTGCTGTGTGCGGGATATAGCGTGAAACTGAAAAAAAAGAGATGAGATTTAGATTATACCGCACGTAACAGAGTAGGCGGAAAGAACTTGGGAATCTAGTTTTAAAACATTTCCGTTCCCCACTTTCCGCTGAATTCTGGAGTCATTGTCTTTTTAGTAGCGCTCAACGCCGCCTTTTGCCTTGTTACCAGAGTAACGAAATGGAAATATTAAATATTTCAGTCCCTTCAGCGGGAAAAAAAACGCAAAACCTTTTATTTTACATAGATTCATTACACTAACTACTTGTTCAGCAATATCACGTTTTCCCTGTAAATTGAAAACGGCAATAAACAGAACTTGCTAAATGAAATGTTGCTTCTGTAACGAGTTGTCGGAATTAATATCCGCTGGTAATTGTGGGGAGTAGTTTAATGGGGTAGGGGTAATGGGAGTAGACATGGAAGGTGTTTATGGTCTTGTACCCTATGGTGAAATAGTATTTGAGACACAGTCCTAGTAGTTTATTTCAGACTTTCTAGTTATTTCCTTTAATTCAGTTTTATTACCTTTATGTCAGTTTTAGTTTTATTACGTTTATGTCAGTTTTAGTTTTTTTTGCCAAATTAGCGACAGTATCGATGTGTTTTACTATAAATTATTGTTGTGAATTCAAATCCTTTTTGTGTTTATCTTGCTCTATATTAGTTTAATATAGCCGACGCAGTCAAAGCAAAGCGCGGGGTTAAGTTCCGACGCTCAACACGCAATGCCTATAGAATTCGGCGGAAAGTGTCTTAACACTATATTTCTCCTGCCTAGGGTAGGCATACATACAAAGTGGAGCCGAAAAAAAATTGAATCTAAATTTAAAAATCATTACAATAAATCAGAAATAGTTTCAGCTACTTTGCGGTTTTCGTGTGTAACTTGTAAACAGCTGGTTTATAAATCTTATAACTTTGCACATCACTAACTGTCGTGTTGTTTTGTTTTACACCCAACTGTGGTTCTTGGATTTATGTTTTGTTTATTTTTACTATTTTCTATATTACCATTTAACATGAAAAATATACATTATTATTTTTTATTTCTAGATATATTGAAATTATGCCAAAATCTGTGTGTAGACCATATAGTATATCGTTACTATTATCTTATTTCTTCTAATTTTTTATGATATTAATGTAAGTGTATATTTTTTCAAATAATATATACATATGTTATGTATTAAATTCTTATTATATTACTATGTGAATTCTATTTAAGTATGGCGGTAGCTTAGGAAACGATTTAATTAAACGCAAAGGTTTATTTAAGTGCAAAGAAACGATTTAATAAAAAAACCTTATTAAAACTAGCTTATAATTAAACAAGGAACGGAGTGTCTTAACACTAGGTTCCCTCTACCTACAGCGTGAAGGTGAAAAAAAAAATTAAACAGGTGAATTGCTCAAAGTTAGCGACAAGAATTTTTATTTATTAATTAAAACAATGGATGAAATATGGGATGGTCCACATAGCTGATTGTTACAAGTCAAAGATTTATCTTAAGTGTGAGAAATGTTGTATGGGAACCTAAAAACGAAACGAAAGTGGGGGGTTCTTACTAAAATGTCATAAGAAAACATCACCCCATTCGATTACAATTTAATATATTCTAGTAAATTTTAAATATTATTTATGAAGTACGTAAATGTACGTAATTTACGTACTTCATAAAAAGTTTTAAGAATTTCCTATTAGCAATGTAGGAAAAAGGAAAATTCATCCAAATTTAAAATTAAACTCGAAAAGCCAGTTACTATAAATTACCATACAATTTCTGCCATATAGGAACATCTAAATATACTAAAAGAGAATGCTCCACGGGTCGACGCTGCGAAGTTGGAACAGCTACTATCGGCCGCCCACGCGCTAATCAGTCCTGAACTACAGCAAATAAGCTTGCCTGATTTCCCCGTGGACAATTTGAATGCAGCTGCAGTAATATTGGTAAGCCCAGTTATAAGTCAACTAAGTTCATAGAAGAGGCCAGTCGTGGCGCAGCGGCACGAAGTGTGATTGTAAAACCGACTGGTTGTGGGTTCGATCCCCACTCGAGGAGATGAAATATTTACTTAAATTTATATTTCTATTTTCTTGGCTTTGCTGTCGAGGTTAAGCGCGGCGTCGAGTTCTGCCACTCAACACGCAATGCCTCCAGAATTCGGCAGAAAGTGGGGAACGGAGTGTCTTAACACTAGATGAATTGAAACATGATGCCGTCGTGGCGCAGTGGCACGCACATGTGACTGTAAACGCGACAGTTGTGGGTTCAATAAAATAATGTGTTAGGTATTTGTAGGAGGTATGAAAGGAGGTAATAAAATGTTGTGTTCATATAAATCATCCTACAGAGATGTTAGCAATATAAATAAGTTGTAACAAGCGTATAAACATTTCGGTGTAGCTTGATGAGAATGTATGCCTGTTCGTACGTGGTCAGTGAACTTGTACGGTTTCCAAGAGACGCGGGTTCAAATTTCGCTATGTACAAATTTTTAATATGTTTTTGTCGCTAGTAAAGTAAGAATTTAATTCAAGTTATCGCAAAAAAAAGTAACAATCAAACCATTTTGTGCATTATTAAAAAATCGCCGATCTTGTTAATTAAAGCAACAACTCCTTAGAATTTAAAATCAAACTATTCTACAATAAAATATTTTTTAAAACAAATTATAAATACATTTAGTTAAACCTTCAAACTAGACTAAAAACAATCATTTAATGAAAACTATCAAAATTAACTTGGAAAACGCACCTTGACCTTGGAACTAGGTGACGATCAGATCGCGTGAACCAAAACTACGGTATCAGACATCAAGGACACATGTGAGTGAGATTGCACGCACGTTACACATAAAATGTATCAGTTTATAGCCACTTCACTGTTCTATGATGGCAGTTTAACTGCCTAACTGAAACTCTCCATGTTATAAATTTATTTGGCCTTTTTCTTCGCTCTTTTATTGTATAGCGGAAGTTAATGCTGGTTAATTGTTTACGGCCTGTTCTGTTTGTTTTTAACTAATGTTTTTGACTTTTTGTGGGACATTCTAAAATACTTTGAAATATTATATTGAATGTTTTGATTATTTTTATTTTCGCTCTGCTAAACGAAGGGCGTCGTTGAATACCATAAACGGGGTATCTTACCAAATATTTCCCTATGCTTAAGGACATCTGCTATGCGTTAAAAATGTCGGGAAAAGGAAAATAAGTCAATAAATAGTTCAAAAGATTAAAGTATTAATTTTTACTTTTATTTATAAGTAAAAATAAATTTGGTTTTTGAGAGTTACTTACCTACTACCGTACGAGTTATTGCTTAAGGGGAAATGACTGACTAAATGTATTATCTTGCTCACTGACTATTATAATGATTGTAAAATAATAAACTTAATTATATTTAAATATATCTAAAGAATATTGTTTCAGGAACGTAACCCAAATATTCCAATCCACAAACTTTTATACCTGTTATATCCTTACAACACAATACTATCAAGGGATCACATAAAGAACGTAGAGGGTGTACTAAATAATTTAAATATTGAAACCAATCCTCAATGGAGAATAGCCTTAAATAATATAGAAGTAAAAAGTGGTCAAGCTGTTGTAAATATGAATATAAATGGCGAAGAATCCCAATTCGGGGTTCCATGTGGTGAAAAGACAAGTAAAACGGAGAGAAAGGGATTTGTGAAGACGGAATATCAGACTCAACTTTTGAACGAATTGCTTTTGAGTCATAGCGTTGGTGATTTTTGTATTGTTGGTAAGTTTTGATATGGTTGTTTAGTATGCCCTTTTTTAATCCATGCATTTTTCTTTGTAATATTGTGTGTGAGTTAAAAAGTCGTAAGGCAATCTAATGAAACTTAATTAATTTCGTTATGCTAAATATCGCCCATTTAGTTGTTTAGAGGAGGCCAGTTGTAGCGCATGGGCACAAAGTGTGACAGTAAAATCGACTAGTTGTGAATTCGATCCCTACTCGAGGAAATAAAACATTTATTTACATTTATATCCTCATTTTTTCGCTCGGGTGTAGAGGCAAACCGCGTCGTTGAGTTCCGTCACTCAACACGCAATGCCTCCTGAACCTACCTGAGTAAAATAAAAAAAAAACAATGTTTTGTTATATAAAAAAAATAAAGAGAGAGACCTTTCATATATTTTTTCTAATTATGACTTAATATTTCTTTTTTTAGGTCCAAAAGGTTGTGGCAAAAGTCTTCTAGTTTCCCAATTAGCTTCCCTTCTAGGCTACACTATAGAGCCCATAGTTCTATACCAAGATATGACAGCCAGAGATCTAATCCAACAAAGAACGACGTTAGAAAATGGAGATACGGTGTGGAAGAATTCAGCTTTAGTCGAAGCTGCTCTAAAAGGTCATTTGGCAGTTCTGGATGGCTTACATAGGATACATGCTAGTACTTTGGCTGTTTTGCATAGGTGAGCGGTTTTTTACTTATTTACCATTTTAGGTCATGGCAAAAAAAGTGTAGTGTTTTGTCACTAAATATAATAGCTCTATCGAGTTATTAATTTCGTTTAAGCTACTGTTCGCAAAAAATGATATAGATTTTAATTAATAAAACATTTTTAATTTTGGTTAACCAACTTATTGGAATTTTTAATTATTTGTAATGTATAAATATATAAATTGTATTACTATATTATTTTTTATTAGATACTTTATAAGACTATGTTATCTTTTTATACTTCACGTGATGCGTGTGATACGAAAATAATATTTTATCCTATATTTAGTCGTTAACGTACACGTCGTGGTATATGGCTGAATACACGAATAGTTCGGTCTCATGTAATGTAAATATTGTCAAAATATAATACGCACAGTAGAAACACTAAATAGCCTAGTTTAGTAGTTTTGTGTCTTTTCAGTAGTTATCTCTCTACTGAAAAGATAAATAAAAAATATATAAAAATACTCTCGTAATTTGGCTTTATTTTTAGTTTCGCTTTTTTTTGTTGTTGTTTCCAATTGCTTCCATTTTTAAGAAATATTCAGAGTAACCAACACATTCCTTATCTTACAAAAAAGACTTAAACTGCCACATTCCTTTTTTTTTCTTCAACGTTTCAACGTCAACTTCTTAAAATTAAAAATTAAATTAAATTAAAAAATTTACCTTCTTCACAGTCACCTTCTTATTTTACGATACTTGCATATAGAAATACATAAAATAACTAAGTAATTTTGTCTTTATACCTTACTTACTGTTTAAAAATGGCATAAAATCTGCTTGAAAAATTGCATTTTAATTTGGTCACTTTCCCCAAAAAAAAAATATTTTCTTTACAGGTTGGTTCACGATAGAGAGCTACAATTACACGACGGTACCAGACTTCTACGACATGATAGATATGATGAACTATTGTCGTCTGGGTTGACTGAAAGTGATTTGGAACAAAGTGGTGTTAAAAGAATACATCCAGGTTTTAGGTACGTTGATACCTTTTTTAAATTTAACAAAAAAAACACTCTATATATGAGGCTTAAAAAAGAATTTTATTTTTTAAAAACTATAAATAAATAAGACGTATGTAAAATTACTATCTACTTTAATTAAAAAAAAAAGTATATTGGAAAAATTATATAGGAATATAAAATAGAAATATGAATAATTTTATGGTATCAATAATTATTTGTTCATCGAATTCTAGAATAATAGCATTAGCAGAGCCACCAATCACAGGTAGCGGTCAACAATGGTTGTCACCGGAAATACTCAGCTTGTTCATATTCCACGAAATGAGAAACTTGAGTATGGAGGAGGAAATGTTTATTATCGAATCTTTGGTAAGTATTGTTGTAAGCACTTATTGAGAAACATATATTAGTTAAATAAAAAAAAAAATGTTTTTCTCTGTTTTCGCTAAGATTAGTTTCTTTAGAGTTTAGATATTTCAAAAGCAAAGAAATCGTAATATTATCTCACTCTGTGTAATATGCTATTATAAAACATATAATTTTACATTTCAGTATGGCGATATTTCAGATCCGTTACATTCTATCATAGAATTAGCGGATCAATTAAGAAAATCACAAGATAGTACACTGAAGAATTTATCGTCGTCGTTATCGACAAGGCAGTTACTACGTATATCAAGTCGAATGGCTAAATATCCAGCCGATTCGGCTTACGAGACTATACAAAGAACATTTTTAGCAAAATTTTTACCCAATCTGGCGAGACGAGCCTTAGAAAGCGCTAGTAACCAAATTGGAATACAACAACCACAAAAATTCGGATTGTTTAACAAATTAACAAAAAAAGTTGAATGTTCCGTACAAAATGGCATTCTGAAAATTGGAAATACTAGCATAAATGTATTTAAGACGAATGCTCTAACCAAAGTACCTGATATTCTATTCTACGATGTACCACAACATATAGCCTTATTAGAATGGCTATTACAAGACTTTTTACTTGGCAACCATTTGCTATTAGTTGGCAATCAAGGTGTAGGAAAAAATAAAATAGCTGACAGATTACTCCAGTTATTAAATCGACCACGAGAATATATCCAACTCCATAGAGATACTACAGTACAATCTTTAACTGTACAGCCAAATGTCAAAGACGGAATAGTCATTTATGAAGATTCTCCACTAGTAAAAGCTGTTAAAAATGGCCACGTTTTAGTTGTCGATGAAGCGGATAAAGCCCCTACACACGTTACGTGTATTTTAAAGACGTTAGTAGAAAATGGGGAAATGATTTTGAGTGATGGGAGACGAATCGTGCCTAAAGACATGGTGGAGGAGTCTGGTGGAGATGTGGCCAGTTTTATACCAGTCCATGATGATTTTAGAATGATAGTGTTAGCTAATCGACCGGGATTCCCGTTTTTGGGAAATGATTTCTTTGCTTCTTTGGGTATGTATAGCTTTTTGAATAATTAACTTACTTGTAAATTTAATAACTTATCATTTTTTTTAATTCTTGTTTATATATTTTTTGCGTACTAAAACATTCTAAAATTATTGTAGTTTTATATTTTATATTAAATTATTAAAAATTATTGTAATTTTGTATTTTATATTAAATTATTAAAAATTATTGTAATATTAATACTTTTCATACCATATTCCAGTGAATGTATTATAGAAATGTATAATTTAACAAACCACTAAACACTACAACAATATAATTAATTTATTTACACGTATAAAATACCTTACATATGTTAGCACTAAATACTATTTGCCTAACTAACGATTTGTTACGCTATAAAAAAACAGTAGGTAGGTAAATTAAAAAAATATATCAATATTGGTTCTAATCAAGTTAAAAATAACAGTTCACAAAACAAATTAAAAAACCCTCTTAATCTCTATTCCAGGTGACCTGTTCTCTTGCCACGCAGTAGACAATCCATCAATAGAGTCCGAAATGGAACTCCTCCGTTCCTACGGACCGGATGTACCTGAGGAAATAATGAAGAAACTCGTTCAAGCTTTCGCAATGTTACGAGATATGGCTGACCAGGGACAATTAACTTATCCATATTCTACGAGAGAACTTGTGAATATTGTTAAGCATTTGCAGGTGAATATATTAAGAATAATATTTTTATTATCAGTGGCGTGGAGTTAAGTTCCGTCACTCAACACGCAACTTGGCGAAAATTGGGGAACGGCGTGTTTTATTACCAGATTCTCTCTGATTACCCTGCTATATGCGGGATACAGAGTGAAACTAAAAAAACAAATTGATCATCATTCGTCCATTCCAGTTTAGTTTTAGATGACAGAAATATATTTTGTCTTATTACTCTTCACAAGCAGAAGAGCATACGAATGTAAAACTAAATACAATAATACAAATAAACAATACGAGTATATGTCAGATAAAGTTCTAACATATACCTACAAAATAGGTTCTTTTAGCAATATTGTTGCCTATCTAATAATAAATTGTTATGAAATCATTTCATTTTTCTATAAAAAAAAAATTACATTGAACCACTACCAATTTAATACCAAATATGAAAACTTATATTACACATCTTATCCATATTTCTCTTTTATTCAAGATTATTAATTAAGACTTTAGCCATTTTCATGTTTTTCTATTATTCTAGAAATATCCAGAAGAAGACTTAGCTACTGCAATAGGTAATGTGTTCGATTTCGACCGCTACAGCAAGGATATGGCGGATACATTGTTGGAAGTATTACATTCAAGTGGGTTGCCCACTGAAGGAGTTTTGGACGGCAGGTCCAAGGAAGCCTTAAAAAGATTACAAATGACTATTGAAAGGACTAGTGGGTAAATATATTAGTTTATATCTTATTTATATTTTTCCTCGGTCATTTTAAACAACTAAAAGTATGTAATTTAAGAAATGTTTCTTTCTTTCTTTCCTTCTTTCTTTCACAATCTCTCTTAGCAAGGTCTAAGAAAGTTTAAATAAAATTATTATAGTTATTAAATATATTCTAAGTAACAGATTATGTTTTATCTCACATAAAATGTACTATAGGAACAAATGTTACTGGCAGCCGCTGTTTCCATATCTAAAAATACAGATAATAAAATCAGATAAAGATCTTATGATCGCTTGTTAACTCACTATTACACTCACATATAGAGAAAAAAACCCTTTTGTAATATCAATTTCAGTAAAGACGTATCATCCCCAAAACACGGTAAGGAGGACCCAGATAACCAGCCCCACGTGGGCGGCAACACGTGGGCGGGGGGCACGGGAGGGCGCGACACTGCTGGCCTGGGGGGCAAGGGTGGGCCCTATAGGCTGGACAAGGGGCACGACGTGCACCAGGTGGGTCCAAGTTATTTTTTATTAGGTTTACTTAATAAAAAAAATATTTATATTTTTAAAAGTTTTTAAGTTTTTTTTTATATTTATATTTTTTTATATATATGTACACATATAAAAACACTCAAAAAAGGGGTGAAGACGATCCCGACTAGCACATACAACACACCAAAAAAATTGGTATGGTTACTTATGGTAGCAATCGAAATTGTATGATGTTATATTTAATGGTAGTTATATGTCCTCTTGACACTTCTTTTATATACTACTAACTGGTGTTAAATAATATATACCATGCAGATCGACTGTAGTGCCATTTTTAAATGAGATTTGAACACACATCTATCGAGTTCATTTCGACGTCTCATTCTGTCTTATCAACTATCTAAATATTTTATAATTTTTAATAGTTGTCAGATGCAGAAAAAGATGACATTCCAGAGCATGTAAAGAAAGCGGCGCGAGAAATGAATAGAAAAGCTTTTGAAGAGAGATTAAAAGAAATTAAAATGAGTGAATACGACGCTAAGTTGTACGGACAGTTCTTAAGGGCTGTTCAGCCACAGGTATGTTTAATTGAATATTTTTCTAATAATATTTTGGATAAATCTAAATTTCTTATTTTGTATATTTCAAATAGTCGTAATTTATAGGCATGCATTAGAATAAAAATGTATATTAAATTTATATGAACGTATTCGGAGTTTGCCCATGCATATCATGGATAGAATATACAAGTTATAAAAATTCTAAAGATATAAGCATTGTTATAAAGAAACGCTTACAAAATGTATTGCAAATTGCAATTTTTAGATTGGCGCCCTTCGTGGAGTTCTAGCAGAATTACAAGCTAAGAAGAAAGAGAGAAGTTGGAGCAGACATCAAACTAGTGGGGAACTAGATGATGGGAAAATAATTGAAGGTAATATTCAAATTTAACGTCATAATTGTTAAAACGTGTTAATGGTAAAGGAATTTTGATGAGCCCTATGATTGTGGTTTCATATTCCGCTTAGGATAAAATTAAATATAGAAACTTATTAAATTCACCATTAATAATATAGTAATTGATAATAAACTTAAACTAATAAAGTGTATATGCTATAGCGTGATGCTATTTTTGATATTATTCTAGCGAGAACGGGCAAATGTATAAATTATGTATTTTTTTTATTTTAGGTTTAACAGGAGAAAGATCGATATACAGACGAAGAACAGAACAAGAACCGCCTCCCGGATCGCCTCCAGATAAACCAAAGAGGTTACGTTTAGTACTGGACGTATCTGGGAGCATGTACAGGTTAGTTTTATAATAATAATACAAAAAAATCTTTATGACGAAAAGACTTTAAAATTCACAATAGAAGTTGTTGAAAAAATGTTACCTTTAGGGAAGAACAGATGGTTATCATAATGGATTGCCCTTTTTATATTATGTCAGTATTAGTAGTCAAATCTGAAACTTAAAGATATGAAGTAACATAAACCTAATTTAAAATAATGTCTATAGCGATGTTTTAATATCGAAAAGAAATGTATTACATTACTAAAAGTATAGATCACGAGCGTATATGCACTAGTACTGGTGCGGCCTCGTATACTCTGAATGTGTGTGCATTAGTATTGGTAGCATTTGGAAAAGAACAGATTGAAATTAGGCTGCAGTATTTTCTTATAATATTTAAATGTAATATTGTATTTTAATATACATGTTTTAGATTCAATTCTTACGACGGTCGTCTAGAACGTTCCATGGAGGCCGTGGTCCTCATCTCGGAGGCGCTCAGAGGATACGAGGCGCGCATCCGCTATGACATGTACGGGCACTCCGGAGAGGAGCACGCACTGGAGCTGGTGCGAGTAGACAGGCCTCCAGCGGATGAGAAACAGAGGTTGCAGGTAGGTGTTCTGGAGTTTTTGGCTGGTTCTAGTAAATATGAGACCGTCTCATGAGAATTTTCCACGGATCTTTTTAAACTTTTATGTTTAGCTTTGAATGTATTATTATTATAGTTTTTGTTGTTTTATTTTTTTGTAGAACGGCAATAAATTATTTTTAAACTTTCTCATCACTACAGTCCATAGCCTTAGTAGTCTTACCAAATGCTTTGGTAAACCGTTTTGTATATAAATTTCCATCATTTATTTTAGCAATATCATTTTTTTCCTTAACTAGGGTGAAGGACTATCCCGCACATAGCAGAATAGGCAGAGGGACCCTAGTGTTAAGACACTCCGTTCCCAATTGAGACAATTCTATTCCCCACCGATTTCTCGAAATTACCGCCGATTTCTCGAAACGCAACTCAACATCGCGCATTGCCTCGTTACCAGAGCGAAGAAATCAAAATACTGACTATTTCATTCCCCCAAGTGTGAATTTTACCCACAACCGTCGCGTTTGCAGTCATCCGCTTGTACCCCTGCGCAACGACGGCCTCTTAATTATCTAATGATTATTTAAATTGCATAAACATATTTATATATTATACACAGATAATACGCACAATGCATGCGCACGCGCAATTCTGCTGGTCAGGAGATAATACTCTAGCAGCCGCTAAACATGCTATTTCCACTCTCGCCAATGAAGATGCAGATGAAGCTATTGTTCTTATACTATCTGATGCTAATTTGCGAAGGTGAGTTTGAAGAATATGGATGGAATTTTAGTAGAACTATTTTTTATTTTATTAAATTTGGAAAAAAAAAGAACAGAATTTACAATAAATATTATAGTTAGCTCAATTACATAACATTAGGTAATAAATTGAAAGTAAATGTACATAAAAGAGGAGTAGTAAAAACAATTTATGTAGATTTAATTTAATACATAAATTTTTATCAATATTTAATTTATTAATCTTTGCAAATGGTACACAGTTGCATATGGAAATGAAGAATTTTTAGTTTTGTAAAATATTCCTCTCAACTCATAATTTACCTGTCCATTGTAGATATCGTTTGGTTTGTCGGTCTTATTTCGTACTAAAAAAATGTTCCTCAATTATTTTTTGTTTATAATAATAAAATAAAACAAAATTAACTACTATATTTTAATACCTCAACAAAAATATTGTTTTTAGATATGGAATTCCACCAGAACAATTGGGAACTATTCTAACATCAGATCCTCGTGTACAGGCCCACGCTATATTTATTGGTAGTTTAGGAGATGAAGCTAACATGTAAGTATACATAGTGTTTTTATTATTACAACTTTAAATGAAAACACAGTTTTAACAAGTCTATAAAAGCCCAATACAATTTAAACGAAAGAAATAAATAAAATAAGTAATTAAATTATCGTTGTAAAATAAAATGCAATTTGTAAAAAATGACGCACACAGACACTAACCTATTAAAGCGGCAACATCGCACACGCCTCATTCACGAGATCGAGTCGTAGGTATTGGCGGTGAAGGTGAACGTTGTTTAAGTTTTTTATAAAAAATAGGTATGTAATTGCTTAAAATAAAACGAGAGATATCCCTTTCGCGTTCTGGTATGGTTTTATAAAAATAAAAATTTGAACGTAGCCGGATTCGAATCTGCGCCTTCTGGAAATCGACCAGGTACCGGACGAACGACATATCCTAAGTGTGGAATAACACTTTAAAAATAAAAATGTTGAAAATAATAATTCTAGTCCTAAACTGTTGGGGAATATTTATAATTTATATATTTTTTTAGGTATGAGTTTGAAATAATTTATCCTATATGTTGCTCAATCATAAGGAGCGCAGTCGCTTCCACCCTGTATTAAAAAGATTAGATATAATTGCGTTATTGTAGTGTATAACTACACCACAGCAGCAGGTGTTTGATTTTACAACCATATCATATATGATGACTTTAAAATATGAAGAATTATGATTCCGTATATGGGGTTGTTTCTGCCTGTCATTTTAAGACGAGCTTGATACGTACACGTATAAGAAAGTATAATATAGTTGTAATATAGTTGAAAGTATAGTAAGTTGCGTACTACTAATTATAAACTTTAAATATTTTTAATAATAATTAGGTTTATAATTCAAGATTTTAATACGAATCGTAATTTCAATATAAAGTCCATCAAAGTCAAAATATATTTTTATATTAATTTTGATTAATGTTTGAGTAATATTTCTTTTGAGGCCAGTCGTGGCGCAGGGGCACAAAGTGTAACTGTAAAATCGACTGGCTGTCGGTTTGATGCCCACTCGAGGAGATGAAATATTTATTTAAATTTATATTTCCATTTCTTCGTTCTGGTGTCGGGGCAAAGGGCGGCGTTGAGTTCTGCCACTCAACACGCAATACCTCCAAAATTCAGAGGAAAGTGGGGAATGGAGTGTCTTAATACTAGATTCAGAGGGAACCTAGTATTAGCCTACCCTGTTATGTGCGGGATACAGCGTGAAGCTGTTTTTTTTATTAATCATAAGATTAAGATTGTTAAATTAAAGAATAATCTTTAATTTAACAAATTTTTTTAAATAAATTTGACCCTTTAATTTTGTTTGTGTTCCAGGCTTCTCCGCAGATTACCAGTGGGCCACGCTCACGTGTGCATGGATGTAGCGTCATTACCTCATATAATGCAACAGATATTTGCATCTTCTCTTCTACAGAATTCCTAGAATATTATATATTCTAATATAGAATTAAAGACAGCAACAAATTAAATATTTTTCATAGTAAATAGCAATATTCTCCATTGTTTTGTATAATAAATTGGTTTTAATTATATACTATATACTACAAATATGTTATAATATCTCTATTATGGTCCAATATATGCATTTGTTTAAAACTTACAAGAATTATAACGTAAAATAAATTTTATTCGATTTCTTAAATATTATTAGTGTGGAGGTTGCTTTATTTGTTTCTTTATGATTTATTAACTAAATATTCCATAAATACATTAATATGTATTTGTAGATAAATTGTTAAATAATAAATGATTAGTAACCGAACCAAAATACATAGGTTAATATTTTTTTATTTTATATTTAGCATTTGTTTTGAAAACTTAAGAAAGAATAAATATTCTATTGTTCTATTGTTTATATATTATTGTGATGTGTAAATTTTTAAAGTATTTTTTTTTATAATATTGCATAATGTGTAGTATTTAACACTATATTATAACGTTACCATATTAAGAATAGTATTAAATCTTTTATTAATTGATTTTAATAAGCGACCTGCTCGCGGCTTCTACAAAAAACTTTATATAAATTTATGATTCCGCTTTAAATAAAACAAACACAAAATGTTAAGGGAAGGTAGTAGGCAAAATACAATAATGAAAACGGCATTTAAATCGGTAACGCCTTTACTGAAATTAGCGTGCAAAAATGCACAGATTAACAGACAAATCGACCGAATGTGGTAATAAGAAAAAATGTTTTGAATTCATTGATAGATGCCAATAACATTTTTTTACATATCCTCCATGTACAGATAGCGATCAGTTACTATTTTATTGTAAGTATAGATTATGTATAGTTTTATATGAAATCATTAATAGTTATAGATATGATATTGATGGTGTTTGACGTAAAGATAATATATCATAGTCATATCGTCCCGTTACCTATTAGGAAGAAATAGGTCAGCTTCACGCTCTCCCGCACACAGCAGGGTAGGCAGAGGGAACCTAGTGTAAGAGGGAAGACACCGCTCCCCACTTTCCGCCGAGTTCTCGAGGCATTGCGTGTTGAGTGGCGGAACTCATCGCCGCGCTTTGCCTCGACACCAGAGCGAAGAAAATGGAAATATGAATTTAAGTAAATATTTCATCTCCCCGAGTGGGGATCGAACCCACAACCAGTCGGTTTTACAGTCACATTTCGTGCCGCTGCTATGATATATTAATTTTTACGCACATTACGCATAAGCTAAAAACAAGAGAAGATATAGGAGAGGCAATAACGGGTATATTATTCCAAAAACAATTTTAAATGTGACTTTTATAAGTGTTGTTTTTAAATTTTATATTTTAATTTTTCAAATAAGTAAATATGTGCGGCGAATTAATCGATCTATCGATTCGAATCGATTTATTACATTATATAAAATATTACAATCACGTATATTTAATTTACATGTCATGATGCGTTTTTTTTAAATATTACACTTTAATACGGTCAGGTTTAAGAAAGCACGCTGTTCGGTTGTACTTTTTTATGTTATAAGTTATAATGTTATGTTAATTATTTAGTACACATTGTTTTATAATATATAAAAATACAATAAGGCAATTTTGTTTAATAGAATCATTATCAGAAAAAAAAATCATTATCAGAAAAAAAAAATCATTATCAGAAAAAGCTTTTAAGCAATTTTGTTTAAAAGCTTTTTCTGATAATGATTTGTTAAAATATGTTGAAATATAAATAAAAAGTTTTTTACAATTATTTATATTTTTTAGGTAAAGACAATAACGTTACGTAACGTTACGTTACAAATGTAGGTAATTAAATCGCGGTACAATTTTTTCACATATTTGAAATAAAATAAAGTGGTTATTATTTATATATTCTTAAGCGTAAGTTGGTAAGGTAAGGCTGTGTCTTTTAAAATATATTTTTATATACACAACATTGTAAAAAATAGTAAAATATATGACAAAATATATGAGATTGTTTTATTGTTATAACCTCTTTGATATTGGAATTAACAGTTCTAATCTATAAATCATTATGATTATAAAAAAAACATACAAAAACCTTAAAATAAGACTAATTTTTATATTTGCTAAAATGTTTAATATCAGATTTTAGTTAAATTTAATGTTTTAACGTCTTGGGATTGTTGTATATTGAAAAAATAATGTTTCGTAATTCGCTGAAAATAAAGAACGCTATGAAATTAGATTCTTTATGTCTATTCCGCAAAATATAGGAAATTTGGAAACACAGAACAACAGTACTGTAGGTTTGGAGATTTTGGATTACTAACGACATCAGTAATGACTGTAAACGCGAGTGTTGTGGGTTTGATCCCCACTTAGGGGGAATGAGTATATATTTAATATATTTTAATTTCCCCGTTCTAAGACAAAGCGGGGTTTGTTCCGCCGCTCATTACGCTATGTTTCAAATTTAGCCGAATCGAGGAGCACAGAGTTTCAAAATTGAGTTTTCTCTCCTTACTCTGTTACAGGAGAAAAGATAGAGCTGAATAGTCATTATTCGTTAATCTTATATTATTTTATTCATCAGTACTTCGTCTCTCGTAGCGTTTTGCTACGAGTACGTAGCACTGCTACGATAACGCATTTAAAGGACTATGATGATGATGACGTATTAGTTTCGCTTTTATTTAAATAACGGTTCATTCACGAATATTCTTATGCCGAATTGAAGTCTTGCAGAACTATCAAGAGAAGATTTAGAGAAAGGACAACGCAATACTAGTATCAGACAGTAGTTGAAATGTAAATTTACTATTTATTAATTTGTTCTTTATTCATATTGTTAATGTATAATAATAATTAATAGTTGATTCTAATTAAAAAAGAATTATTTTAACGTTACAAAAAAGTAGGTTGAGTATTACTCTTTATAATAAGATCATAATTTTACTCATCTTTCAATAAAATATCAATTTCTATGGAAAATATAGAATTATAATTATAAAACTATTAACCTAACGACTCTTCAACTTTGTGCCATTTCTACGTTTGTTATAACAAAAGCAGTGATTAAATATAAATAATTGCTTAACTTTTTTTTTAACTAAAAGTAAAATAATGACCTAAGTTATTTTGCTTCATTATAAATTTTAAAGGAAATTTTAATAGGACACTTATTATATAGAACTTAGAAGAAAACTCTAGGAGGAAATAATAAATAGAAATTGCAAAATATATATGTATCTATATATAAAATTTAAACTGATGTAATAATATTGTATTTGCCTACTTTTTTACTAACGACGTATAGTTGGAATATACGGTATATTCCAACTATAGGTCGTAATAACTTTACTTTAAGGCTATAGGTTCAAATTCTCTTCGGAGGAACATGTGTTTGTTTAAGATAAATTTCGGTATTGGTAAGGGAGGCGTCGTCGAAGAATCTCGGCGTGTATAATAAATATCGTCTGTATCCCGCACACAGCAGTGTGCAGAACCTAGTGTTAAGACACTCCGTTCCTCATTTTCCGCCAAATCCTTAAAGCATTGCGTGATGACTGGAGGAACTGAACGAAGCGCCCCCATCCAGGAAATAAACATTTCCTGGAGTGGGGATCGAATCCACTACCAGTCGTGCTTACACACTTGTGAAACTGCGCCACGACTGGCCTCAATCAATCAATCAATCAATCTAGTTGTAATCACTACTGAAAATAAGAAAATGTTTCCTTTCTCTAGGAACAATACAATATAAATAGAAATAAGGAAACTACTACTATTAACATAACCAAGAAACCGTTCTCCCGGGATAAACGCCCGCAAAGCATTTAGCGTAAATAAAGAATAATGAATCGAAACTTCCGCTTTACCTCGACCATAATCATTAGACAGGATTAGAGCATTTGAAACCAGAAATGAGGCCAAGGCTGAGTTGCACGAGATTGACCTATTCGAGTAAATGAGAAAATGCTTACCGAAAATCTGGTACTGGTGGTTTCTAGATCAACCAAAGCTCGTAATAGTTGTGGATTCGATTCCCATAAGTGAAATGAAGCTTAAAAAAAAAAAATATGGTAAGCCACTAAGGTCAGGCAACAATGCAACTTCTTTATAAATAAGCAAAAAATTTTCTTTACTTTCTCATGTTCACAATTCACGTTCATGAATTACTATCTATTTTTATAAATATAATAAATAAAAAATCTGTCGTTATTTTTTTTTTCTCGTTCTTTTGTTATAAATTTCACTAAAACAGCTCTATCATTTGATCATGCCTAGAAGAAAGAGTGCCAGATCGAATTATTTACATTATAATATTGCGTACTTAGTTACAGAAAACAATATTTAAAAATTTTGACCGGGTTCATAGTTTAGTTGGTTATTAGTTATTATGTACCACAATTCAAAATTTTTATATCTAGAATGTTAGTATCTAGTTCTAATTACTTTTGTTATTGCCAAAAGCTTTCTAAGATTATTTTTGTTATTATCAATTATTTCTATAAATTTAAACCACAACCACTCTTAGTAAGTTGGGTCAAGTACATTTAACAATACATTCACTTAACAAATACAATAAAATGTGTCAAGGATCTCACGTTCTAATGTAAAGTATTAAAATACTATTTTGAAATATAAAAATAAGTAGTTTGGTTAGAAATAAATAAAATTTCTCAAAAAAAAAGGGTTCGTCGTGGCGCAATCTGACAAAGTATAACAGTGTGCGTAACGGTTGTGGGTTCGATTCCTACTGGGGGAATAGTTAATAATCAGCTTCTCGCTGTATCCCGCACACGGCATGGTAGGCAGAGGGAATCTAGTGTTAAGAAACTCCGTTCCCCATTTTACGCCGAATTCTGGAGGCATTGCGTGCTGAGTGGGGGAACTCAACGCCGCGCTTTGCCTCGACACCAGAGCGAAGAAATGGAAATATAAATGTTAATAAATATTTTTCTAAGTAGTCATCACAACGTAATGTATTTAGTAATAAAGAATTTGAAAATATTGTGTATATTGGAAATAGTAAAAAAAAAAAAAAATGGAAATAGTATTTCAATCTATTTAGCTGAACGAAGCAGATTTTGTTATCAATAAATAACAGAATTATAATATGTTCATGATAAATAGCTACATTATTAGTAAGCTCCTTTAAAGAAAAGAGATTAACAAAAAACAATAAAATGATAATTTTGTTTAATATGGAGGCGCCGGGTATCGATCCCGGTACCTCTCGCATGCTAAGCGAGCGCTCTACCATCTGAGCTACGCTCCCTCTTAACATGTAGGCAACATTTTACCAAGAGAATTTAGCAATTTAATTTATATTCAGCTTCCATGTTATTATATAACAGCTTCTAGTTTTAAATCTGAATAAACGCTGCTACTAATAAATATATACAAAGTACTTAATAAAAAAGGAATATTTATTATTACTATATAAATAAATAAACAAAATATCAAAACTGTCCTTGATCTCAAAGTGAGTGCTTACAAGAGTATTTGAGAAAAGTTCAGAATCCTCAGCCCTTGATGTTTAAGCGACATAGTTTTAATGAATCTTCTTTGAAAATATATTCAAGTTGGTGAAGTTTCTTCATCAACGTTTAGTAAGTTCATTTAATATATATATACAAAGTGGAAGTATCAGCGCTCCTTTTAAATCAAGATACCTCAACAGTTTAGACATAGGATTTTTTTTTCATTTTAAAGTGGTGCTGACTTTTATTAGATCATTAAATAATTTGTACTGAGAGTGTGAATAATGTTATTATGGTTTTGCGGTTCATTTTAGTGGCCGAGCTTAGTACTTTAAAATTTAAAGTTTAAAAATTATATATCCATATATAATTTTTAAACTTTAAATTTCAAAGTACTATATATATGAGGCCAGTCGTGGCGCAGCGGCACGAGGTGTGACTGTAAAACCGACTGGTTGTGGGTTCGATCCCCACTCGAGGAGATGAAATATTTACATAAATTTATATTTTCATTTCTTCGCTCTGGTGCCGAGGTTAAGCGCGGCGTTGAGTTCTGCCACTCGCAATGCCTCCAGAATTCGGCAGAAAGTGGGGAACGGAGTGTCTTAACACTGGGTTCCCTCTGCCTACCCTGCTGTGTGTGGGATACAGCGTGAAGCTGATAAAAAAAATATTTATATCTAGTTATTGAGCCTGTCCTGGCGCATTCGGGTGAATGATTATATCTATTTATTGTTTTTCACATTGTGTCCCGCCGTCCCGTTAGACAGGTACAGAGAACCTGAGAACCTAAATAAAAGAAGGAAAAAAAATAAAAATGTTAAGATACCCTGTTCACATTAAGACCGCTGAATTTCGGAGGCAGTATGTGTTGAGTGGCGGAATTCAACTCCAGCGGAGGAAATAAAAATATTAAATGTTTCATATCCTCGAGTGGGAATCGAACCCACAACCTATCGCGTTTACAGTTTAACGCTTGCCATGGCATTCTATCATATGGCACGGAATCCACGGAATTCACCAGCGAGCTGGTCAAAGAGTTCTACGTCCATCCACACAATACGCGAATTAACTTTAACAGCTCTAGTACAATATGAATCAAATAAAATAGTAGAGACAAAAAAGCGGTTTCCATTCGTTACGCAAACAATTCAATTTTGCACGATTTGATCTGTATATTGTCTCTTTGAAACAACGTAATTTGTTTGAATTTAAAATTTTCTTTATTGTTTACTAGCACTCACTTGGGTTTTGTATAGGTTTTATATATATGAAATAGTGGATAAAATTATAAGTCATTTATTTTTAGGATTCCGTACTTGTTAGGGAAAAAAGGAACCCTTATAAGATCATTTTATTGTCCGTCCGCAGATCTGTATGTCTATCTATCTGTCTCTCTGTTTGTCTGTCAAGAGCCTTTATCTCAGGAATACTTGGAGATATCGAGTTGAAATTCAAATCATTACCATACTCGGATTTACGGTCCTATTATTTCATGAATAAATCTTATTTCTACATTTACTTCAAAAAAAGATATCTATAAAGGGAATCAAAATTAATAGCGTACTTCCGATTGACCTAGAATTATGCATATTCGGCAGCTAGCATTTACAGGTAGTACTAGTTCAGGACAAAAGGGAAACCATGCTACCACATCCCTAAGTGTGGAATATCACTTAAAAAAAAAAAACTAACAATATTCTAAACTAATTCTAAGTAAAAATTCAATCTCAGAATCTAAAGGTCATCAATAACTTCACAGAATTAAGTGTTTCCACTAAATGAATATTGAATGCATTCAATATTCTATTCTATTAGCTTAAAAGGCTTTCGCTGGAACCATTTTCATAATAAACACGTAACGCAGATTAACAGTTTAGATGTCAATTTGTATAATGGGCTATAAACTAAAGCTGGGAACCTGTAAGCTTATGACGTTACCGTGTTCGAATAAGTTAAAAAATTGTTTTTAGTTTCACGCTTTATCCCGCACCGTAGGATAGGTGAAGAGACACTAGTGTTACGACACTCTGTTTTCGGTTTTTTTTAACGATTCGAGGACTATTACTACTGGTGGTAACTTAATTCTACACCGCGCTTGTCTTGTTAAAACGCGGAATTAAATTAATTCTGGAATAGAAACAACCATTGCGTTTATATTCAAGAACTATGTATTGTTTTTTTATTTTTTAGATACTCTGTTTTCTTTTAAAAACTCTTCCGTTTCCCAATTTCCGTCGAATTTTTAAGGTATTGCGTGTTGAGTGGCGGAACTCAACGTAGCGCTTTTGCCTCTTTAATAATTATTTTATCCCGCGATTGGGAGTCGAACCTACGCTTGTGCTCCTGCGTCACGACGACCCATCCTATAAATAATAGAGTATCGGTAATTATAGAAAAGTCACATTATATTACTCTTAAAGAATAAAGCCTATTTATATAAAATTAACAAGTTAAAGTTAACTTATCTCTATAATTTGTTAATTCACACATATTATACTACAAAAGCAAATGTATATTATTGACCGACTTTAAAAATTAAGAGAATGTCAATTCAACTGTATATTTTTTTTGTATTTTAAATTTGAATCCGCTATACTGTATACTTTCGGGTAAGGTTGCCACTTAGCAAATATAGTCATAGTTGCATCTGTTTAAAATGCAATTAGAAATTACTGAAACTACAGTTATTTAGTAGACCATGTAATAACCGTGCCAAATTGAAGATTTATCGTCCCCGACGACCGCTCTATTGGCGCACGTACTCTGTAAATTATTCGCTTAACACCTGATCATTGAGGTATTACCAAACATAATAAATGGGTGAACATGTGGTCATTTGGTTAAAATACCTTTAATAAAGTAAGATATTAAATATATTCAAGCGCGGCGTTGAGTTCCGCCACACAATACTCAATGCCTCGACAATTCAACAGAAAGTGGGGAATGGCAGTGTCTTAATAGGGAACGGAGTGTTTTAGCGCTAGGTTCCCAGTTTTTTTCTGCCTAAACTGCTATGCGCGGGATACTGCGTAAACCAAAAAATATATCATTCCTCCGTGTGGTGATCAAACCCACTACCATCGCCTTTGCAGTCCAGCTTTCCCACTGTGGAACAGTCTTACTTTACTATAAATACAACTATTACTTTACTATAAATTTGCATATAACAACCAGTAGAATAGACGTAAATCACAAGTAAAGCTATTAGGCCAGTAGTCCATGCGATAAATTCCACTAGAGAATTAAGGAAGCGCAACCTGAATTTGATATGCGTGACCTTGACCTTTGTCGGAATCCTCTTATTTTAGAGCGAGCGGTTGTGATGACAATATATCGTATGATATAGTAATGTTGCTGCTACCCTTAGCAGTGTTTATTATCCTAGTTTTAAATAATCTAAGAAAAAATATGTAAAATTTTGACGTTGGTAACGAAAAATGTCCTTCGAGAACACAGTATCGATGATATTGGAGGAAGGTCACACAGGTGAGGACCCCGGAAGGCATGTATGAAGAGGCTGATATGTAATAATAGATGAGGAAAAGGAGGTATGTTGAGACCGTAGCGTTTGGCCCTCCGTTTCCTCTGTCTTCGTTTTCTCTCTCTTTTTACTCCACCAGCGATAAAGCGTGCAGCTAAAATAAAAATACACCAAGATCCGCAGTGAATAAATGTTTAAGAAGAAAAAATGGAATGAAAAATCATTTTTATTTTTCATATTCCCCAGCCTAAAATTTGAACCCGCGATCAGCATATTACAGTCCAGCTATACACATATTAAAGATATGATTTTTTGATAAAATAGTTATAGATACAAGCAAAGTGACATTCTAGTGTTTTAATTATACTAATTGACATATACAACCTGTAAAGTATTGATAAAATTGAGGTCGCGTGGTTTTTCAACAAGAAATGATGTTGTGTTTTATTTTAAAAAAATCTACCTTAATTTTTATTTACGTTTTTTTTGGATTATGAGAACTTTTATTTTATATCTTAATTATCCAATATGGAATATATAAAATATTATAATTGTTTAGTGGAGAATGATGATGAAGATGTATTTTGTTCCACTTTCACGCTACTGAGTGGATTTAAAGGAAATTTTGCAATATTATAACTTAATGGATCAAAATGATATTTAGGCTAAAATATATATAAAGAGGAAGAAAAGAAAAATAAAGAGAGATAGAGATACATAGAGAGAGAGAGTGAGATAAAATATATAATAGGATTAACCCAAATGATAACAAACTTAAGCGCGTGAAGCTTTCCTCGCTCTGGTAACAAGACAAAACGCGGCGGTCACACTCAACACAATGTCTTAAAAAAATCTATGAAAAATGGGGAACGGAGTGCCTTTCTTCCTACCATAAATGCAAAAAAAAACTTAACGCTGTTTTTTTGTTACGACAGCTTAGTTATTTGACTCTATACTCTATAACTCTACGAAAAGCAGATATAGTATGAAGATAAACAAGTCTATCTCCTTTATTAATATTACGAGTATGGTAGTACGTTTCACAGCTTTTTGCTATTTGCCAGTGACGTGTGTATTAGTACAGAAATTCTTGAAATGAAATGGGGCGCTATCTGGATGTGATATGCGTCATAGCCTTGACCTTTGGGATTATTCTATATTGGAGCTGGAATAGAAAGGATTATTTCTTATATTTGAATATTTTATGATGGGTTAATATTATTATTCATTCTCATAGTAAATATGTTAGTAAATCATTATTTACCAATATAAATAATGGTTAGATTAGCGAGAAAATGAAAATCTTAAATATTTTGTTCCCCTGAGTAGGAATCAAACCCGAAACCACCGCATCTACAGTTACCCTCTTGTGTCTCTGCGCTACGCCAACTTTTGTAATAACAATGTGTATAGAAAATGTAAATTTTTATGTTTAGTTCCTTAGAAAAATTTTTTTCTTTAAAATATATTTAAATAGTTTCATATTCTCTTATCATTATGCAATACATGGTGAAGGCTACACGCTATCTGCATAGAAATGCGTGAAGTTTCACCCGCGACCTTTACATACTAATTCAAAACTAAATATGGCACAGAAAAGTTATACATTGTTCTTAAAATATAGGCTTTAACGTTATCTAAGTATGGCTTAGCTTATGAGTGACACACATACAGTCACTAGATTTCTATTTATCGATGTAAGTATATTTTTCTTTTTTTTTTCTTTTAAGCTTCACAGTTTTAAAACAGGGTAGGTACAGAGGACCTAGTGGTTCTCTGCCTAATTGTGGAAATATCGTATAATGAGTGGTGTGGGTAAACACCGTGTTTGGTCTTCTCAGCAGAGAGGGCATCAAACAAACGTCTCGTTACGGTTCCAGATACGACTGGATGCTGTCAAAAAGGAGTGTGCTTTTATTTCTATTGTATTATAAACAAAAGGTTTCTGTGAGTGATATTTTTAATTTACAAACAAACAATTAAGTACAGTAGTAAGTGTTATAATATACTTAGGAGCCAGTGAATAATATAAATCAGAAAACTTCCTTAGGATATCAATTTTTATTATTACTTATTAAATTTACTTTCCGGAAACCAGTCGTGGCGCAGAGGCATAAAGTGTGATTGTAAATTTGACTGGTTGTGGGTTTGATCCCCCCCACTCGAAGAAGTAAATTATTTATTTACATTTATATTTTAATTTCTTTACTCTGGTGTCGAGGCAAAGCGGGGCGTTGATTCCTGCCACTCAACACGTAATGCCTACAGAATTCGGCAGAAAGTGGGGAACGGAGTGACTTAACACTAGGTTCCCTCTGCCTACCCTGCTGTGTGCGGGTTAATCTCAAATAAAATAAATTAAATAACAATACTAGTCTATATATATCGAGTGATAATAATAGCAACCAGCTCCAAGCTCTAAGATCTCTCTATATCAGTCTAAGATTATTCTGGGATTTCTCTCTTTTAAATTCCTTATTTAGAATTTCCTAGTTTTAATTATTCTTTCTTATATATATATCTATTTTGTTTGTTATAATAAAACTATAATTATGACTAATTTCACGCTCTATCCCTAGCGGGGTAGTCAGAGAGAACGGAGCGCCAAACGCTACGGTCTCTACAAACCTCTATCTTGTTATAATAATAATTATATTTAAATTATATTCAAGCGTAATTTGAGCAAAAGAGCCGAATAAGTACACAAAATATTTGGATCCTAACAATACATTCGTTATCCCATATACCTACCCTTCATCCGCCGACCAATCATTGATTACAGATGACACTTCATGTACGACGGGTGACAGACAGATGGATAGAAGAGTCTTATACTGACAATCTTTCTGAATAATTTTATTGTTTATCAAACGATATCTTTATCTGTTTATTTTTTATATTTTTTAATTAGGAAAGAAAACATTTTTTTAGAAAACGCACGCAGAACGCAGTGGGGTTTGAATCCGCACCTCTTGGAAGCCGTCCAAGCGCTATGACCACTTAGCCTAACGTTCTCAGCAAGCTACGTCGAAATTCCAAAATTAACTCATTTATGTTGTTAGCTCTATGGAGATTTTTATAAATTTCTGCTACCCAAAGATAATTACTTGGAATTATCATTTGGCATGAGATAATATTTTTAACATTTTTAAATTGTTATTCTTTTTAAAAGAAATATGTTTTTTAGAAAACGTATAAAAATATGTTCAATATTTTTATAGGTTTTGTAAAAGTTTTGCCGTCTTTATATCTCTATTAGAAAAAAAGTGTTTAAGGGAGCAATGTCTCAAATGTTAAAAAATATATATTCCGCCTAATGTTCCGCCACCACAGCCGATAATGTCAAAAAAACAAATTTATCTTAACAATTGGTTCTCTAGGAATAATATAACTGTTCCAAATTTATTCTTTATGTATTATTATAAACTAAAATAACTATATTAGTAAAGTCTAAATAATTTGTAACTTTCTCGCAAATGTGAAAAGTTGTACGTTTTCCGTTCAATTAACGACAGTGGCACGTGAAGCGGTCGTTTTTCAAAGTCATTTTATCGTAATTACTTATTTGTTGTTTTAAAGCATATTACCTTTTTTGTTTAAGATTTTAAAAAATATCTAATCGCTATTTTGATATATTTTCAGGGTTCCGTATCTCAAAAAGTAAAAACGAAACCTTTGTAGGATCACTTTGTTGTCTGTCTGCCTTATTATCAAGATCGCGTGGAGCTGAAAGAAATATTAAATATTTATTTCTATGTCCCTTGGAGCACAAAAAACCAAGCTTTTAAGTAAACGCAATTAAAATATATGACCATTTATACATCGGTTTCTATGTATTTTAAATAAAATGCAATGCGTAACCAAAACATTTTAGGTATTTCTCGTGGACCTATAGTTTTGAAATTTGGCACAAAGTGAGAGTTTACAATACAAATAAAGGCAAAAATATAGGTTTGTAGTGAAAAATTACAAACTTATATTTGTAGTTAATTTCAAGCAAAATGAGTGCATATTTCCCGAAATTAAAAAAAATAATTTAAAGGCTCGGTTGATGAATCCGACTTAAACGGTTTTTGTTATATTTACTATAAACTTTTCAAGTTGTGATTTTATAATAAGTAAACAATAAAATAAAATTTGTAAATTGAGGCAGTCGTGTAGCAGTGTAGCGTATAAATGCGAAATTTGTGGGTTCGATTTCCACAGGAGAGAATGAATTACTTGCACGCCGTGGTGTAAAGCGCGGCGTTAAGTTCCGCTATTTAACATACAATATCTACAAAAATTGTGCAGTGCAAAGAGAACGAAGCGTCTTAACTCTAGGTTCCCTCTATCTACACTCCTAAATGCGATACAGTGTGAAGCCTTAAAAAAAGAATTCACTTTAAGCCTGTAACCGCGAATTATCCCACTCACGAGTACATATCTCATTGATAATTAATTAAAAGGTCAAGCGCGATGTTGAGTTCAACCTGTCAACAGGTTTCAAAATTGGGTTGAAAACAGAGGACAGTGTGTCCTATCGGACATAGGTTCCCTTTGCTTGTTCTGTTATATAGGCAATAAAACTGATCAAGTCAACTTTATACGGATACCGTTTTTTTCTTTTGAGGTACTGAACCCTAAAAAACTGGAGTTAAAAAAGAAACTAAGTATTTAAAGTAACAATTATGAATCCATATTATGTATCCACATATAATATTTAATTAATAAATAAATATACACATTTAAATTAACAGTGAATAGCGCTAGTAGTCCGACGTTAATAAAGTAAATTACGAACGCACCTTACTGACTCACCTTTGCTTACAGGTTGTTTTTAAATGTATAAAAAATATTTTTTTAGTGCTATATTATTTATTATAGTATTTTAATACACTAAATTAATTAAAAAAAATTATGATAATTATTATAAAATATATATATATATTTTAGTTTTGTGGTAAAAAAAAAATATATATATATTAGTTTAGGGGGTAATGGAGAATTTATTTATATAGTTTCTACAGGTTTAAAATAAAATACAAGCAAGTCCTTGTATTAATCGTACAAACTATGTTGAAAGACTTAAATAATAATTCTCCGATTAATAATTTAATTTCGCGTAATATTGTTGGCTGATTTTGGATTAAGCCGTATGCAGAAGACAGTCAGGAGGTTTCTTATCCTGGAGCCGTAGGCTGATGGCCTATACCTAAACTCTCACGATCAGAATAGGGTGTTTTTAAACCTTTTAATTTTTTTTAATTTACATATATTTAAAAACGTAAAATCGTTCCTATGTTATAATATTTTTCACATATTCACTGCGGCTTGATGTCGAAATCGGCCTCATCTATAGACTTTAAAAACGGTCAGCGCAATACTCCAATTATCCTCTTGGTGGTGGAGATGTCTACGTTAACCTATATGACTTGTGACAAAGTTGTTGACTTGTGACGGACTTTAAAACGTCGATTATTTGAAAAAAATATATTGAAAAGTCTAAAATACACTCAATTTTGTTTTAGCTTGAGGAAGATTTCAACCTCAAGCGGCTTAGAGCGCGGTCGCCGCGGAAAGAGTTCAGTCGATCTTAGTGCAGTTCAGTAGTCGATACTGGAGCAGTTGTCTTCTACGCAGACATCATATAAACATTGAATTTTTCAAATAAAATCCTCCTGATATCTTTATATCCGTGTTTTTAGTTGCCTTCGTGTTCGTGTTTGTAGTTTGCCGTGTGATCCCGGCCTAGAATAGGATCATCTTGGTACTGGTGGTGTCGTATGAGGCGACTAAAGTACGTGTGGTAGAGTCACGTCGCCAGCAATGGCAACACGCATGGGCAGACTCGACCGGGTCATTACCACCCCCGGCATTTAAACCCGGCGTTAAGTAGTGGTTTTATGCCACTGCATTTCGCATCAGGCAATGCCGGGCTCCGGCGCCCAACCCACCTTAAAGGTCGGCAAGGCACCTGCAGCTCCTCTGGTAGTCACTAACCATCAGGTGACTCGAACGCTCGTTTGTCTTGTTTTTCGATAAAAAAAAATCGCCTACATATATTTTTATTTTATTATGAAAAAAGAAAAAAAAATGGCAGTGGAAGAGTCGACAAGCCTAAAATGGGATGCAAAAGCCATACCCCATATTTTTTGGCTACCTCGCTAGGAATAAAGCGTGAAGCTAATAATAATATCTATCACATATTACAGTGAAATTATTTCGCGTAATATTGTTGATCTAAATATAATATAACCTTTACCTAATAGGATAGAATTAATGCTATTGATTGATATAATTAAAAAAAATACAATGTCATCGTGATATGGCTTCGCGATTTACTTTTGAAATTTTGTTTTTATGTAAACTGAAAATTATCAAACCTTAGTATCAGGTGACCCATACTCTCGATTGCCTTGTGTTTTATCAAAAAAAAATCAGCTTCACGTTGTATTCCGCACACAGCAGTGCAGACTAAACTAGTGTTAAGACACTTTTTTCCCCATTTTCCGCATTAGACGCATTGTGTGTTGAGTTGCGGTACTCAACACTGCGCTTTGCCTCGACACTAGAGCGAAGCAAATGGAATAAATGAAATATTTCATTTTCTCAAGTGGGATTCGTACCTACAGCCTGTTGTGTTTACAGGCACATTTTGTGCCCCTGCGCCATGACTGGATGTACTGGTGTAACCTTCTTCATACATAAATTCACTATCCAACTTAAAAAGATTTTTTCATTTAGTACTTTCTGAAATTAGCGTTGTCAAACAAACTCTTAAGAATTATTATAGCAGTACAGATGTGCTACGCAATTTTTTAATATCAGTCGTGGCAGAGGGTCACCGGCATGTGACTATAAGCACCTTGACTACAATCGAGGCAAGGTGTGACGCTGAGTTTCGGAAAGTGGGCAACGGAAGTGTCTTAAAGCGGAGAAACGGAAGTGTCTTGGAAAATGGAATCGGAGTGGACTGAACACTAGGTTACCAGGTGCCCTATGCCTACCTTGCTAAATGCGAGCTAAAGTAAAGCTAAAAATAAATATACTTTTTCCTTTTACGAATTCAAAATTAATAATGAAATTAAATATATGTGAATGTTTAATAGAACAGCTAAAAAAAAAACAAAATTGTACGTTCATCTGTTAAAAAGGTTTCTCTCGGCGCTTGTTAAAAGATTATCTCAATTAATATAAAAAGCTTCGAACACATTCGTTAATTCACGGTCGAGTGGAAAATACATAGTGATTACAATATTATGAGCATCGATGAGGTTGGGGCCAGTCGTGGCGCAGTGGCACAAAGTGTGACTGTAAAACCGGCTGGTTGTGGGTTCGATCCCTACTCGAAGAGATTAAATATTTACTTAAATTTATATTTCCATTTTTTCGCTCTGGTGTCGAGGCAAAGCGCCGCGTTGAGTTCTGCCACTCAACACGCAATGCCTCCAGAATTCGGCAGAAAGTGGGGAACGGAGTGTCTTAGCACTAGGTTTTCTCTGCCTACCCTGCTGGGATACAGCGTGAAGCTGATGAGATTGTGAAACGAAAAAATCATTAAACAAAATATTTCTCTTCAATTAGAGGCTGGAGACTTTGTGGTTTTAATTATATATAATTTAATGTATCGAGGGTCCACCACTCGAAAAATTAATGTCTCGATAATAGAGCGAAATACTTTCTTTTTTTCCACCTTCACGTTGTATACTGCAAATATCAGGGTAGGCAAAGGATAACTAGTGTCACTCCATTTTGTACTTTCCGCCGAATTTTCAAGGAATTGTGTGTTGAATGCCGGAACTCAGCGCCGCGATTTTGTCTTATTACCAGAGCCAAGAAATAAAAATATTAATAAATAATAATTTATTCCCCCTAGTGGAAATCAAACCCACTACCATCGCGTTACATCCTGGTACCACTGCGCCATGACGGCCCCACATATTCACATAAATAAGATGTTTTATTTATTTTAGTACATCCTGTATATATTGATAGAAGGTATGGCGTAATACCCAAGAGGATCGTTAGCTAGGTTCAAGGGAATCGACAGTCGGTCCCACATTTAGTATCTACTTATAATTGACATGACATGGCTTTCTTTCTATGTAAGTTATTAATTTGTCAAATTACACTAGTCATTTGGACCATCCCGAATTTAATTAATATTTAAAATGGAATTTTATTATAAAGGCCGTTGAAGCTTTACCTCAATGGGATGGTACCGAGTTTGATTCCCGCTAGGAGAAAATAAACTACATTACTTCCTCGCTCTGATAATGAAGCGGAGAACGTCACTCTATTCTAAGCAACCTAGTGTTGAGACACTTTCTTAACCTCTAGCCAACACTGGGTTCTCTCTGTCGTTTTCAAATTCCGTTACATACAAATACAAAATACATAAAAGAATATATATATATATATATATATATATATATATATATATATATATATATATATATATATATATATATATATATATATATATATATATATATATATATATATATATTTATTTATTTATATGAAATTAATCTCTATATATATATATATATATATATATAGAGATTAATTTCAATTACCTATCGGTTAAAGAACTCAATTAACCAGGCCGTTAGCAGTTGTCGTATTTGTTCCAGTGTCGATCGTGTTCATGCACGATAAAAACTTTTAGCACATTTTTATATTTAAGCTTTTGCCAATATTATTTTTTTAATTTTATAGCAAGAATGTAATAGAGTAGTGACCAGTTGTGGCGCACAAGCGTGCGACTGTAAAAGCAATGGGTTATGGGTTCGATCCACACTTGTTAATGTTTTGATTTCCTCGCTTTGGAAATGAGGCAAAACGCGGCGTTGCTTTTCGCCACTAAAAACGCAAATCTCCAGAGGTCGAAGGCATGTGTCTTAATGAGAATGAAGTATCTTGATAGGTAGGGTAGGATAGGTTCCCAGGTTCCCTGTGTCTGCCCTGGTAAAAAATGAAACAACCACGTAAAAGATTATTAGTATTTAACAGATATGGTCTAAATCTTTCGAATGGAAAGAGTAAAATCAAACAAAGTTTATCCTTTATATTTTATTCAGAACTTTGCCAAAGGAAGGAGCTACTATCTTTATTAGATTTCTAGTTTTCTGCGACTGCACTGGTTACCAAATGGAAAGTTAAATTAAGGAAGTCTCAATACAAAAATACTTTGAAATTTAATGCATATTCTTTATTTATCTATCACATCTACCAATGGAAAAAGAAAAAGCTTTCCTTATAGCAAAATAAAAAAGGAACCTAGTGTTAGGACACTCCATTCTCCGAACAATTTTTGAGAACTTTATTATAGAGTTATCGTGGCCATAATTTTTTAGAGACATCGAGACTAGTAGTGGTGCAGGGGCACATAGTATGACTGTAAAATCGACTGGTTGTGGGTTCGACTCCCACTCGAGGAAATTAAATATTTATTTAAATTTATATTTTCATTTCTCCGCTCTAGTGTCGAGGTAAAAGCGTGGCGTTCTGAGTTCGGCGGAAAGTGGGGAAGGGAGTGACTTAAAGCTAGAAAAATATTAAAAAAGGTGAAGCTGGGATTTTTTAATTTATTTTTTTATACATTGTCTATTTCAGCTAGAGCATGAAAATAAAACAATATAAATGTAGTCATTCCAACGCGTGGGGATCGAACCCAAAACCATCACGTCTATAGTCAAACACTATACCACTGCACCACAACATCCTCAATAATTATTATAACTATAACTAATAAGTTGTTAATCTTTTAAAGAGATTTAGAGTATACAATGTCAGATCTAAAGTGCTAGTTTTAATTTTAATCGTACGTAATGGATGTCGAGTTTCACTTATCTTCGTTAGGGGAATTGATCTAACTATGTATAACGTATTATATTTGAAAGAATATTAGCTAAGGCCAGTCGTGGCGCCGGGCGACTGTAAACGCAAAAGGTTATAAGTTCGATTCCTACTTTAGGAAATGATATATTTAATATTTTAACTTACTCGCGGCATTGAGTTCCGCCATTGAACATGAAACGATTTCAGAATACGGCAAAAAGTGGAGAACGGAAGTGTCTAAATGGGAACGGGGTGCCATAACGATAGGTTCCCTGTGGCTGATTTCTATGTCAGACGACGTCTTGGCAAACTGGAAAACAAAATAATTCCATCTTCATTTATCATCTTGATTTTTAATGGGAACTTGAAAAGAGAGTGATTTCATACCGTTTTTTTTAATTTGTTCATAACAAGAGAATAGATGTAGGGATAGACAAAAATAATTAGTTCTTTTAACATTCATCAACGTTATAGGGTCAGTTTCAAAATAAGACAGCTCTCGCTGCCTTGTTCAGGCGAAACACTGAATTCTCCCCAATGGAAACTCAATAGGTTCTAATTGTGGTTTCTATATAACTTTCTTATACGATTTTTATCTAAAAATAGTCGCTATATTTCCATTAATCATATTTGTGGAAGAAAATTTATTAAAGCAATACAATGCGTATGCGTTTTAAATGTAAATTTCCCACAAAGCATTTTCAGAGAAACTTTCTGTGGTGAACGTGGATTCAATTCGTCCTGTATCTGTGTTCCATCCAACCAGATGAAGGCAAAAGTGAGACCACGCTAGATATTTAAATTATGTGAAACCTGTAATTTACGCAAAAACAGAGTTTAAACCAGTAAAATAAGATCTATATTTCGTAAAAATATTTTCAAGTTAAGCTCTTTCGTTCCGAGACAGCCACGTGTCCTTTTCACCCCGCTGCTATAGGGTATATCAGTCGCGAATATACCGTCCCGAGCGTCGCTCGTCGTCACAGATAAATTATATATAAATATAAATTAATATAAACTAAAAATCATATATTTTGTAGAAGCTTTTCTTGAATAAGGAGGAGCAAGTCTTTTTGAAGTAAAGTCGTCCATCGCTCTAGCTAGATTCTATTAAAAAATATAAATATATAAAAAAATAAGATATATATATTCTGTTGCTATTTTAGTAAAAAAAAACAAGTGCGAAAACATTTTTCATTTTTCAAGTGCGTGTATATTGTTAGAAAAATAAATATGAAGGCGTCGTCGTTCTCTCTGCGTGTCATGCGAAGGGTGAGTTTAATTACACTGTATATATAAACAGAAAAATATAATAAATTTATTTGGTTAAAGTGAAGGAATTTGTGTTTTTAAAACGGTGTAACAGGTTGCCGCCCACGCATCGGCTCTACAGGTTGGGCGGCGGATGCTTCTAAGCATATTGACGCTTCACTCTCCGACCACACCCTTACTGTCTCATTTTATCTTAAACCTTTCTTGAATTATGTATAATAATATATAATATTGTAGAAATATAATGTAATATCATCAGTACGCAGGAATGCCAGTCGATCAATAATATTATGTTTGTTCTACTTCCAACGTTTGTTCAGTTTGTGTAATTGTCAGGCGTCAAGCTTTAATTTATTATTTTTTTTCAATTTTATTATATGTCATATTGAATGAGACCTTGAAATTTCATTATAATCTCATTACAAGGTTTCATAATTTTTTTATACATTTTCAATATTATACTATTTTGAAGTGTTTGTTTTGCAAATTTTATATGAAATAATTATTTTAACTATTATTTCATATTTTCATTAAGGCAATCGACGTACTGGCATTTTAGCACTTACGTATAATTTAAATATGCATGTGATTCCTCTATTCGGGATTCGAATCCCGAACTATGACATATTAAGCATATGTTTAAAAAAGACAATAAATAACTGTATAGAAACAAAATTACATAATTATTTATATTTGAATATTATTTTCCGTAATAAAATTACAATAAACAATTTCCTCAATTTTATATTAATATTATATTTTTTTTACAATTTTCATGAAACTTTTGAAAGTAATTACAATCGCTTAAAGTACTATATCAATTTTACAAAAAGAAGACAGCTTACATTTGAGTTGTATCGAAATATTAAATTTTTTCAACAAATTCAAGTTCAGCACAGTTTTTTTAGCTTTACATTATATCCCATACAACAGCATCTCTTCCTCGAACCTAGTGTTAAAAACCTCCGATCACATTAGGACATTTTTCTCACTTTTCGCAGAATTCTGGAGGCCTGCGTGTTGAGTAGTGGAACTCGGTGTTCAGAAAATAATCGTATTAAGTCATTTATTAAGAAATCATCATCTTATAATAAAAAAAATATTATTTTGTATGAAAATTCTGAAGCTTCACTTGCTAAGAATTCGTGTAGGTATCTATCGTAATAATGTTTTAATAATAAAACACCACTTTACTAAGTTACTCATATTCTAGATTAAAAAGACCAATATATGAACAAAGTTGTAAATCAAAGGAATCAGCTTTTTCCTTGAGTTTCCGTATTAGGTAAAAAGTAAAATATTATGTAAATTTTTATTCAAAACCGTTTTATGATAAAGATGTTATATTCTCATTAAAATATAGCTGAGTTTTATATTTTAAACGGTTGTTATTAGTTAAAATTTTATATATCTATTTTGATTAAATTAAATCAGCTTCATGTTGTATCCCGCGCACAGCAAGGTACGCAGAGGGAACCTAGTGTTAAGACACTCCGTTCCCCACTTTCCGCCGAGTTCTGGAGGCATTGCGTGTTGAGTGGCGGAATTCAACGCCGCGCTTTGCCTCGATACCAGAGCGATGAAATGAAAATATAAATGTCAATAAACATTTCACTTCCTCGAGTCGACAACCAGTCGATCTTACAGTCACAATTTGTGCCCCTGCGCCACGATTGTCCTCTATTTTGAATATATTCTGGTATATCAAAAAGACAATTTACTGTGCTGAGTTCTGCAGTTAATTACCTAATGCCCTGAATTAGGAGAGAGAGTAGTGGAAAATCTACATAGATATGATGATTATATAATCTACATAGATATATGATTCTCCCTAACTGTAATCGACAAAAGCTTAAAGAAGTGATATTATGATTTAGAGTATTTAATTTATAAAAATATATTTAAGATATTTTAATAAGGGATATAAAAATGATGTGGCCGACGTGGCTCGGAAGCACAAGAAAGTAGGAAACTAGCATCCCGCATAGAATATAAAAAGAGCTAGGACCTATTTAGTAAATTGTATCAGAATATCCTTAACGGAGTGTATTAACACTAGGTTCCCTCTGCCTATCCTGCTGTGTGCGAGATACAGCGTAAAGCTAATTTAATTTAATTTTAATTTGTTTATCTCTTAACAAAATCTCTCTTTAATAGGTCAATAGTGGAGAATGTTATGACGAAAGCTTTTTTGTGTGTTCATACACACAAAAATATATATACTAATATATAAATTGGAGTTCTTGAGGATTAGCTATTTGTAGCGTAACGGTTCCAAGGGAAATACGATATTTTACTGTCTTGGGAATCAGATTCGCCTTTTACGTGTATTAGGTATTTTACAGAACAGCATTTTTTGTTTATTTTCTTCTTTTTTTTAAATTAACTTTAAGTTAGCATATATTTTCGTATATTAGCATATATGTATTTTTTGGTTTTTGTTATTTTTATCTATGGTGCTATCGGAAAGTGGTAGTACAATTTATATTAATAATAATAATGTCTGTAGTTTTTACAAAGAAAAGAAAAGTATTATTAATAAAAGATAATTTAAGACATAATTTAATAGGCAGCTCCAATATGTATTTTTTATGATAATGATGTATTTCGCATATAGTAGGATAGGCAAAGGCAACGTGGGAACCTAGTGTAAAAACACTCTATTCCGATTAATCACTTCCGACTCTACTTACTGCTGAATTCTGAAGGCATTGCGTATTGCGGAGTAGCGGAGCTCAACGTTGGGCTTTATCTAGATACCAGAGCTAAGAAATGAAAATATTAAATATCTCATTTCCTCGATTGAAAATCGAACTCACAACCTGTCGCGTTTACAGTCACACGCTTGTACCCGTACCCCACGACTGGCCTCTAATATAGTTTTATATATTAGTTTAGTAAAGAACTTTTCTACTTAGCACTCTCTTAACGACTCGTCTTAATATTTACGAATCTAATTCATTCCAGATAGTCTCTACAAACTTTAGCTCTTTGCTAATACATTACAAAGATTATTTATTTCTATTACTAAGTTGCCCTGTGATATAATAGAGACTTATATTTATATATTTTCTATAATATAATAAATACTTAAATATTTCATAAAAATACTATTTATAATTCAATCAATTAAAGTAAAAAGTTCATATTAATATAAAACTAATAAACATTTAAAATGCTTTATATTTAAGTATTATTCTATATCTTTTTATGTTCATATTACTGTTAGAGTTACCCCTTACACCGTCTATCTAAACCGGACCTATAACGTGATGGTTTTAGGTTCGATTTCCACATAACAATCCCGTATAGAGCTGGACAGGTAGAAGGGAACCTAGTGTTAAGACATTCCCATCTCCCCTTTCCGCCCAATTTTAGATGTATTTTGTTAATAATTATATTACAATTGTGTCTTATAGAGTAGGAATCGAGCCCACAACCGTCGTCCTTACAGTCAGACTGTGCCGCTGCTCCACGACGGCCTCCACCATAATACAAATGTTATATATTACAAAACGAGATTGCTATGAATTTATTCATTTGGAAATGTTTCTGACTAGTTCTGGAAGTGAAGCGCGAAATTATAGAAGGAAAGTGCTTGTAATATAACTATAGCTAACGAGAGTTGGCGTATGTATCTATTATTGTTTAGATAGTTTTGAATGCTATTAATTTGAATACAATATAGATAGATACATACATATGTTTGTATATATAAGTATATCTTATATTTATAAATAAGACCAGTCGTGGCGATGAAATATTTACTTAAATTTATATTTCCATTTCTTTGCTCTGGTGTCGAGGACAAGGGCGTTGAGTTCTGCCACTCAACACGTAATACCTCCAACGGCAGAAAGTGGGGAACGGAGTGTCTTAACACTAGGTTCCCTCTGCCTAACCTGCTATGTGCGAGATACAGCGTGAAGCTGATATAACCAAGTCTAGAAAATTGATTTTAAAAAATCAGTTCCACGCTGTACCCCGCACATAGGTGGGTAGGCAAACGGAACCTAGTTTTAAAACACTCCGTTTGTACAAATTGTTTTAAAAATGAACGTAACTAGTACTGCAATGGTAATTTTAAATAAAATTAATATTTTTATTATTTAATTTGGACATTAAAAACACTGAAATATTTGATATAAACATTCACTCCGCCAACACCAACTGTGCCACGACGGCATCATTAGCTTAACAGATGGTTTTACATTATCAATTTGTATTGCCAAAACGTTACAGGGTATGAGGTACGCGGCATCGAATTCACAACTTTAAGATTTTTTTCTTCAGCTTCACGTTTTTCCCCTGCATATATAACACTAGGCAAATCTGTCCAATTTTTGAGATATTACGTTTTGAGTAGCAGAACTCAACGCCGTGCTTTGTCTAATAGAGCGGAGAAATTAAATTAATTCCATCTCTCCACTGGGAGTCGAACGTTACCATCGCATTAACAGTTAAATACAGTTTCACTGCGCCTTGACGGCCTCAAATATTCAATGTTCAATATTTTTTTTAGTTTACGGTCTGACATTTATATTGTGAGTCTTTACGTTGTAGGTTAAATAAATAAATAAAACTAATTAGTTTCACGCTGTATCCCGCACACAGAAGGGTAGGCAGAGGGAACCTAGTGTTAGGACACTCCGTTCCCCATTTTCTGCCGAATTTTGGGGGCATTGCGCGTTGAGTAGCAGAACTCAACGCCGAATACAGTATTTGTGGCACATTAATCCATTTCTTCAGAGATATTTTATTTTTGCTACAAATATCTACATATTTATATAATAAAACGTGTCTTATAAAAGAAATTGAATAGATAGGGTGATTTTTTTTGATTCAGTACGCAGAAGCGCAAGTGTATGACTGTGAACGTGGTAGTTTGTGAGTTCGATTTTTGCTTGAGAAAATGGAATGTTTAAAAAAATATATTTTCTCTGGTGTCGAGGTAAAGCGCGGAGTTGAATTCCGCCACTCAACACGCAATCCCTCCAGAATGCTGAAAGTAGGGAGCGGAGTGTCTCAACTCTATGCTCCTTGTGCTTACCCTGCTACATGCGGGATACAGCGTGAAGGTGAAAAAAAAAGTTTTCATAAATTCGTCTATATATAAAATATACATCAAATCAAGGACAAATCGAAAGCGCAATGAATCAAAGTAATATTTGCTTAATAAATAGCTTTCGGGTTTTACAACCGATTCGATCTTATCGTCTATTGATTGATGTATCTGGTAATAAAATTTACTTAGAACATTGTATCGAAAGTGGACGTTTTTAATTTATGTCTCTAGACGTAGTCGTGGTATATTGAGACAGGGTCTGATAAACGCGACGGTTGTAGGTTCGACTTTCTTCGTTTCTATAGGCAAAGCGCGGAATTAAACTCCACCAACTATATAATATGCAATGTTACGAAAACAGGCACAAAAGCGAAACGAACTCTCTTAGAACTACACTCTCTATGCCTTCTAAGTTAGAATATATTGCAGAATTATTTTATAATCCTTTAATAGCACCACTTCTTACCCGGTAACTTTACCGGAGCGATATTTCCTTTTTTTTGTTTTTTTTTAGATTCACGCTGTATCCTGACTGACTGTTGACGTCAGTCGTGGCTAGGTACAAAATAAAATAGAGTGGTTGTGGATTCGATCCTCACTCGAGATAACTAAATATTTATTTAAATGTATATTTTCATTTCTTCGCTCAGATGTCGAGGCAAAAGCGCGGCGTTGAGTTCCACCACTCAACTCGCTATGCTTTCAGAATTCGGCGGAAAGTGGGGAATGAGTGTCTTAATATTAGGTTTCCTCAGACTATTCTGCTGTGTGCGGGTTACAGCGTAAAGCTGACGCTGTATTTTGCACATAACCGGGAGGTCGGAGAGAATCTGGAAATCTAGTGTAAAGACACTTCATTTCTATTAAGACATTTCCGTTCCCCATTTTCTGCATAATTATGGAGCTATTGCGCGTTGGGTGGCTGAATATATTAAATATATCATTCCTCCAGGTGGGAATGGAGCCTGAAACCACCATGCGCACCATGGCGCAGAGTGCAGATTTTTCATTTTACCTTTAGCTTATTTGATATTGTAAAGTTATTACTAGCGAATTTATATCCACTGTTTTGTCACTCTATAGAATAGATGGTTATATTATGTCTATAATTTGTGTTTAGATATTAATTTTAGTAGCAATATATATGGATATAACTTCATTTATTCATAAACTATACATAAATTCCGAAACTTCCGGTAATATCTATTGGATTTTCGTATACATTAGTATCCTTTGGCGTTCTGCAGAGTAAATTAACTTAGTATTTAATTAAGTTTGCTTTTAAACTTAGGCTGTCTCTTATGAAGTAAAATTCCAGTGACTTACTGTGCAGTTGTAAAAATTTGAAATATCTGTAAGAACTGTTTTAATTAAATCTTATCGATTTAAAATTTGTTTTTTTATTTTTTTATAATTACAAGGGGCTGGCTTTAACGCCCTCATGCCACAGGGGTAAAAGAATACGACTGTAAACGCGACAGTTGTGGGTTTGATTCCCATTCGGGAATATTTAATATTTTCATTTCTTTGCACTTATAGATTTTGATTCAATTTCGAGGTCCGCGACTCCACACGCTATGCCTCGAGCATTCGGTGGAAAGTCGGTGGAAAGGTAGAATGGAGTGCCTTAGCACTTAGAATTTTTTATTTTAGGTAGAAAGGAAAACTTGGAAACTAAAATTTCCAAGTTCTCTTAAATGTTTGTTTTTCTAGCCATGGTAATATAAAGCGTGGTATTTAATCCGCTACTGTAGACTCAATGTCTAGAATTCCGACAAAAAACGTCTCCTGACACTGTCCATTCGGCTATTTGGAATACAGCTTCAAAGTAAAAAGAAAAGTGCGTGGAAAGACTTTTATTCATCCGCTTATTGCCTAGTGGCTTGTATACAATTTAGTTTTAAAGCACTCCAATGTTCGTTCATTTGTAGAACCGTTGTAAGTGAGTGAGTGTTACCAAATTGAATTTGTTATTATAATAATTGATTTATATAATAATATAAAGAATTTATATAAGCTGTTCATTTTGGAATGAGACAAAATGTAGGCAAAAAAAGTCTGTTTCTAAAACTATTTAATTTGGTCCAGGTTTACTCATCATCTAAGGGCCAATAGTAGCCAGACCTTCGCTGTTTTATAAAGCCTGAAAGTTTCTATGCGCATACACCTAACACTGGTAGTACTATCAGGGATGGTTTGGTTTTAATCTCCTGTCAGACACCTCTAAACAATAATAAATTACAAGCGCCTACGAATCTCATGTAGTAAAATGTAAAAAAATATTATTTGCTCCCAATATGTTCGTAGGCGTATATAGATTATAAGATTTGGGGATGTCTGGCAGGGAGTTATAACCGTGCAAAGTGTGTGGCAATGGACAACGTTATTTCTAATATTATTCCCAAGAAAATATAAAAAATTGAGCTTTATAATATAACGAAAGTTAGGTGCTATTTTTTGCATCTTAGTTTCATAATAACTGCCAGAGTAACCACCACACAAGATCCGTATTCCCTAATAATACTTACCGGTGTTTCAGGCACAGAAATTTCAGGCTTTATAAAATAATGAAGAGCTGGCCCTACTGTTCTACTACTGGCTTTTTCTTTGTCAAGTTTTAAAATATAAGGATTCAATATAACAAAAAAATAATAATTGCAAAACAATAATTTAACAAAACAAGAAATTTAATAAAAATAACAAAAGTTACACCGGAATCACAACAGTATTGTCTTATGGACAGGCTGACCGATAGTTAAAATGGCGGTTATAATCTGACCGATGACAAAACAAGAACAAACACTTTAATGTTAAATGTCCGCAGTATTTGTGCTCTTTAATTTTGACAGTTGTTTATTTTTATAAAATTAAAATGTAAATAAAAAGTTAGTGCTTTTAAATTTTTACGAAAATTAAGATCATTATTTATGGTATTTATGACACCGTTAAATGGGTTGAGTTTTATAGATTTGAAATTTATTTTTACAATGTTACTGGGTTATAATATGAAAACAATCTTTATTTTTCTTTATTATATTCGTTTCTTTTCACCTCAAATTACATTTTCACAATTTTAATTTCATTATCGATAAAATCGATAAATTAAAATCATAGTTTAATGTCTAGACATTGTTCAATGATATTATTTATATCCATAAATACATAGATGTTTTTTTACTTAATATACTATATAAGGTTTCATCAATGGCCTATAAAATAACCTATATCTCATGCCTTCGTGAATAGTGTATAGGAGTGTTTGAAATTTCGTTCTCTCTGGCTATGCCTCTAGGAAGAACACGTGAAGCGTAAAAAACAAACAATTAAAAATGTGATTTATATAATATTTACGTTACCTTACATATACAATATACACATATTAGTATCTAATTATAAAAAGTAACACACACATAATAGTATCTAAAATTAAAAAAATAAGTTTTCAATATTAGAAGAATATTAAACTAATATACCTCCAATTTATTTAATATTCTTAGATCATTTTAAACAAACCAGTAATTCAGTATATAATTCAAATTATAATTTAAGCTTCAGTATACATTGCTTAGTTGGAAGTAACAACTAGTTAACTTAAACTGTCTTAAACAAGTCCAACAAACTTCAAATATTATAAATGATAAGAATAATAGCGACTTCATTATGGTAGTTAGTAAGTGCAATTTAAACCGTATAATCTTATCAATCTTACAACGACTCGACTTGCACTGACTTAGTATTTGACTGTATAATCAGACATTTTTTTTATATTGACACAATATCCCACAGGTATGATATACATATACATATATGTATATCATACCTGAGAATATAGGGGTCATTCCGTTCCCATTAAACCACTTGTTATATGTTGAGTAGCGGAACTCAACGCCGCGCTTTGCTCATTACCAGAGCCAGGAAATGAAAATATTTAATTTCTCGAGTGAGAATCGAACCCACACCATGTCACGTTTATAGTTGCAAACTTGCGCCCTGCAAAACGACTGGCTTCAAATGTAATCATTTTATGTAGCTAAGTAAATTTGAAAAGAAAAGACTATTTTACTGCATAAATTAGTTGTAACATGCGTATAAAAATTTAGACGTAGCTTGAGAAGAATGCATATATATCATAGTGATCAGATAGATAGGACGATTTCCAAGGGTATGAATTACTTTACATAATTTTTTTAATGTGTAATACATTGTTCTATATTTATTGTAGAATAAGACTAAAGAACGTCTTATAAATCGATGAGCTCCGGCTGCACACACGAAAGACTCATTGTCACGTTCCGCCTGAGCCAAGAGTGCAAGCGAGAGCGCGGACGAGAGAACAAACGATAGAGAGGCACGATCGGCTTAAGCGTGCGGCTTGTGACGCATCTATTCATTATTACTTGTAATTAATATCCATAATTTAAATAAACAATAATTTAAATTAATGAGCGCAAATAAAATTTGTCGAATAAATTGTAATTTTCAATTAACTCCTTCGTATTATACATATATTAGTATTGTATGTTAATACAATTGATAATTAATAATTCAATTCAATTCACAATTTTTCATCAATGTTTTCTTATGACATTTACATATTGTATTTACAGACAAACAGTTTTTTTTTTTTTTTTTTTTAGCTTCACGCTGTATCCCGCACACAGCAGGGTAGGCAGAGGGAACCTAGTGTTAAGACACTCCGTTCCCCACTTTCTGCCGAATTCTGGAGGCATTGCGTGTTGAGTGGCAGAACTCAACGCCGCGCTTAACCTCGACACCAGAGCGAAGAAATGGAAATATAAATTTAAGTAAATATTTCATCTCCTCGAGTGGGAATCGAACCCAGAACCAGTCGGTTTTGCAGTCACACCTCGTCCCGCTGCGCCACGACCGGCCTCTTTATTTGCAACCGCAACAGTTTATTTGTTTTTTGAAATAGTTCCACTCACTAATCAAATGAAATCAAGCAACAAATATTTTTTTTATTATTTTCCATAATTTTCATTGTTCAATAAAAATTGTATAGTTATTCATTGAATAGTTATTTTAACAAATGGAAATAGGTTCGAACAAATATAAATATATCGTTTTCATTATAACAAGCGATGGTGAAGTGGTACAAACTGCATGTTTTTGTTTCATTGTTTTTTATTTTTAATTCTAACCGAATTAATAAGGTACCAGACTTACTTTTTTTTTGTTGGGAAAGCGGAGAAAACTCAATATCGAGACACTCCGTCGTGCACTTTTGTCTGAATTCGAGACAATGCGTGTTTAGTGACGAAATTCACCGAAATGGGTATTGAAAAAAAAAATCCCTTCCTCAACAGTAAGTCAGGCACTGTTTTATTCCACTACACAATATATTAATAGAAGAGTTTTCAATATCTACATACTTACAATATTTATTATAACATAAATTTGGCTCACAGCGTTCGGAGGTATCAATAATGATCTGTGACCATCACCGATCCACACTCCACATTAGAATGAAATTTTCAATATGTTTTCACTTTTTATTGTATATCAACCATTATATAACATTTTATAGGATTGATTAAATGTGAACATATCGCATAGTCGTTAAATTTCGTGTGGGTCAATTTTTGCTTTCGAATACTTTGTTTTTAAATAACTCTTATATAAAGATTACATTGAGCAATAAACGCTTGAAATTATTTCTTCAATTAAAAGTCAGTCGTGGCACAGAGGCAGAGGCTATAGGGCCCAGGTTCGGCCTTGTATAGAGTAATGTTCTCCCCGCTGGGCTGGTGCATCCCAATATTGGTTTGACCAATTTGATCACATACAACGTAGACCAGTTAGAATCGTTGGATTTGCATAAAGCATAAAACTATAATTTTATCATAAATTTTCATAGATTCTATAAAAATTATGTAATGTGTGAGTCATTTCAATCTAACTTAATAACATTACATTACTGTGACGCAGTGTGACAGTATCATACACACCATACATTATGAACAGGACTGGGTGCAATTCCCAGGAAATGAATTGCTTTTATATCTCTGTCCTGGTGAGAGTGGTCAAGTATGGCGTTGTGTTTTGCCTCTCAACTGGCAATGTACCGAATTCGGGCGAAAAGTAAACAAAATATCAGTAACATTAGGTTCCCACTTTACCCTGTTATCGGGGAAAAAACAACTAATGAAACAAAGTCTCTATACATAATTATACTCAGTAGCTGTAAAACATTTGTACATTTACATACTCGTACAACCGTGAATGTAATTACTCTAAACGTATGCGGTGTTAGGCGTAGTGTTGTACCGTTTACTGTGTGAATTTATAATGGCCTGTGGTCATTTACACGCTCGCGGCTCATAATTTTAAGTGGATAGCCGCTTTTTCCTTAGTGGATTGTGGTGCAAGATGTACCTTTTGAAAGTAAACGTGAAAGTTAAATATAATTTTATAATCTTACTAGTAATCGATAAGTAGTTTAAGCTTAATTTTTATATTATAGCCTAATTATACAAAATCTTAAATTAAACTGTAGCCTATGTGTTATTCAGATTTTTTAAGTTAAAAAATACTATAAATCCGTTGAGTAGTTTTTGTGTGAAAGGGAAACAAACATTCATCCTAATAAACTCTCACATTTATACAGTTAGGAGGATTAAAATTGTTTTAATTTATTTTGTCACGAGGGTTGCTTCACTGACACTTAAGAATAAGACATTTCCAGAATAACAAAAAAACTATTTTGGGTTAAACTTTGGAGTTAAAATTTTTCATATAATTAGTTTTTGTTTTATTAGGTTCCATCACAAAATAATAAAAGTATACTAACTGAATTCTGAAATTAATTAAGTGAAATATTATAACCCCACACACAAGTCAAATGTTTGTTTGACAATAAACTATCAACCGTAACAATAACAACTGATAGTATCAACTTGATGATTTCTATTTCTTTTTTTTTTATGGAAAATAAAATCTTAATAAAACTGAAGGCCGAACTTGAGGCCGGTCGTGGAGCAGGGGCACAAAGTGTGACTGTAAAATCGACTGGTTGTGGATTCGATCCCCACACGAGGAAATGAAATATTTATTTACATTTATATTCTTCGCTCTGGTGTCAAGGCAAAAGCGTGGCGTTGAGACCCGACACTAACACGCAATGCCTCCAGAACTCGTGCGGAACGGAGTGTCTGAACACTAGGTTCCTTCTGCCTACCCTGCTATGATCGGGATACAGCGTGAAGCTGAAAAAAAATAAATGAAAACTAAACTAAATACATAACACGTGAAAATGTCACTATATAACCTACATATCCATAAGCCTAGAGCATATTGTACTCTACAACTGTTTGTTTTTTGAATTAATCATGACCAACCCTTAACACTTCCCTGTTGTGCGGTTCAAAACGCTTACGGGAAGCTAATTGCGGTAGTCCACATAATGTAGAGTGCTGTCGTAGCATGTCATATGCAATATTCAACTACTATCGATAAATTTAATAAATTAACATATAACACGAAAAAAAAGTTTTGATAATGTAACATAATTTTATTTTTTAATTTTATATTAATTTAAGGCCAGCGTGTGATTGTAAACGCGACAGGTTGTAGGTTCCGTTCCCATTTGAAGAAATGAAATATTTAATATTTTCATTTCTTCGCTCTGGTTATGAGGCAAAGCGCGGTGTTAAATGCCGCCACTTAACACAAATCCTTCAGAAGAAGTGGCTTAATGGCAATGTTGGGCTCCTAATGGGAACACTAGGTTCCCAGATTTAAACTGAATAGCCTGCTATGTGCAGTATATTTAAAAAAATTTAAAAAATATTAATTTTAAAGTTGACCTAAATTATTTAAAGCACTTAAAATTTTCACTTTAAATGTAGCTCCTTATTTAATTTATTTAATCTTTTTATAATATAAAATGGAGTTCGCTGTATGCTTTTATATTTCAAACTACGCAATGGTTTTTAATATTAACAGATGTACATTGTAGAATATAAAATATTAATTTAATAAAAACTTTTTAATAACAAGCTTTCCAGCTTTTTTAATGGTACTCGTATATTGTATTATTCATTTTTTTATCAGCTTCACGCTGTATCCCGCACACAACAGGGTAGGCAGAGGGAACCTAGTATTAAGACACTCCGTTCCCCACTTTCTGCCGAATTCTGTAGGCATTGCGTGTCGAGAGGCAGAACTCAATGCCGTGCTTAACCTCGACACCAGAGCGAAGAAATGGAAATATAAATTTAAGTAAATATTTCATCTCCTCGAGTGGGGATCCAACCCACAACCATAGTTTTTTACAGTCACACCTCGTGCCGCCGCGCCATGACTGGCCTCAGTATTATTCATTTAACACTCATATTTGGTGGGTTGTGTACAAATTTGTAATCCGCATTTTTTTTTGTGACATTATCATCAGAACTAACAAATAACTTCAGGCTTTTGATCAGGCTGGGGAGGCAGAGGGAATCCAGTGTTACGATTTTGCATTTTTCATTTCCGGCACGTTTCAGAGATATTGCCTCTTGCACACAATTTAAAGATTTTTCTTGTTACCAGAACGAGAAATTGTAATTCATTTATTCTCTATAGAAATCGAATCGAAACTGTGTACCACTGCGCCACGAAGGCCTTTACTAACATCGATATTATATAATTATGAAGTCCATGCGGGCGAAGCCGCGAACTGGACACTTACGTTTATATCTTAAGTATTAAGTCAATAATACATTATATATATTTTTTTCTCTTCAAAATATGTATAAATAATATTCAAATAAAACACAGTTTAAACAGTTTTTATTCAACTTTTATAATTAATAAGGAGAAGAAGTTTTCTGGAACATAATAATTAGGTTTTTATATTTTTGAACTCTATACAGCACTTAGTATTGGGGGTTAACGAAGAAATACCAAATATAAAATAAGAATAATTAATAGAGTATGTATACTAAAACAAAAAATATAAGCATCAAATCTTCATTAACCAAAAGAGAGTTGGTTTTGGTCTTTTTTTTATGAATTTTACCAAGAACTTCTAACAATTCATTCCAGAAAAATTTCAACCAATATGTATGTACCATTAAATTTCGCAATATAAGAAGCGGGAACTCATAGACAGGCCAAGGACCATATTTTACATTGAACCAATATCAGAACGTTATATAAATACTATTATAAAGATTTTTTTCTGATGCGTTAGCCATTTATAGCTCAATAGCATATAGAGCAAAAGGTTAAAATAGGCTAAGGTTTAAATGGCAACGTCCAATTTTAAATACAAACAAGTACGTACGCTGCTGAGAAAATTTTATGATCTAATTCTCCATTGTCAACATTTAATTTGTTTAGGTATTCCTATAGTATGTCATCTGGTATATCCGTGATATTTTTGCTGGTGAATATACAATATCATTACTGGCATATTAAGAAGTTTTAAGAATCATTAAAATGAGTCAACCAATTTGGTCCCTACAAACGAGTTATGCATACATTCATACATAAATACATTACTCTCCTTTATATGTTTGTATATTAGTCAATCTCATAGTATTTTCCTACCAATGACTTTTCTCATTGGTATGGATTCGTGAAATTGATTGATTTAATTCTGGAGGTATTGCGTTTTGAGTGGTGGAACTCAACGCCGCGCTTTGCCTCGACATCAGACATTTCCTCGAGTGGTAGTCGAACTTGTCGCGTTTACAGTTGCGCTTTGTGCTACGCCACGACTGACCCCCACTCAAACAATGATGTCAACATTGTAATAGAAAAATAAAAAAAATATTTTTTAAGAAATCATTTCTATATCAAAATTCAAAATAGAAACAACAACCATCAAGACACACACCCTTACACTCGTTGCCTAATAATGAGTAGGTATACTATAAACATATTATACAAAAATATGTATACGTTGTTAATATTATGTTTTTCACTTTACTCCCATGTACAACAAAACCAGAATTTGAAATAATCAAGTGTTTTTAGCTTCACGCTGTATGATACAAACGGTAGGCAGAGGTAACCTAGAGTCAAGATACCCACTCTATTTACCACTTTTCGCTCATTTTTCGAGACATGGCATTTACATGTTAAGTGGCGGAGCTCCCGAGCTTTCCTTATTGTAAGGAAGTAAAAATAATTAATGGGAACCCACAACCCTCACGTATTCAGTCCAATGCTGCAACACTGCATTTCAAATAACGAGGTTTTAACATTAAACAAATATACTGATTATTATTTTATCAGACGGTCTCATTGATTATTTATACATATGAACACATTAAGGCAAAACACGTGTTTGCTTAAATAACGCGTGTAATATCTCGTTGTCGATGTTATTGTGAATATGAAACACATATTTATTAAACTATACGAAACGGCGCGGCCCTAACGACAAATTGTGGGAGGAGGGAAAACAAAGCAGAATAATGTATATATAATATAGATATTCTTATGTATAATAAATATCTTATATACATATATATGAATGTGAGAATGATAGATTTTCTTTTCTTAACATAGTATTCATTTGAAATATGAAATATTAGTTTCTATCTGTGGCTTCGCCCGCTTGATCTAGTGACAGTTAGTTGTATATGACACATGACACATTCTAAGTACCCGAGGCAGACCTCGTCAGAACTTCTCAATTGAACCATAAGTTCCACCGATAAGGGCGTCCAACCAAACAAAATTTTCAGCTTTGGACTATTGGTATAAGAATATAAATATATTTTTTTTAACTTAAACTTACTCAAGTGTAAGTTACGTACGTAAGAACACCTTAAGAGTGTTATAGTCCTAGTAACTTTAAGTACATACTTAAGTCTAATTGGCAGTGTCGTTACAACCTACAACAAAACTAGATAAAGATATTTTTAAAGCTTACGAAGTCGAAGGATTGGCAATGACAAAGCTAATAGTTATCGTGGCCCGGTACAGGCCCGGTACAGACCCGGTACAGATCTGGTACAGGGGCTGACCGTAAGTATTATGTGTTTACCTAATTTAACAAAACAGTAAACAGCCGATTTATAGACAAACATATGCATATAATTTAAAATTCAGAAAATAAATAAAAGTGCCTCAGGTAACTCTGACCGCAGGTACAGCCTGTGTAGCCTTCCTTGGACTATTCAACATATAAAGAATTTTTAAATTTTAACTATTAGTTATAGACATCAGCGCATTCGATCAGATAAACTTTATAGCATTATTTCAAATTTTAACGTGTTCAAAATCAAATAAAGATATTTTTATAGCTGACTGCCAGCACCTTGGTTGTGAGTTTGATTCCCAATCGGGCTATCTGATATTTCGGTGAAACAGACTGATTTATATAAGCAAATATGCATATAATTTTATTTTATTCATAAAATACAACCCAAGCCTCACCTCACATCCAAATATTTGTTTTAGACGGAAATAAAACCCACGAACTCTGATGGAGTAATAAGATTCAATAAACTCGGTCACTTTAATACGATGGTGTTAATGTAGTGTAAATAAATTTTAAATACAAGTACAAATGTTAGTTAACAGACCGTTTTATTTACAAGGATTGCATTTTTAAACAGTTTGCGTGATTAAAGGGTTTTACTTGATGCTTTGTTGATGCATACACAACTTACAGTAGTTATTTTTAGCTTCACAATGTATCCCACTTATGGTAGGATAAGGGAACCTAATGTTAAGACACTTTGTTCCGCCGAATTTTCGACATTGTGTGCTTTTTGTACATAGATATATAGACAGATATTTTTAAAGAATTTAACCGATTATAACATTTCATAAAAAAGACTAAAGCTAATAAGTGCTACATAAGAATAAAACAAAATATAGTTAAAAATTATAATGACACAAACTTTGATACAAAGTTAAATTAAATATTAAATAATTTCAAATTAGCGCTGTCAGTTGCAAACTTTTTTTTTTAATATGTCAGTTTGAGAAGCATTAAACTTGACTCCAGAACGTTATTTATCTTGCGATTGTCTCATACAATATTTACTTACTTGTAGTCTAGACGGTTCCAATAATTTTTGGGGTTCCGTACTTCAAAAAAAGAAAACGGATTCTTCATATGATTTACTTAGACTTTTTGTTTGTTTGTCTGTAAAAAAAGAAAAAAAGTATTTTTCTTTCCTAAGTGTGGAATAACACCTTAATATTTTCTATAAAAAGTATTTTTATTTACGGTCTCTACTTTTAAATCAATAAGCACTTCGAAATGAACTCGTAAATCATATTATTTAAGTGAAAACGAAACGTCAAGATCATCTGTTTCATAACTACCAATAATTCCAAGCAATCCCTACTTAAATAAGGAAAAAGACAATAAAATTTAAAATTATACTTTTCAATCACTCGTCGACGTTTTTAATCAAAACGTTGATTGATTTTTCAGCTAGTACCTAATATTGAGATTACTTTGAAAATCATATTAAATGAGGGTTACAACGTGAAAATGTCAATTTTTTTTTATAAAAAGTTGATTTCTTTTTAAGGCCAATTCGCAATCTGTTCTCAGGCGTTCAGTGGCTACTACAGAGATGTAAAGTAAAAATAAGACTAGCATATAAAGCCTATATTTTATCCTATTCAGTTATATATATTGAATAGATAAAAATATATGGAATTAATATCAATGGAATCTCATGCAGGAATTTGATTTGGAGGAATTGTAACATTATTATTGAAAAGAAAAATTGTTGACTTTTTTGGGGGCTTTTCTCAGCAGAACTGTCTCCCGAATTAGAAGTAGTTTAATGTTCATTTGCATTTGTTATTATCGCAAAAGCATTTGGAACAGTCTTTTTGAATAAAAAATATATTTAAATTCAATTTAATTTTTAATTTATTTCGAGACATGACATGAGACATTTCCCAGAGTATGAGGTATAAGTGGTAAAACCATATATATTCAAATGATAAGGGCGTAACGTTTTTAAGACGGATGCATATAAATTCTTATATCATTGAATAGAAAAATTGCAAATGGTTGTCGGCACAAATTTATCACTCCACTCGGGGATGCATTTTTTTTAATTCAAGAAGTTCCGTTAATCAAAAGCGGTTGCGAGTTGAGTGGAAAGCTAAGAAGTAAGGACAAATATTAGCACCATATATTTTATCAGCTTCACGCTGTACCCCGCACACAGCAGGATAGGCAGAGGGAACCTCGAGTTAAGACACTCCGTTCCCCACTTTCTGCCAAATTCTGGAGGCATTGCGTGTTGAGTGACAGCACCTTATATGAATATGTTATTACAAGTTACGATTTCCTTGCGTGTCCGTAGACAATTTTTTAGCTTCACGCTGCATTCCGCACGTAGCCAGGTAGGCAGAGACAGTCTTAGAACCTAACGTTAAGACACTCCACCCCCTATCATCATCGCGTGTTGGATGGCGGAACTCAACGCCACGCTTTGCCTCGTTATCATAGCGGGCCGCGACTGGTCTCAATTCAACGTGCGTGGACTATAATAATTTAAATTCTACAGAAATTTCCGGAAATCTTAATTTTGCACTTCTCTACACTGCTTAAGGAACCTGCATACCAAATGTTGGCGTTCTACGCCGCATATCTTTTGCAGTGCGTTGTCTGTCTCTCACTCAGTAATGAAAGAGTTTTACATAATATATAGATAATTCAATAAGTATCTTATGTAAATATTTTATATCTTCATGTACTAGTAGTCACGTAAAGCCAACATTACGTTTTAAGCTCAGGTACTTTTCCTTGCTCTCTCATGTATTCCTGACACGTTTTTATTCCTATAAAATACACAAAATTTTTATTTTGTTTTTCTGAAATAATTTGTTTTAAAAAACAAATGGAATGAATATGTTTTTTTAATTATAAAATGTATAAGAAGCGAAATCTATACTATCGAGTTATTTGGGTAGCGATTTTTTTTTATTATAATTTTTCCTACCAAGATGCTAACTATATAAATAAGTTATAACAAGCGATTAAAACTTTCGGTTGAAAAGACCGTATGGCTCAGTGGTCAGAGCCCCTGGACAATTTCCAAGTGGCGCTGATTCAACTCCAGCTACGACAAAAAAAATTGGACTTTACATAAAAATATTTTTCTACTCTTACAGATTAGCAGATAAACATTATAAAAAAATACGAGTACGTATTAAGGTTTTTTTATTTGTATTTTCGTCGACTATTTTAGCCAAGCAATATTATACAAATATCGAATTCCCTCTGAGAAGAAAGGAACTGGTGTGTTATAAAGAACCCTATCGTTTATATTTTATCGAAAACAATATCGGCTTATAAGCGGCGTGAATATGTATTGTAGTTTTATTCTTCCGGGAAATACGTCAGAGGGCAATCCTTTGAGGATTTTCTAAAAGGCTTCAAACGTTTCAATTTTCAATATTAGCTTCACACTGTGTGCCGCACATAGCATGGTAGAGAGAACGTGGGAACCTAGTGCTAAGAGCCGGAGTGCCGTTCCCATTAAGACACTTCCGTACCCCATTTCCCGCCGAATACTGGGCGTGGCGGCGTGTTGAGTGGCGGAACTCAACCCCGCGCTTTACCTCCACACTAGAGCGAAGAAATTAAAATGTTATATTTCTATCTAACCCACAATCTGTCACGTTTATAGTGACGTTGCTTATGCCCCTGCGCCACATCTGGTCTCATACGAGACAATATTAACTTAACTTAACTTAGTTTCACGCTTTATCCCTAGCGGGGTAGTCAGAGACTCTACATACCTCTTTCGCCTTTTCTTCTTGTATTAAGTGCTACTTAATACAATTTATATGTGAAATTAAGAATATTTTTAGTTTATTTTGGAATTTAAAGATGTGAACCATTTAACTTATGTTGAAGTGGTTCAAATTAGTAATTGCAAGTGATAGAGTCTAATGTAACCACTTTTTTATTTAGATTGGGTAACGATAATATCTTTTTAGTTTTAATAAAAATATATTTTGCGTATCCGCGGATAGGCAGAGCGAATCTAGTGTTAGGACACTTCATTTCCCATGTACCGAAAATTTTCGAGACATTGCGTGTTCAGTTGAGGAACTTAATGCCGCCCTTTGTTATGTTATTAAACTGAAAAAAATAAAATAATTAATTTTTCGAATCCACAACCGTCGGGTTAAAGTTAGATGCTGTGCCATGATCGTTTTGAATAAAATCAAATCAGCTTCACGGTGTATCCCGCACACAGCAGGGTAGGGAACCTAGTGTTAACACACTCCGTTCCCCACTTTCCACCGAGTTCTGGAGGCATTACGTGTTGAGTGGCGGCGCCGCGCTTAGCCTCGATACCAGAGCGAAGAAATGAAAACATAAATTTAAGTAAATATTTCATATCCTCGCGTGGAGATCGAACCCACAACTAGTCGATTTTACAGTCACACTTTGTGCCCCTGCGCCACGACTGGCCTCAACCGTTTTGAAAATTTTCTAATTATTGACTCGAACTCACTTCCATAATCTACAATTCAAATTTCATCAAAGGCACATCTCAAATTTATCAAGTCAGAATAAAAAAGACTTTATCATATGCAAGTATGTATGTACGTAATGGATTTTTAAATCCGCTTTTGTACTGAAATTCAACAGATCAATACAGACCGAAACCAATAGGTGAAACTATGGATTTCAGATTTATTAGTTTTATAAGGAATTTTATCTTGAAATCTATGAATTTTACAGAAAGTTTTTATTGTTATTTATGTGGGGACCTGAGTGTCTTGATTTATTAAGACATGCGTTAAATGATAACCGCTGCTAATAAAATGGTATTTTATATATTTGTTTTTTACATTAGTAAAAATAAGCTTCTATAAATTTATAGATTATGTTATTTAGTACCCATTACTACTATTTATTGCGAGGTGAAGCGGTGTACCATTCTTAATTATAATCACAATTATACTTATTTTATAAATCGAAAGAGTTAGTTTGATTAAGAGTGTTAACCTCTAGAACTATTCGTTTTAAAAATATATATTTTTGTTGAATCGTATAGCCCACTGTACTTGTACTTTTTTTATCATTCGAAAATGTAAAAAAAAAAACAAAATTGACCTTTATTTTATTTAAAATGGTAAAGAATATAAATCAATTTTAGAAATTGTAAAAAAATCTATTAATATACGTACAAATATATTCTGTTTTCTATTCATAGTCTTTTTTAGAAATGTTTTTTTGTTTGCTTAATAGGCTGTTAGCAGGTTCACATTCTAAGCCGACGATATGTCTCGTGCCTACTGGACCGATTTGATGATTATGTAGCTATTAAGACTGGGCGGGGTCTAGGCTATATTTGATTTTGAGGACTTCCACACCTGATGCAGAACTGTAGTTGCCCAGCTAAACTGTAGGAAGTAACTAAATTTGTCCATGACAAAAGTTGTATAGCGTGCTGATTATTTTCCACTGATATATAAAAGTTGAAGTTCTGGAACATCTAATGAACAGCTATAGCAGACCAGCTAAACTATAAGAAATAATGAAATTGCTCCTTAATAAAAGTTGTTGACCGTGATGAGCATTTTTCATTGGCAAATTTCTGGAAAAGCTGAGCTGTTCTTTATAGGATTGTCACTGTTCGAAAGAGGAGGTCGAGCCACATATCGATTATAGAGATAGATATGAAATAATTTGACATTTTACGATCAAAATCAAATAAAATCTCTAAAGAGTATAATACCGATTTACTAAGTGTATAAATAATAGTATTATTGATTATCATACGAAAATAACCAGCAAATTTTCCCTAAATACACTTAAATCTATAGTCCATACATATAAATAAATTTGAATTTGTCTATAATTTCAAAACATCCGTTTTTTTTTCAATGTATATACTAAAACACACAAATAATTTTAAAATTTGTGTCTGTATGTCAATTTGTTTGTCCGGGCTAATCTCCGCAACAACTGAACTTTTATTAGAAATTTCACTGTCCAATAGAGTAAGTAGGAGGCAGTATAGGGATTTACATTTCACATCTATTGAATACTGTCGTATTTAATAGAAAATTCTAAATTATAAAATTATATTTTCTTTATTTTTGTGAGTAAAATAACAACACATTGAAATTACAATTTATGAAGTGTATAACAAATAGTACCTATAGATAAAAATACAAAAATAATCAAACAATTTCCAATACACTCATTTAAATATTATTCAATAAACAAGAAGCGGGCGAAGCCGCGCAGGCCCACTAGTAGAATATAAAGGTTAAAAATAATTTAAATTGTCAGGTGCATGACAATTTAAATTATTTGTAAAGTGCGGTGATAAACAGACCATTTATCAAAAAAAAATATATAATTAATAATATATATCTGTAGCAAGGACGTCTTTGCTTCAGACATATTCCTGTGATACCTTCGGAAATACGTGATTTGTCTTGCTAAGAGCTTCCTGCCATGTCGTGTTCATTACAAGATGATAAAGGGAGGGATAGATATATCTATTCTTATAAATTCTTAACATATAACCAAAATTAATAATATAATAATTTGTTTTTTTGATGATGAAAGAAATAGTAAATTGGAAAAAATATTTTATCTTTAGAAACTTTTTTTTTATGTGGACTACTAACAAAGAATGTCATATGTGCTACAGCAGTTTTATGATATCATTCGATTTCCAAACTCTTATTGCATTGCGTATTGTGGCGGTACTTAACGTCGCGCTTTATGTCGTTACCTTGAAACATATAACTCATTTGTAGTGTAAAAATAGATTAATTTTCGGATAGGCGACCGCTCGTTTCAGCTTCGAACTTCTTTTTTATATATATTTAATTGGTTATATAAACGTATTATGCTTAACTCGAACAGGAATCGAACCCACAACCTTTCGCGTCTAGTATAGTCGCATGCCTGCGCCACGACTGACCTCATATTTTCTTATAGCAGCAGCCTTAATTTATCCTATCGATTTGAATAGAAAATATTCTAAAGCCACGCAACAGTGTTAGTCAACGTTACAATGTTTAAGCATCAGCTTCATTTTGTGTACTCATTTTGAATATTTTAGCCTGAAATTTCAAGCAATAATAACCTTTGTTATTTTAAGTGAAGGCTTACATTTGCCTGTACTTCTTTTTTGACATCTAAATATCGATTTGAATTTAGTTCTACTAAGCGCTATACCAATTTATCTGGTAATCGAATCTCATCAAATGACTTGTTGATACTTGTTTAATACATGTATAATTTGTAAGTATATACAACGTGCCGTAGTGGTGCAAAAGCAGAGTAACTGACTGTTAACGCAACGGTTGAGGGTTTGGGTCCTTTAGACTTGCGACTCGAGGCAAAATTTAATTTCAATTCCTCGCCCTGGTAACTATGCAAAGCGTGGTGTTGAGCACCGCCTTTAAGCATGCAAAGTCTTGAAAAATTGTATTACAAAAGTGGAAAATGGAATGTACTTCATTATGTTAGGTTCTATCTATTTTTTTTTCATCTTCACGCTGTATCCCTCGCACAGCAGGCAGAGGAAACCTAGTGTTAAGACACACCGTTCCCCACTTTCCGCCAATTTCTGGAGGCATTGCGTGTTGAGTAGCGGAACTCAACACCGCGCTTTCCCCTCGACACCAGAGCGAAGAAATGAAAATATAAATAAAATAAAATAAATATTTTATTTATTCATATGTTTTTCTCGCGCTAAAGAACAATCTTTGCCAAATCAACCTTATCACGTTGAAAAATAAATGTGTAAAAAATCCTTTACAAAAATACACCCATTCGCAACCACCTTCCGTTTTGTGGCAAAATGAGCTTAAAATTAACTTTAGCTAAGAATTTAGAACTTTGAAGCTGTAGCTGAATGTGATGTAACAACTCTTTTGACATGCCTAATTGAATGTTAACGTTGTGAATTTATTTTCCAAGGCACGCTAATTAGAAGGCAATGTCTCTAAATAAATGAAAAATAAATTGGTATATTGATAAGGCAGTCTTGGCACATCGGCACAGTGCGGTTTGACTATAAACTCCACGATCGTGGATTCGATTTTCATTCGGGAGAATTAATTACTTCACTTCCTAGCTCTGGTAAGAAGACAAAGTGTGGAGTTGAGCTCCACAACTTAACACACAATGCCGCTGCACCACCTGCCGGTCTAATATTATAGTGATAGCGGTAATGTAAATAGTAAGAGTCTACTAACGCCTTATACATATATACTAGTTTTAAGTTTTTTTTTGGTACCCTTGCGCTGTTATAAAGGGCACATGAAGGATACATAAAAATTTTATAGATGTACTTACTCATTCTACCTTAATTCAAGAAGGCAATAACAAATTAATTCCAAAAGGTATGCAATCTAAAATACCGTTTCGCCATTTTGTCTCTTCTAAATTACAATGTAGTCTTAAAAAAGGTAATTTAGCACGTTCAGTAATTCGCTGTAGACGTTAACTGTGCACCTAATGACTCAATTTACAATTTATAGCGAGAGTATTAACTTTGTGATATTATTTGTGTTTATTTTTTATAGATTACTGTGTAAAATTTAGAGCTTTGACTTAAAAAATATATATTTTTGGATGTATTACATTATGTGAATTTACAGAGATTTGAGCAGATAGAATTTTTTTTGGCATTCAAAAAAACTATGTAACTTATTTTTTATTATTTGACTTGAGATTGAGATTCACATTTGCCAGCTAAATTATATAGCGCCTTCTGTTCAGCGTGATATTCGTTTTCAATTGACATTTAGGAAATTTAAATATCTGGAATATCTGATAGGTCTTTGGAATAACTGTAGGATTGCTTATTTCAGTTAAACTATAAAAAATGATAATATGTCGTATGCCTATTAAAATTACCCACCATACTGAACAACATTTAGTAAGACGGCATATTATTGTTTTTTATAATTTAACTGAAATTATAAAAAATAATAGCCAAATTAATAAATAATTGAAAATTTAAGCCATAGTAGCATTGTACGTTTGACTGCAATTGCGAAATTAACAAGGGATACAAAATCGAATAAAGTTTCGAGCAGCTACAGCAGCAGTTAGTAAAATAAATGTTATATTATAAGTTTCTTATTACAAATCTCAATAGTTATGTAGAGAAGATACTCCTAAACATCTCCACGGAATGAAGAATATTCTTCTTTTCGGTTATGGTCTTTCGTAGCGAAATTTGGGACTTTCAATAGGCTTAAAAGGGCCTTAAAATGGATATTAACGCTCGCCCCTGCTGTCCGAGCTAATATCTCCTAACAAAAATTTTAAGTAATGTTCTTACAAACTTTTTGCCTAAATCAAAAAGTATTAAAGTGATTGTTTTAAAAAGTTAACACTTTATAGTTCTCACCTGGTACATTATCATGATATGTCGATACGAGAGTGTAAAATATTGCTTGAATTTAAGAGGTATTCTGAACTATTGGCCAAGTTTCTAAGTTTGTTGCTTCGCTGTAGTTTCGTAAACTATACAACGTATTTTAGAAGTTCGCACACTCGAGTTCGAGATGTGGACAAATGTTTTGGATATGCATGAAAATTTCTATTGCTTTAGTATTTATGTATGTATGTAAAAAGGATTTGGTATTTTTTTTTATTTGAACCTAACGTCTAGACACTGCGTTTCCCGCTTTGCTCTGAATTTTCTGGACATGAGTGTTGTCGGGTGCCCCTGTGCAATGATGGCCCGACGTGTTAAGTCGCAGACAAATTCTTTTTTCAACCTTCACGCTGTATACTATATGTAGCAGGATAGGTAGATGTAGGGAGCCTAGTGTTAAGATACTTCGCTCCCCCCTTTCCTTAAAATTTTTGAGCTATTGCGTGTTGAGTGGTGGAACTCAACGCCACTATTTGTCTACAATTCAGAGCGAAAAAATTTAATTAGTAAATATTTCATTTCCTCGAGTGGGAATCGTATCCACAACCTATTGCGTTTACATCACACTATTGTGCCAATGCGCAATGACTGGCCTCAACAACAGACAAAATCCGTAATTCATTAATAAATGGTTATTGGTAAGGGTACTATTAGTTTGTATTTAATTGGTTTATATATATATATATATATATATATATATATATATATATATATATATATATATATATATATATATATATATATTTTGAGTTGATCTCCACGTTAGCCGTTTCATTATATTGGATACTTAGAATGTTTAGTCTTTTTTTTGATTTTATAAGAAAAAAGTATTTAGGCAATATTTTTAACAAGTAATACATTTTTTACTTTACTTATTATAACCGTATATTGTACATAACATTTCCATATCTAAATATATAACATTATTTTACATTTTATAATAACTAAATATATCATATAGGTAATATATTAAATAATAATATTAACAGTTTTACCAACAGTACTAATATGTACAGCGATCCACTCTACATAATAAATATAGAATCTATACAAAACATACATAGGTGCAGACCTTTCATCTCGATGATGTGTTAAGAAATTTAAAAATAATTTAAATATATCTATAAATTTCACAATTTATTTTTAATTAAAATTGTAGTATAAAATATTAAATCTAACCTTATATTATCGTAATCGCAGTGCAGTTTAAATTTTTATCAAAATGACTAAATCATATTTAATAAATACATTTCATTTAAGTATCACATAAGCAGAACGTCTGTTATTGTACACTCGACTGTTCACATAAAGAACAAACATTTTCTATTGAGGCTATCTAGAATATCTTATTAAATATACTTTTTTTATGTATGCTTTTTAGTAACTCTATAAAATAAGAGATTACTTCGGAGATCGATTGGTGAGGCTATCGTGGCGCAGTGGGACTGCGTCCAACTGTAAATGCTATGTTGTGAATTCAATCCCCACTTGGAGGAACGTTTTTTTTTTTGTTTTTTTAGATAGAAAAAAATCTACGTTTCGTTCCGCCACTTATCACGCAATATCTTAAATTCTAGGCACTAATCCGAGAACGGATATTAACAATAGGTACAAAACCTAATCTGCCTACCCTGCTAAGTTCAAAAAAAGTAAGGGAACTTGTTAGTCTTCGCTGCCTTGCAAGGCTCTACATATATTTCAAATGAAATTTAACTATCTATCTTTAACTTACTAAATAAATTATATATAGGAGCCAAAGACGAAATTCCATAAAATTCTATAAGAGGAGCAAACAAATACGCAATACAAAGTGTGCGGGTAATATTTAGTTTATCGCCGTTTTATCACAAAGTCTCAATACTGATCATAAAAGCTGTTTTTATTAGATTATTTTTAGATGAAGTAATACATACATATATATGAAACATAAAAATGAGGCCATCGTGGCGCTGTGAGTAAAACAGCGTGTGACTGCAAAATCGGTAGTTGCGAATGCGATTCCTACTAGGAAGGGTGCATTATTTTTATGAGTTGCCTCCAATACAATAAGCTCTTACGTCACTTTATATTCTATTTTTGACTGAATTTGAAGAACGAAGTGTCTTGACTCTACTACGCGGGGTAAATTGCATAGAAAAATAATTATGAAGAAAATAAAACATCCGGTAAATAATAAATATATCCAGTAACACTTGTCAAAGCCATTCAATTGTTCATTTGACCATTGACCATTTATCAAAATTAGTTTACTAGCTTAACAGTTACAAGAGAACAAAAAAACGGACAAACATACAAGTTAAAAACATGACCCGACTTTTAGGCTTTGCCACAGTCGGGTAAAAAGAATATAGAATAATTAATTTTGCCCTTTGTGAATATAGAGATATATAAGTAACTACATACATTTTAAAAATTGTTGCGGCTTGCTTTGATTATTGGAACGGAAACTACCAATTGAACGCTCATTTGAAGTTTACTAACTACTACTGCTTACATTATGTATCTAATTTTTTAATTATTTTACAAACATATAAATAAAGTCGTAGTACTTATTTTTAAATGAAAGTGAATACGATAACAGTTGATTTCATATTGTTATAACGTGAATAACTTAAAAAAAGATATATTGTTCTTCCATATGTCTTTACTTACATACACGTGCCTCTTCTCAGTCTTGATGGATAGGCAGAGATGCATAAAGAGTCACTTTCTGCTTAGACTGAGGCCAGCCGTGGCGCAGGGGACATAAGATTGCGATTGTAAACGTGACAAGTCGTGGGTTTGATTCCCATTCGAGATAAATATTAATTTCCTCCCTCTTGAATCAGGCAAAGATTAAGACTAGATTTCTAGGGGCCTTGCGTCTTTAGTAGTGCTGTATTAAACACGCAATGCCCCTAGAAATCTAGTGGGGGACAGAAATGTCTTAATAGGAACGGAATATCTCAACACTACGTTACCAGGTCACCTCTGCCTACCCTCCTATGTGTAGGATACAGCTTGAAACAAAAAAATTGACACTAAAATAACAAATTTAGATTCAATTTTCATCGCTTCCATAAGACCCAGACGGTCCTGGCCTTGTTATGATAAAAGGTGCACTTAAGGTAATGTCTCGTAAAAAGTACTAGCACAATGTTGCATAAGCGTCGGGACCTGTAACTCGAGGAATATACGAGTACATAACTTAGTAAGTTCAACCTAATTAAGTTTTATGAGAGTATATTATTTAAGACTTACCTTCAGATTTTAGGATTTAATAAGTAGAAACTTGTAAAGTATATGTTATGTTGAATTAATGGATTTATTTTTAATAAATAACTCAACAGACGACGTTACTTCTTAGTAATCGTTTTTTTGCAGCTTCACTCTGTACCCGTATATAGCAGAGTAGGCGGAGGGAATCTGGGAATCTAGTGTTAAGACACTCACATACACTTTCCACCGAATCCTGGAGTTATAGCGCGTTGAGTGACTTAATTTTTCTAGTAATCTTTTTCAGACAAAATCGATGCAGAGGAAAGAAAACTGAGAAAGTAATCATAAAATAGGAAAGAATGATACATAATTATACATATAGTAGATATTTTCTTTAAAATTTTAAGCACGTACATACAACACAGTGCATACACCACAATTTTGTAGATACTCAACGAATCCAGAAGATTATCAGTAAGTTCTAATTGCTAATATCTTAAGATGAGTTCTTTTTCTCTTATACGTTAAAAGCTTTCGTGCTTTTTCTTAACCTTTAAGCTTAAGTTCCTGTTGCTGGACGATTATTTTTTATTATTGGTAGTTCGTTTTAAGAGAAAGTAATTTTAGAATAAATATTTTAGCTTGATTTTAAATATTTAGCTTGATGTATCCCGCATAAAATAGGCAGAATTAACTAGACTCGACTGGATTTATTGCTACTATCCAAAATATTCCATAAGCTTTTAGGAAAGTACAAAAAAGGAAAACTACGTAAAATGTATATTTACCACGTAATTTTACAATAAAATGAATTAAAACGTACACGCTATTACATTTCACATGGTTTCAGTAGTTACGTTGCGGTTAAACACACAGGAGACTGACAAATTAGAACAACTCTAAACGTTTCAATTCAATTTAAAGTTGTTCTGGAATTGTAATATTTTGTCCCGACTACACTGTTAGTAGAGAAGTTTTATTTATTTAAGTGTATGGTGTATTAGTTTAATTAAGCATACTGCGCATGGGCATAAAATGTGACTGTAAAACCGATTGATTGTGGGTTCGATCTCACACTCAATCGATGGTGGCTCCCAAACTCGGACTCGAGGAGATGAAATATTTACTTAAATTTATATTTCTATTTCTTCGCTCTGGTGTCGAGGATAAATGCGGCGTTGAGTTCTGCCACTCAACACGCAATGCCTCTAGAATTCGGTTGAAAGTGGGGAACGGAGAGTCTTAACACTAGGTTCCCTCTGCCTACCCTGCAGTGTGCGGGATACAGCGTGAAGCTAATTTATTTATTTAATTCTAGATTAGAGGCCATCGTGGCGTGGCGGTGCAGCATCTGACTTTAAGCATGACGATTGCGTTAGATAGAGCCTAAGCCCTGGGTTAGATAGAGCCTAGTGCTAAGACACTTCTCACTCTGTTCTTTTTTTTAGATTCTTAAGTTTTCGGAGAAGTTTTCGAAGAGAAGAGGTTATTTACAATATATTTCTCTGAGTAGGCATCGAACCCACAACTGCTTTATTTTGTCTTCATCGTAATCACATCAGTTCTATGCCCACTGCTGGACATAGAAGTCCCTCTAGAACTTCCATGAAAATCGGTCCTCCGTTTACGTGGCCTAAACAAAGTCATGCGGTTTGTGGTCGCGACTCGGGAACCTTTCCACCTCAACAGTTATTGGTTCTCTTCGCTATAATATCAAATAATAATAATAATGTCAATATTTATTTATATATTTAATAATTTTGGTTTGGTAAACAATAGTGAAAATGTTGGTTAAACACGATGATATTTTACATATTAATTTTATTAATCTGGCCAGGCGTGGTGCAGGGGCACAAAAGTGGAAACGTGGAAACGCGGCAGGTTATAGGTTTTTTTCCCTCTCGAAGAAATGAAATATTTAATATTTTAATTTCTTCTGGCATTATAGCGAAAGTTGGAGTGTCTTAACTCTAGGCCCCCTCTGCCGCACGTAGGATACAATATGAAGCTGAAAAAAGTGTTAGGTAAGGGTAAAAAGTAAAAAGGGGTAGGTAGAGGGAACCTGGGCACCTTAGTGTTACACTCCGTTCTTATTAATACACTTCTGTTTCCACACTAAAGCTTCAATATTAATAAATTTTAATACGAGAAGTTCTTCTCGACATTATCCAAGAGTAAGAGTGCAACACAATCACTGACAAAGTTTGCTTTTGCACCTTCATTTATTGTTAAGCGTCAGTGCCTCGACGGTGCTTAGTACTTAAATAAATTACTCCTATAAATAATGTTTCTAGAATTGCAATACACTTTGTATCAAACAACTTTATTTTTTTTAATTAAGTAGATTATTGGACAAAAAAAAAATATATAAAAAAAATATCGTGTTACTAAATGAGTAAATGTTTTATATTATTCATATGCCTCGCATAGTTTAAAATAAATTAATATATATTATTAGACTTTTTAATTGAAATCAAATCAAAGGAATATTTTTACAATATACGATATCTAAATGGCATAGAATTAATGAAAATAATTTAAAATAATATCATTAAACATCAAACATATTATAATATCAAACAAATGGAGATCAAACCTACAACAATTTCATTTAGACTATATTGCCGTGCTACAATGGCTTCAAAATATTATAGTTACTAATGCATATATGTACTTTTTTTGCTTCATACATCCATTTATTCCACATACATCAGGGTAGGCAGACATGAGTACCTAGTGTTCCACTATCCCCACTATCCGCTGAATTGGCGGAACTTAAAGCCGCGCTTCGTTACCATAACAAGAAAATGAAAATAATTAATATTTCATTCCCCCAATTTGGAATCAAACCCATAACTATTGCAAGTTTCTGCGCTTGCACCACGACGGCTATATAGTACTTAAAAATCTTTATTAAAAATTATAAATATTAAAGTACTGTCTGCTTGTAAAAATGTATACACTACAACAGAATTTAATGAGTTTTTAGCCTTCTAAAATTACTTTATTGCGTGTTAAGTTTCATTAAAGTTTTGAAATGAAAAACAACTATCTAAGTTTGTTTAACTCGCTCATCTTTCGTTATCTTATTATTGTTATTGAATTTGTTTTAATGTATTTATATATATATATATATATATATATATATATATATATATATATATATATATATATATTTTTTTTTTTTTTTTTGAAATAGTTTTAGGTATCGTCTGACATTTGTGACTCAAATTACTCTAATGCTGCGAATTTATTTTTTTTTAGGGAAAAAAATATAGTTTAGCAAAAAATGATTTCCAATAAGAATATTTATAAAATTCAATAACACATTGAAATTATACAGCCAAATTATATTTTTTGTTCAAAGATTCCATTTTATTATTTTCATATTTGGATTGACTCTCCTCAATATCTGGAACTTTCTCATTAAAGTACGATCATATGAAACCTTGCACGGTTCAAAAGATTAAGGTACACAGGTGGGGCTCACACGGTCTAAATCGACGATCGATAGCTCTATCCACCACATACTAGCCTTAAAGGTAGTCTAGCTTAGATTAGACCGGTTAGTCTAAAATATTTAACGCAAATTGAATTTTTAACCTTAACCCGTTGAAAACTGGGTTAATATAAAAACTTTAGTTGCTTGAATTATTTTTAGTAAAATTTTTAATATGGCAATGTAATTTTTGTTTAGTTTCACGTTGTAACTCGCATATAGGAGGGTAGGTAGAGAGAACGTGTTAAGTCGTTATGTTCCCTAGGCACCGTATAATTTTTAAGATATTGTGTGATAAATGGTGGAACTCAACGCCGCTTTTTGTCTTCTTACAAGAGCGAGGACATGAAACTAATTCACAGCCTCGAGTGGAAGTCGATTCCACCACCATCGTCTTTTCAGCTAGAAGCTGTGCCGCGACGGCCTCATTAATATCATTAATACAACTACGGGATATGTAAAAACAGTTTTAAAAGTGTGTAAAATATTTTAGTAGTATAATAAAAACGTTTAAAAGTAATAAATTTTAATTAATTTTGATTACAAGAAGCTTGGAATACAATTTTTGTGAAGAATCTTTCTATTATTTATTTAAAAACGCAAAATTTTGGCAGAAAGTTTTGGCAGAATGGAGTGTCTTAACACTAGGTTCCTAGGTTCCCTCAGTGGAAGCTAAAAAAAATATTAAACTTTACGAGTCACATTAAAACTATTTTTAAATATTATTATCAATTCAATGAATATTTCATTTATCAATTAATAGATTTATAGAAAAGTGTGTATTGATAGAAATATCTAGATTCATAATACATTGCCTAGACACAATAGTGAAAATGACAAAGCGATCTAAAGTTAACTGCTACAACGCTATTCAATATGCGCACAATGGAATATTTTGTCATTGGCTTGACAAATACGTGTTTTATTTATGACAAAATATAAATAGGCGTCGAGTGGCGTTGAGCTCCGCACTTCTTACACTTCCGTTATGAACTAAAAAGGATTTAAAATAGGCAGTTAAATGACTTAACTAATTTATGCTTAGAAGTACGGTAGGTAAAAGAAATCTTTTGTTGATACTCTTCGCCAGTTTTTTGGCAAATATTTATGGTAAAATGGCGATAAAATTTAAATTGCTTTCAATTTATGTTTAAAAAAAGATTTGGTGCCACAATTTCAGATTTTTCACCATGAACAGCTTGCATGTAAAAGACCAAAGAAAAATGTTCACAAAATTGGTTACCGCGTTGTGAAAATTTAAAATTTTGTGACCTTTAGTCGAATCGTATTTGAAAAGCTGCGTTTTTATCTTTAAGCGCTTTTATACAATTAAAATTGAAACAGCGTCTGACTATACACACGACGATCGTGGGTTCAATTCCTGCGAAGGGGAATGAATTATTTCATTTTACTAGGTTCCAAGCACGAAACGGAGTGTATAGTTCTACCTTCACCTTTGAGTCTATAAGTTCCGCTATTTACTATACAATACTTTCTAATTCATTAGGAAAATCAAGAAAGTAGTGTCCTGACACTAACTTCGCTCTGTCTGCTATATGCAGGAAAAAATGGAGTTAAAATTGAAAATCTATAAGCGAGAGGAGACGTTTTACTACCACCACTGGAAAATAAATATAATATTTCATAGTTGAGTGAATAGATAAATGAAAGCCCGGAGTAGTATAAATGGCTGTGTATCCTGTTGCTGACTTTCATTTATCTATTTACTAACACATCGGTCTACACATTTTTGGTGGCGAATACAGAGTTTTCTGCCAAATATGTTTAATAATATATCGAATATTATAGTAATTGTATTTTACAATAAAATTTAGATTTTTATCATGATCTGGTTAATGACTTTATCTATTATCATTTAAAAACCTCATTTATCAATTATATAAAAAAAAAATTCTACCTAGTCAAAGAGAACGGAGCGCCAAATGCTGCGACCGCATACCTCTTCCATTGCGCCTCGTCTTTGTTTCGTCGTCTGTTATCAGACTGCTCATAAGTGCCCTCAGAAGGAGGAGCATCTCCAGAATTTTCTACAAGACTTTTCTTCAGTATTATTGAAACTGTACCGCAAATCCTACAAAGATCACATCACCACTGTATTCTCCTTTTTTTTCTATGATACTAACATTTTGCTGCCGTATAACAGTGTCGATATGAGGACTGCATTGTGCAGCTATTATATAGCTGACATTTCGCTGTCAATACAACTAAGAACCTTATTTCTGTTACCGGCAGTGATACACATTTCTACATTGATTTCGTAACTTCCGTCTCTACTAAACATACTTCCCAGATATACCACAAATAAGTAATTTTCTTTTTTTTTGTATTTTTTTTTACATGGAACTAAATTTTATTGGCCACGTTACTTATTTTTATATTGAAAATACTGTGGAAACTTACAAATAAAAGTTTATAAGCAAACAGCTCTGCACATCTATAGCATCACTAGATGCATTAAGCACGTTCGTCTTACATTTATTCTCTCTCTACTTGGTTCAAAATTTTCAACAAAATAAAAGGAATTTTAGATAAAACTTATACAATCAAAACTTTATTAAATCTATCTGATCAGACGAAAATAAACCGCCATCATCCTATTTCTCGGTACAATAAAATCTACTGTTATTTATCTGCGAGTTCTCATTGTATTTTTGCTTTAGATTTTCTTATGTTTGAAGCTTAATATTATTTCACTATATAGAATGATCGTTAAGACCATTTAATTTATTGTTCATACAGCATTGGATAAATATCTTTGTGAGATTATTATACAAAAAATAGTTTTACATCCGGATCATATTTTTAAATACTTTTATTTTCTACACATATATTTGACGTTAAAAATCATCAGGACACAACACACAGGAAAAATTTCTGAGTTCTACAGAACTCATCTCTCATACGAAGCGAGCAGCTCATTTTTTTTTTCTAGAAACTAATACGCAATACCAAGAGAATTCGACGGAAAGTAGGAAATGGAAGTATCTTAATGAGGAACGGAGTGTATGTATCTCTCTATAGAGATAATAACAATTTTAATATTTGTAAGTTGTAGTTGCTGCATTGAAACAAAAAGTTTTGATGTAAATTGATAAGAACGTATGGTTTGGTGGGTAAAGTCGCTGGACGATTTCCAAGAGGTGCGGGTTTGTTTCTCACTACGTCGAAATTTTATACGTTTTCTGAAATATTATTCTTTCCTTAGTATAGAATAACCAACTTAACAGACCGACAACGTAAGAATAAAAAATGAGAATAAACCAAAAAATACATATACCTTTATAATACATATAAATATTAATAGCAAGAACATCTTTAGGGTTATATCTATTCGAAATCAGATTTTATTGAATTTATCCTAAGAAGTTGATAGCTCGTGAGTCCTCCGAGTCGTCGCGGGCCATTGCTATGCAAATAACTTATATAACCATATTTCTTGGTAAAGTTACTTTGAGAATAGAAAAGTTTTTATGATGTGGTTTTTACACTTGATTTTGTGTTTTTTATAATATATACCAGTCGTGGCGCAGGGGCACAAAGTGTGACTGTAAATCGACTGGTTGTGGGTTCGATTCCCACTCGAGGAAATTAAATATTTACTTAAATGTATATTTCCATTTCTTCGCTCTGGTGTCGAGGTTAAGCGCGGCGTTGAGTTCTGCTACTCAACACGCAATTCCTCCAAAACTCGGCAGAAAGTGAGGAACGGAATTTCTTAACACTAGGTTCCCTCTGCCTACCCTGATGTGTGTGGGATACAGCGTGAAGCTGATTTGATTTGATTTGATTATAATGTTTTGGATGTAAACACATTAGTTTTAAATTAAAATGTTAAAGATATGCATTGGTTTTTCTTTAATTTTGTTCTGGGATTTTGGAAATTGTCATTTGGGAATTGAACCAATAAACACCTAGTGTTTAGTGCCGGCCAACTTTTTATTGTCTTTGTTCCTTAACTAGAAGAACTGTAGAATATTTAAGTTATTTAATTAGTTTGTGGGTATTTATGGAGATACAAGTACTTATAAAGAGACAAGAGAAGAATTAATAGATTTATCAACGTAATGGAAACTAAAACAATATTTTTGGAATAATTTTGAATATTGGTCTGTTCGACGGTGCGTTTGTCCACTCTAACCTCAGAAACTTTTTAACAAATTTACATGCTTTTCTTAACATTTAGTATTTCTTTTATTTCGATTGGTTCATAAATAAAAATGTTGCACTTTTTAGTATAAAAATATAAACATCTATATATTCAAGTCCTCTGCAAGCATTATAAATACCACAAGACATTTTAATAGCGTCACGCATGAGAATCATGTATGAGGGTACTTTTGTAGCCGCTTTGTAAACTTTCTTTGTAAGTAAAACACGTACTGAGAGTAATATTCTATTCGGAGTGGAATAATCACATTTGTAGCTCAGTCGACATCTTTTAGATTATTTTGATGATAGTCGGTTTTAAGTTACGTAAATTGATTTAAAAGATTTTTAAGTTCTCGCTGTACCCCGCATGTCGCAGCGGAGACAGAGGGAATCTAGAAACCTATTGTTAAGACACTCCGTTCCCATTAAGACAGTGCCGTTCCGCTGAATTCTGGAGGCATTGCGTGTTGAGTTGCGGAACTCGACGCGAGATGTGTTTGTTTATAAGATTATAATAGAATTTGCAGTTCTTTTTATTGTATCTAAAGGGAATATTCCCGACTTTCCATTCATTGTGAGATATTGCGTTACATAAGATGAGGAACTCAACGTCGCGATTTTGTTGACGCGATTTGAAATTGAACTGTCCCTCCGTGTAGAATTAAAAAGCAAACTACTTCACACTTTCCAGTAGAGTGGCGGGACCCAACGCCGCGCTATGTCTTTTTACTAGCGAGCGAGGAAACGAAAATATAATATTAGAGGATCCGAAACAACTATCATCTCTTTTACAAGCCATGATAATTTATAATGGACCAACAATATAGACAACAGTGACTTAGCACTAAATTCTTTGTGTCATACAAACCTAAAAATACTGGAAAATAAAAAGATGTAGCAATTTATATTACTAATTTTCGTATATTAATTTCCAGTGTTGGGATACTCTTCGCCTTCTTCTTCTTCTTCACTCTTTGTAAGAATTAGACGAATTCAGATAAAATTCCGGAACTCAACGCCGCAGTTCATATGGCTATATAATCATTTTATTAGAGGGATCCTAATATATAGGGTAAACTTTTCGTCCCAGGTGCTATTTGTTCCAGTTTCCAAACTGAATTATTCGGTTTCGCTCCAACTTGTAGGTATTGTCGTGAGAAACTTTTAATATTGTTACTTTACACAATTCAAATGATGCGTGAAGAATATTATTTATAATCTATACATACAAAAGGACATGTACCTGACTGATTGAGGTAAGACGCACTGTTATACCCGGACCCTGCAAGTATATTTGCGGATCACTAGACTGACGCTGCCGCGTCAGCAATATTGCCGTATGCTTTAATATTATAATTACTTATTACTTTCAGTCTCCATCCCATTGTCTTAGAGAAAGGTTGCCTAAGATTCATAATTTCTATTTCAAGTGTTTATATACTATTTCTATAAAATACTATTTCTCTACTATTTCATTTTAATAAATAAAGTGTAATTAAAATAAATCTTTTTTTTAAAAACACGAAACAAATTCGCGTTATAACATTTTGGTGGCAGCGGAAAGGGATTTACGAAAATACAAATCCCTGGAACGTCTTTGTGAACATTTATAAAAAGTGAAAAGTGTAATTAATAAACTATTTGTGAAAATTTGTTACGAGAATCGTGGGCCGTTTTGCTTCCCAAGTCGCATCACACCTGCAGTAACCTGATATGGCGCTTATCTGGACCACCGTGGCGTTCTGCGTTATGTGAGTCTGGCTTTAGATACAAATTCCATTATAAATATTTTAAAAGGGCATTAAAATCGATTTAAATTTAATTTCAATATTTTTATTTTTTATTTTGTGTAATGAATATATAAATATGTTTTTATCAGTTATTATTATGTGTTAAATAAGTTTCTTATTTCATGTGTATACGTATTAGCCGCAACGTAATTTAATTTTATAAGTTAATTTTTTTTTTTTTTTTATATTTGTTCATAACTATGGCGGAATCTAAAGTGCCCAAAATTATTAAGAGCGATTCGTTACAAGTTCCACATCCTATAGACTTGCCATCTGAATCGGAGGATGATAGACCATTAAATTCTTTAGAACAAAAGAAACAAAAAGGAAAGAAAACTCCTTCAATACCAGAGATGGATTTAAATATTCTATTAAAATTTATAAAACCATATGATGGATGTAGGGAGACGTTAAATTCATTTATTATAAATTGTAATAATGCTTTCGACTTAGCTTCCGACTGGCAAAAGCCAATTTTGTTTAAGTTCATTTTAAGTCAATTATCGGGAAAAGCTGAAGCAATTTGTTCGATAAAAGATTTTTTGTCTTGGGAACAACTAAAAGAATTTCTAAAAACACAATTTAGCCAAAGAAAACATTACACACATTTACTCACTGAACTGCAAGAATGTAAACAAGAGCCTAATGAAAATGTTAGTCAATTTTCTCTACGAATCGAAACTTGCTTATCACAATTACTGACAGAAATATCATTAAATTCGACAAAAGTAAAAGAAATCCCAGGCCGAGTAGCGGCAATGGAGGATCTCGCCCTCCATCATTTCACAATGGGCCTACACCCTAGAATTTCCAACTTTGTTAGGTGTAGGACACCTAAAAACTTAAATGAAGCAATAAATATAGCTATTTCCGAAGAGCGTGTGCATCAAAATCTTTTTAAAAGAAATGATATGGTGACTAGGTTTAATAAACCTTTACAACCCCGACGACAAGTTGTTAACTTAAATAATTCCATGCAAAAATCCTTTGAACCTTCTCGACCGACTTCTAGAATTCCATATCAATCTACTTCGAAAGTCTGTAATTATTGCAAAAACATTGGTCATACAATAGAAAATTGTAGAAAACGAGAGTATAACAATCGACGCTATGGCAATCCATCCTTTTCTAGACCACAACAAAGTGTAAATTATTCTCAAGCTATGTCGGATAATGGTCGCGACGAAGTCGATGACGTAAAAAACTAGGTGATGTCTCACATCGGTGTCGTGTGAGACACCAAAGAAATAAAACTGGCACCAACTCTTCGTATAACCTTACTAAATCCACTGTATCTTTTAAGCCCACTGAATCCTCTGAATCCACTGAATCCGCTGTATCCGCTGAATCCGCTGTATCCGCTGTATCCGCTGTATCCGCTGAATCCGCTGTATCCGCTGTATCCGCTGTATCCGCTGAATCCTCTGTATCCACTGAGTCTGCGCAGTTAGTGAAGTCCACTGTTTCTGGAAATGCAAGCGTTGTTGAACCTCATTTGGCTTCGATATCTTCCAAAATCAATGAATCTGTTAAACCGATTCAAACCACTGTATCCACTGAGTCTATATCTGTTGCTAAGTCTGATATTGAAATTTTTGAAATTACTTCTGATCCAACTAAAATACTATTACCGCATATTCAAGTTCAAACGTCTGTATCTAACACGCCATTATCATTATTAATTGACTCTGGTTCCTCAATAAGTCTAATCAAATTTAACTGTATTCAAAATACGCCGAAACTCAGAACTGAAATTATAAATTTGAAAGGCATTGACCCCACAGAAGAGTGCACTCAAACAATGGGACACTTTAATCTTAAACTTTATTTATCTAATTCTCCGCGAAAGTTTATAACTCATAAATTTCATTTAATAAAAAATATTAACTTACCTTATGACGGAATAATTGGTTCTGATATGTTAGATAATTTTAAATGCACCATAGATTATAATAAGGATGTTTTAAAAATAGACGATGAATATATTAAACTTCAATTTCGTGTACCTACCTACATCATTCCTCCTAGATCTGAAATGATAATTGAATGTTCTGTAAAAAATCCCGAAATTAACGAAGGTTTCATCTTAGATCAGAATATTTCTGATACATTACTAGTGGCGAACTGTTTTGTTAGAGTAAAAGATAATAATAGAATTAATATTTCCATCATTAATACGTCAGAATCTTCTGTTACTCTTAATTCAAATCTCAATTTAGTAATTATTTCTAAGTCAAATTCACTTGTTCCGAAAGATGTTCATTCTATTAATTATACTAATTGCTCAAAAGAATATGATACATATTATAGAACTAAATCTATACTAGATCAACTTCGAATATCTCATCTTAACTCTGAGGAAAAGAATGCTCTCTTTGAAATATGTTCCGAATATTCTGATATATTCCATTTACCCGGAGAATTATTAACTTATACCACCGCAATTAAACATGAAATAAAAACTAATTCAGATGTTCCAATTTATACTAAGTCTTATCGATTCCCTGAAGTACATAAAGAAGAAGTAAGAAAACAAACTAATATAATGTTAGAACAGGGTATAATTCAGCCTTCTAATTCTCCGTGGTCATCACCTATTTGGATAGTGCCAAAAAAATTAGATGCTTCTGGTCAACAAAAGTGGCGAGTAGTAATAGATTATCGAAAACTAAACGACGTAACCATAGGTGACACTTATCCAATCCCTCAGATTAGTGAAATATTAGATCAGCTTGGGAACAGTAAGTATTTTTCTACCCTGGACTTAGCTTCAGGTTTCCATCAAATTCCTCTTGACCCAGCTGATGCAGCCAAAACAGCTTTTAATATTCCCCAAGGTCATTATGAATTTACTCGTATGCCGTTTGGGCTTAAGAATGCCCCAGCCACATTCCAACGTTTAATGAACACTGCTCTTTCCGGACTTCAAGGTATCAGATGTTTCGTTTACTTAGACGACATTGTTATTTATTCCCACAATTTACAAACTCAAATAGAAAATTTAAAATTAGTTTTCCAAAAATTACGGAAATTTAATCTTAAGCTACAACCAGACAAGTGCGAGTTCTTAAGAAGAGAGGTAGGATATTTAGGACACGTAATTACTGAGGAAGGAGTAAAACCTAACCCGGATAAGATAAAAGCAGTAACTCAGTTCTCGACACCATCCTCACCTAAAGATATTAAATCATTTTTAGGCCTCGTCTCATATTATCGGCGTTTTATTCCAGATTTTTCTAAAATTGCCAAACCCTTAACTTCTCTGCTTCGTAAAGACACTGTATTTAAGTGGGAGAATCAACAACAACTCGCTTTTGATACCTTAAAACGTAAATTAACTACAGCTCCAATACTCTGCTATCCAGACTTTACAAAACCCTTTATTCTGACATGCGACGCGTCAAATTATTCTATTGCTGCAGTTCTATCTCAAGGTTTAATCGGTAAAGATAAACCTATTGCTTTTGCTTCGCGCACTTTAAATAAAAGTGAAAGTAATTACAGTACAACGGAAAAGGAGTTATTAGCTATTATTTTTGGTTGTAAAACATTTCGTCCATATCTATACGGCAGAAAATTCCAAATCGTTACCGATCACAGACCTCTAAAGTGGTTATTTAATCATAAAGATCCAAGTAGTAAGCTTCAAAGATGGCGATTAAAACTTGAAGAGTTTGAGTATGAAATTATATATCGTAAAGGAAGACTAAACTCTGTTGCAGACGCGCTCTCTCGTTACCCTGTCAATCCAATATATCCTGAAAAACCTAGTACTGACGATCATTCTAATTCTCTTGACTCAATCACTGATTTCGGGGACATAAATTTAAGTCCACAAAGTAATGACCTTAATCTTGATTTTAATGATCTTGAAATCCCATCCTTACAACCCTCTCCTGAGGTTGATCCATTGTTAATTCCTCCAATTGAAAATACTTCTATTCAAGGTGGTACTCCTCTATTGGCTGAACAACCTTCAGTCTCTAATCCTGCTATTTTCAATCCTTCTATTGAAATTATTGATCTTCCAAATCCAGAAATCCAAAGCAAACCTGATGACATTAATCTTGAATCTTTAATTCCTACTATTTCTACAGAACATGTAAATCCTTCTGTATCTAATAATGATAATGAAATAACACAAAATCCTTCTTCTATATTAAATAACTCTGGAAATAATATTTCCACTGATACTGTAAAACATAATGTCGAATATTCAAAATTCCTTAAGGAAATTGCTTCTAAATCTATACAATATGATACTAAAATTATTGAAAGAAATGAATCTCTTCTTAAAACTAGCTGTAAAATTGTTTTAATTCCAAGTTCTATAGATTTAGATGAATCTAACGCTTATATTCAAGAAATAATGAATAATATAGAAAATTTTAATGAAATTATGTATTGCGAAAAACAACTACACTCTTTTAATAAAGTGTTGTTAAACAATAAGGATATTTATTTAATTTATACGAAAGTTCATCACTTCGATGAATGCACATACCCGGAAATCTTCCATACTCTAAAAATTATAAAATCTTACTTATTACAGAACTATACTAATATAACTGAAATTGCTATTTCAGATTTCAAAAACCCATTTGAAAATAATTCATTTATCAAAATATATAATATCCTCACTTATTTATTTCACAATACTAATATTACCATAAACATATACCATGATAATATAATATATCCCGCTGTTAGTGAAATAAAGAAAATTTTACGAGAAAATCATGACTTACCAATTGCTGGACATTTAGGCTCGGTTAGGATGCTTAAACGCATTCAGGAGAAGTATTATTGGAAGGGTATGAGACATGATGTGGAAAATTATGTTAAAACTTGTTCTCTCTGTCAAGAAAATAAAGCTCTTCGGAAAACTAATAGGGCGCCAATGCAAATAACCACGACATCAAATGCCCCTTTTCAAAGGGTAGCTTTAGATATTGTGGGTCCTTTACCAGAATCGGGCACTGCTAAATTAAAATACATAATGACACTTCAAGACGACCTCACAAAATTTTGTGCTGCTTACCCACTCCGTGGTGTTTCAGCAGAAGAGACAAGCGATTGTCTTTTGCATTTCATTTCTATGTTCGGTATTCCAAAAATGATTTTAACTGATCAAGGTACTAACTTTACTGCAGAACTTTTTAAAAAGACATGTGAATTTTTAAAAATTAAACAACTTTGGTCGACACCGTATCATCCGCAAACTCAAGGTGCTCTGGAAAGGTCTCATTCCACCCTTAAAGAGTACCTAAAATCTTATGTTAATGAAAATCAAGACAACTGGCCTCGTTATGTATTCACTGCAATGTTAGCCTACAATACCGCAGTACATTGCACAACACATTATACTCCGTATGAGTTGATTTTTGGCCACAAAGCTTTTATACCTGATTCCATTTACGATGAGGTACCGTATGTCACTTATCCTGATTATGTAAAAATGTTACAACATAGACTTAAGTTCTCGCATCAAAAAGCTCTCGAATATATATGTAAGTCCAAGGAGACTTCAAAAACATATTATGATCAACGATCCAGGAAGGTTCAATACAAAGTTGGTCAATACGTGTACTTAAAAAATCATTTAAGGCTTCGAAAAGCCCTATCTCCTATATGGAAGGGTCCTTTTAAGATCGTAAAGATTCACGGAAACAACACCTTGTCATTACTAATTAATAGGAGACATATAAAACATCATTATGATGAGGTTAAGCCGGCAAGCGATGTCGATAACCATGCGAGTTCCTAAAATCTTAACTAAACTAGTATTATATTAAGTTATCAGTAATTGGCTATTATTTTTAGTTTTTATTACTATTGTTTTATTTCTTTGCAGTCACGCATTGTGCAGTCATTACAAGGTGATAGCAACTTCAAGTTTCGTTCAACCAATTTCATCGAGTTCAGGCATATATTTTGACTATTTGGGAAAATGAAAAATTATTAATGGTCATCTCAATGTCGTAATACCGATGAATATTGCAAACATTAGATTACATATTGATAACATTAATTCTGTTCTGGGAACAGTTAGATATCTTTGCAAATCCTCAGAAATAATTAATACGGAATGTCATAACATGTTAGAGCCCTTAACTACTCGATATCGAGAAATAAGTCAGCAATATTCTTCTATTTCCCATTTACTTGAAACTAGAACAAAACGCGGTGCATGGATTGGGGGTGTAGGAACTGTATTTAAACATATTTTTGGCACTTTAGACGAAGACGATGCTATTAAATACGATAATGCTATAACTGTTGTGCAAAATAATAATAAAGAACTAGCTTCATTAATTAAACAAAATATTCTAGTTACATCATCGGTAATCTCGTCTTACAATCATTCTTTACATAAACTAAAGATTAATGAAGATAGTTTAAATGAAGCTGTTGACAAGCTCTCTGCATCTATGAAAAACGTTACCGTTATTTCAAATAAATTAATTCAAATTTCGGAAATAAATTCTATATTAAATAATTTAGAATCTTCTATTCTTGCTTTATCCTTTCAATTAGAGGATCTTATTAATGCTTGTCTATTTTGTAGTATGAATATACTTCATCCTTCCATAATAACTCCAAGTCAGTTATTTCAAGAGCTTGCCGACAACCATAGATATTTACCAAATGGTCTTGAATTAGGTGTAAGTTTAGATTTAAGTTCAATGCATTCTATTATGAATATATCTAAGTTAATTTGTTATTATTTAAATTATAAGGTAGTATTTGTGTTACAAATACCTTTAGTTACTTCTCAGGAATTTTATTTATACCATAATATTCCATTGCCCGTACCTCATAACGTTAGTAAGCCAGACTCATTCACTTTAGTAATACCAGGCAGTAAATATACAGCTATAACCAAGGACAAGATCCAGTACACTAATATTGACTCTCTCGAAGTGTGTAAAAGTGTAAACTCCCAGAACTATATATGCTACGTCATGAACGTTTTGTCGGTAAACGCAAATCCATCTTGTGAAAGTGAACTACTATCAAAAGTGATAAAAAATCTACCAGTGCAGTGTAAAACGGAATTTCTTAAAGGTGATTTAGATATTTGGAAAAAATTAATGAACAATAAGTGGATTTTCGTACAATCTCATTCTGTTAAATTATCTATAGATTGTATTAACTCTGAGTTAGTGGAAGAAAATATTCATGGTATTGGTGTACTTACTTTACCCAAATATTGTGTAGCCTATTGTAAAAATACAAAATTGTATGCTAGTAATAATTTTGTAAACATTACTGCACCTTTATCAAGTTTTTCTAATTTTAATTTAATAAATGATCCTTGTTGCAATGTAAACACATTTAAAGAAAGTATAAGTAATGTGCCACATATTACTTTACAGGATTTAGATACAAAAAATATCGATGTTAACTACATTGAAATCATTAAATCTTTTGAAAAGAACCTTGATAAAATAATAAATGAACCACATATAATAAAATATGGAGCCCATTACTCTGTTTTAACTATTTTAATTGTAATTACTATTATTTGTTATATTATATTTAGATTATATTCTAAGTTGTACAAATCTAACAGCAGCCTTTCCCATTCAAACTCTTTCAAATCCCCAGAGTCAACCTCTTCCAAGTCGCCTACAGTTCTTTTAGAAGTAAATGAAGCTGAAAGACAGACTGACAAGACTTCTGAAATAGTTTCACCTGCTAAACTTAGAATCAATGTTTAAAATCTAAAAAATATCATAATAATTTAAATTTAAATCTTTTATTGTACATAAACTTCTAAAAGTAGAAGTTTATTTCTTTAAAGGGGGAGGTGTTATACCCGGACCCTGCAAGTATATTTGCGGATCACTAGACTGACGCTGCCGCGTCAGCAATATTGCCGTATGCTTTAATATTATAATTACTTATTACTTTCAGTCTCCATCCCATTGTCTTAGAGAAAGGTTGCCTAAGATTCATAATTTCTATTTCAAGTGTTTATATACTATTTCTATAAAATACTATTTCTCTACTATTTCATTTTAATAAATAAAGTGTAATTAAAATAAATCTTTTTTTTAAAAACACGAAACAAATTCGCGTTATAACAGCACGCACAGCCGCAACCGCTGATGGTGGAAACGTGAAAATGGATAGATGTTTATTTTCATAATTTGGACATATACTTAGAAGGGATTTTAAAAATTTTAACCCTAAAGGTATGAAATAGGAGTTGAAAGTTTGTATGGATATTTTTTTAAATCGGGAACGGATTTTATAAAATTTGAAATTTAGACTCTTAAAAATATTTCATTGAACACGTGTTTCATGGTTTTTTAGAATTCGCCCCCTAAGGGTTCAAATAAGAGATTGAAAGTTTATATGGAAAATTCTTTAAATCGCCACCATTTTTTATAACAATTTAAATTGAGACTGGTAATAATATTTTATTGAATACGTATTTCTATAGTTTTTTTAGAATTCAGCCCTAAGGGTGCAAATAAGCGGGCGAAGCTGCACGCGCCCACTAGTGTTTGTGAACATACACGAATAGACCTAAAATTTATTAATTTTACGTTGTTACCTCATCGGATTGTTGCGGAAAATGATCTCGACAGACGTGTGACGGCCTATAAAGTGATCTCAATCGTTTTATTGTCTTGAGTTACGGAACCCTAAAACTACGATTTATTGACATTTGAGGAACCCACTCCGCATTTCTCCAATATTAAATATAGTATGAATACATATTCTCTCTTAGATATTCAAACTTTATTGTAAACAAAGCTGCACCTGTATATATATGTAAATTTCATATTAATGAAATTTAAAGTTGGTTTTATCCACACGCAAAGTTGTTCCATCTGAATTATATAGTTAGAGCTTTTGTTTGTTTTCTGTTGAAATTACTTTACAATAGAAGCATGCTTATGTTCGTTAGTTTGTTATAAGTTTCTACGGTAGCCTATTTCCTGTGGTGTGACCTTTATGTACAAATTGCAAATTTCTATAATAAACACGATTATCATAGGTTCTATTCCCACTCGGAGGAATGAATTATTTGTATTTTCTCATTCCACTATATACCGATATTTTGACAACGCTGACGGGGAACTGGCAGCTTGTTCTGATGAAGGTTTCTTCTCCTAGGGGTTTAATGTTTAAATCGTTGGGGGTAGTATTATATTATAATAATTATGTCAACTGACAGACGGATGTCTGTCATCTGTCAACTGTTTGTCATCCGTGATCACGGACTACTGCATAGTGCTCGAAATGTCAGGTTTCTAAAAATGTATAATACCTACTAAATAAGTAGGTAAAGAGCCCAGTCGTGGCGCAGGGACACTAAGTGTGACTGTAAAATCGACTGGTTGTGGGTTCGATCCCCACTCGAGGAGATGAAATATTTACTTAAATTTATATTTCCATTTCCTTGCTCTGGTGTCGAGGCAAAGCTAATTCTGCCACTCAATGCCTCCAGATTTCGGCAAAAAGTGGGGACCGGAGTGTTTTAACACTAAATTCCCTCTGCCTACCCTGCGGTGGGCGGGATACAGCGTAAAACAGTTTTTTTTACCTACTAAATATACGTGATTAATCTAATTAGAGGTTTTAATTTAAAATATGTAACGAATTCAATACTTTGTAAATGTTACATACTGTATTTCAGTCAGCAGCAGCTACTCGTGATATAGGTGTAACTGGATATATTCCAATGTGACAAACGCGGTGCAATGCATATTGTATAAAGCCCAAGTAGGAATTTGCTATGGGCAGGATTTACGATAGATTGTAAAATAAGGTTGAAGCAGTCGTGGTGCAGTGGGAGACTGTATGAATGCAAGCATGATGGTTGTAGGTTCGATCCCGACTCAAAAGGTCATATTAAAAGTTATTGCCATTTCTCTATTTTTTGAGCGGTTTTGAGTACCGCTGCTCTACTCGAATATTTAAAAAAAAAATCACCGGAAAGTGTCTTAACTTAACTTAAATTTCTTATGAGGGAAGCTGTGTAAAGAATTCATACTTTGTAAATGTTACATACAGTATATCAGTCAGCAGCAGCTACTCGTGATATAGGGTTTAACTGGATATATTTCAAGGTGACAAACGCGGTGCAATGCATCTTGTACAAAGCCCAAGTAGCGAGCACTGAATTTGTTATGGGCAGGATTACGTAGACTGTAGAATAGGGTTGAGACAGTCGTGGCGCAGTGGGACAATGTGTGATTGTAAATGCGACGGTCGTGGGTTCGATCTCTACTCGAAAGAATAATTATATTTAAATGATTGGCATTTTCCCACTCTGATAGATATAGAGTTTCGCCACTCAACCCGCAATATCTAAAAAAATCGGCGGAAAGTGGTTAAGTCAGTGTCTCAACACCGATCATGAGCGAGTTTGATTCACTCATCGAAGGATCTGTGCCAATTTTATTTTTTATTCAAATAGACACTTAAGTTTTTAGAAACACAGAGACAGTCTCAGAAACTAGATTCTAAATTAGAAATTAAATCAAATCAGCTTCACGCTATCTCTCAAACAGCAAGGTAGGCAGAGGGAACCTAGAATGAAGACACTGTGTTCTCCACTTTCCGCCGAATTTTGGAAGCATTACGTGTTGAGTGGCGGAACTCAATTCTACGCTTTGCCTCAATATCAGAGCGAAGAAATAAAAATAGAAATTTCAATAAATATTTTATCATTTAGAACCTGAGGCCACGACTGGCCTAAGGTTCTAAATGATAAAATATTTTTGTGTTATATCTAAAATTTCATTCGTCCACTTTTCGACAACCCCTTTTTTATGGAAAAAGATATCACTCCATTTATATTGCATCACGTTAAGCGTTTCGAGCACGTATGGTATGTGTCATACACAACTCTGATTACCCACCACCACCACCACCACGCTGCTGAAGTTACTTGAAAGTGGAAAAAGGAGCAGTTTTTCACGGTTGAGTTATACAGCACTATATTAATGTTATTATTGATACTAGTCTTCATAGTACCGCATTTATTTATTTGCATGGACTTTAAGATATAAGAAAAGGGACTTAAGAGGCCGTCATGGCCCAGGGGCACAAGGGTGTGACTAAAACGGGCGACGGCGACGGTTGTGGGTTCGATCCCCACTCGAGGAGATGAAATATTTACTTAAATTGATATTTCCATTTCTTTGCTCTGGTGTCGAGGCAAAACGCGGCGTTGAGTTCTGCCGGCGTTGAACTCAGCACGCAATACCTA